>JAGKQI010000057.1:0-217474 GCA_018806915.1 Phytophthora colocasiae | reverse complement strand
AGATGCAGAGGCGACTTATCAGTCTGGTTGGGTTCTCATCGACGATGAAGCGCGTGATGAGCTGTCGCCTCAATAGTACGGCACGGACGACTGACAAAGGTGATGAAAACGAACGCTCGACTTACTGGAACGCCCCGTCAGGCGAAAGCGATGCTCCTGATGAGTGTGGGGTGTCTGGTGATGATTATCCATACCCGAACGCCTACAAGAGCACTGTGCTGAACTACATGCGAACGGAGGAGGGTGCTGCGGCCGAGAAGCGGATCATGCAGTTGGAGGCTGAGGCTGAGAAATTGCAGAAGCTTGCGGACACCAATCGTGTCAAACTTCGTATCAGGTGGAGCCATCGTTCGTGGGAAATGGATGCGAGTGAGACTTATCCTCCGACCACGGACAGCGCATTCAAGCACGTGGAGCCTTCTGTGAGGGGCATCTGAATTGCTTTAAGCGAAGCGCGTGACAAGCTGCGACCGACGATTTCTGATGTGGATGACCTTATCCACACGCAGTGTGCAAGCTCCAAGCGTCGGAGGGAGAGGGAAACAGCAGTCGAGACGAACGAGTCATCACCCACTACGAAGGCACCTCGCACGACAGCGATGTCAACACCATCGCGGGATCTGGTTACCATATCTTCCCAGTGGTCCTTGTCTCTAAGCTGAAGCTGGTACGGAACTTTCCGGATCGACCGCGAATCGGGTTGACGGTGGATGAAACAGATCGGCTCGATTTCAATGATCCTCCTTCCGGAGGACAGTTGGGTTCCAGATCTTGACGCCGATGAGTACGAGGTCGAACGGATCTCGACATGCGAAGTGGGAAGCGAACTCGCTATGGCCGGATCTATCGTGAATTCCTGGTGCACTGGGTCGGTTATGATGAGCCGACTTGGGTCGACGAAGCTGATCTTAACTGTGGAGCAATATTGAGCATGATCTTGCGAGATCATGCCAATCGAAATCGGTTTGGCGTGATGCAGTCGCATCGAAGAAGTATAGACGCGAAGTGGGCGATGTGACCAGGTCACAACGCTGACATCGCGGATGCAGATCTGGATGTCTATCTGGATAAAGTGTGGAGATCTTATATTTTTCGTGGAGATTTTATATTTTTCTTGTATATGCATGTGAAACCGGAGTGATTGGATGCAAAGTTGGAGGAAATTACGTGGAATTGAAAAGAAGTTAGGCTGGAACGATCAGGAAGTCGAGTGGGAAGGGATAAAGAACAACAATCACTTTCTGGAGATCACTTTCTGGAGGGTTCTGTCTAAGCCTCTTCTCTGAGCTCTCATTTTCGTTTTGGAGAGATTTCGACGACATAAACTACTGGCACCTGGTGTTGTCACCGTTGGAGGCTGGTGACGCTGGAGCAACGTGCTGATGAGCTCCGGTCAACTCTGGCGTTCTTAGAACACCGGTACCGACAGCAACCAACGCCGACGATTAGTTGCAGCGAAGAAGGCTGCACGTGCGAAGTGCCTCGAGATTGCGGAGACGAACAAGCAGGAGAAACGATGGTGTTACGGAGGGCAGTTGAGTTGCCAGCAGCGTGGTATCCTGTGGCAGTATGTGCACGAAGCTGCGGTCGCTGCCATACCCAGTATCGTGGGAAGTCTGCGAGTTGATGACCGGCTACACAAACCAAGGGAGCAAAGCGACGGGCATTAGAGGTGGAAGGCGAAGCAGTCGATCGGTTCTCTCACTAAATGGAGCCAAGATGCAGAGGCGACTTATCAGTCTGGTTGGGTTCTCATCGACGATGAAGCGCGTGATGAGCTGTCGCTCAATAGTACGGCACGGACGACTGACAAAGGTGATGAAAACGAACGCTCGACTTACTGGAACGCTCCTGTCAGGCGAAAGCGATGCTCCCGATGAGTGTGGGTGTCTGGTGATGAATATCCATACCCGAATGCCTACAAGAGCACTGTGCTGAACTACATGCGAACGGAGGAGGGTGCTGCGGCCGAGAAGCGGATCATGCAGTTGGAGGCTGAGGCTGAGAAGTTGCAGAAGCTTGCGGACACCAATCGTGTCAAACTTCGTATCAGGTGGAGCCATCGTTCGTGGGAAATGGATGCGAGTGAGACTTATCCTCCGACCTCGGACAGCGCATTCAAGCACGTGGAGCCTTCGTGAGGGGCATCTGAATTGCTTTAAGCGAAGCGCGTGACAAGCTGCGACCGACGATTTCTGATGTGGATGACCTTATCCACACGCAGTGTGCAAGCTCCAAGCGTCGGAGGGAGAGGGAAACAGCAGTCGAGACGAACGAGTCATCACCCCTACGAAGGCACTTCCGTGGCACGACAGCGATGTCAACACCATCGCGGGATCTGGTTACCATATCTTCCCAGTGGTCCATATGTCTCTAAGCTGAAGCTGGTACGGAACTTTCCGGATCGACCGCGAATCGGGTTGACGGTGGATGAAACAGATCGGCTCGATTTCAATGATCCTCCTTCCGGAGGACAGTTGGGTCCCAGATCTGGACGCCGATGAGTACGAGGTCGAACGGATCTCGGACATGCGAAGTGGGAAGCGAACTCGCTATGGCCGGATCTATCGTGAATTCCTGGTGCACTGGGTCGGTTATGATGAGCCGACTTGGGTCGACGAAGCTGATCTTAACTGTGGAGCAATATTGAGCATGATTCTTGCGAGATCATGCCAACCGAAATCGGTTTGGCGTGATGCAGTCGCACGAAGAAGTATAGACGCGAAGTGGGCGATGTGACCAGGTCACAACGCTGAGATCGCGGATGCAGATCTGGATGTCTATCTGGATAAAGTGTGGAGATCTTATATTTTTCGTGGAGATTTTATATTTTTCTTGTAGATGCATGTGAAACCGGAGTGATTGGATGCAAAGTTGGAGGAAATTACGTGGAATTGAAAAGAAGTTAGGCTGAAACGATCAGAAGTCGAGTGGGAAGGGATAAAGAACAACAATCACTTTCTGGAGATCACTTTCTGGAGGGTTCTGTCTAAGCCTCTTCTCTGAGCTCTCATTTTCGTTTTGGAGAGATTTCTGACGACATAAAACTACCGAGCTGTTATTGATCGCGGCGAGCAGCTGCGCGAGATGTATCCTGAGCTTCAGGCGCTGTTTCCGTCTGCATCAGCGCTGGCAAAGCGCACTGCACCGATGGTGTTACGGAGGGCAGTTGAGTTGCCAGCAGCGTGGTATCCTGTGGCAGTATGTGCACAAGCTGCGGTCGCTGCCATACCCAGTATCGTGGGAAGTCTGCGAGTTGATGACCGGCTACACAACCAAGGCGAGCAAAGGACGGTATTAGAGGTGGAAGGCGAAGCAGTCGATCGATTCTCTCACTAAATAGGAGTCAAGATGCAGAGGCGACTTATCAGTCTGGTTGGGTTCTCATCGACGATGAAGCGCGTGATGAGCTGTCGCTCAATAGTACGGCACGGACGACTGACAAAGGTGATGAAACGAACGCTCGACTTACTGAACGCTCCCTGTCAGGCGAAAGCGATGCCCTGATGAGTGTGGGTGTCTGGTGATGAATATCCATACCCGAACGCCTACAAGAGCACTGTGCTGGAACTACATGCGAACGGAGGAGGGTGCTGCGGCCGAGAAGCGGATCATGCAGTTGGAGGCTGAGGCTGAGAAGTTGCAGAAGCTTGCGGACACCAATCGTGTCAAACTTCGTATCAGGTGGAGCCATCGTTTGTGGGAAATGGATGCGAGTGACACTTATCCTCCGACCTCGGACAGCGCATTCAAGCACGTGGAGCCTTCGTGAGGGGCATCTGAATTGCTTTAAGCGAAGCGCGTGACAAGCTGCGACCGACGATTTCTTGATGTGGATGACCTTATCCACACGCAGTGTGCAAGCTCCAAGCGTCGGAGGGAGAGGGAAACAGCAGTCGAGACGAACGAGTCATCACCCCTACGAAGGCACCTCGCACGACAGCGATGTCAACACCATCGCGGGATCTGGTTACCATATCTTCCCAGTGGTCCATGTCTCTAAGCTGAAGCTGGTACGGAACTTTCCGGATCGACCGCGAATCGGGTTGACGGTGGATGAAACAGATCGGCTCGATTTCAATGATCCTCCTTCCGGAGGACAGTTGGGTCCCAGATCTGGACGCCGATGAGTACGAGGTCGAACGGATCTCGGACATGCGAAGTGGGAAGCGAACTCGCTATGGCCGGATCTATCGTGAATTCCTGGTGCACTGGGTCGGTTATGATGAGCCGACTTGGGTCGACGAAGCTGATCTTAACTGTGGAGCAATATTGAGCATGATCTTGCGAGATCATGCCAACCGAAATCGGTTTGGCGTGATGCAGTCGCACGAAGAAGTATAGACGCGAAGTGGGCGATGTGACCAGGTCACAACGCTGAGATCGCGGATGCAGATCTGGATGTCTATCTGGATAAAGTGTGGAGATCTTGAGTATTTTTCGTGGAGATTTTATATTTTTCTTGTATATGCATGGAAACCGGAGTGATTGGATGCAAAGTTGGAGGAAATTACGTGGAATTGAAAAGAAGTTAGGCTGAAACGATCAGAAGTCGAGTGGGAAGGGATAAAGAACAACAATCACTTTCTGGAGATCACTTTCTGGAGGGTTCTGTCTAAGCCTCTTCTCTGAGCTCTCATTTTCGTTTTGGAGAGATTTCGACGACATAAACTACCGAGCTGTTATTGATCGCGGCGAGCAGCTGCGCGAGATGTATCCTGAGCTTCAGGCGCTGTTTCCGTCTGCATCAGCGCTGGCAAAGGCACTGCACCGATGGTGTTACGGAGGGCAGTTGAGTTGCCAGCAGCGTGGTATCCTGTGGCAGTATGTGCACAAGCTGCGGTCGCTGCCATACCCAGTATCGTGGGAAGTCTGCGAGTTGATGACCGGCTACACAACCAAGGGAGCAAAGGACGGGTATTAGAGGTGGAAGGCGAAGCAGTCGATCGATTCTCTCACTAAATAGAGTCAAGATGCAGAGGCGACTTATCAGTCTGGTTGGGTCCTCATCGACGATGAAGCGCGTGATGAGCTGTCGCTCAATAGTACGGCACGGACGACTGACAAAGGTGATGAAAACGAACGCTCGACTTACTGGAACGCCCCGTCAGGCGAAAGCGATGCTCCCGATGAGTGTGGGTGTCTGGTGATGAATATCCATACCCGAACGCCTACAAGAGCACTGTGCTGAACTACATGCGAACGGAGGAGGGTGCTGCGGCCGAGAAGCGGATCATGCAGTTGGAGGCTGAGGCTGAGAAGTTGCAGAAGCTTGCGGACACCAATCGTGTCAAACTTCGTATCAGGTGGAGCCATCGTTTGTGGGAAATGGATGCGAGTGACACTTATCCTCCGACCTCGGACAGCGCATTCAAGCACGTGGAGCCTTCGTGAGGGGCATCTGAATTGCTTTAAGCGAAGCGCGTGACAAGCTGCGACCGACGATTTCTGATGCGGATGACCTTATCCACACGCAGTGTGCAAGCTCCAAGCGTCGGAGGGAGAAGGAAACAGCAGTCGAGACGAACGAGTCATCACCCCCTACGAAGGCACCTCGCACGACAGCGATGTCAACACCATCGCGGGATCTGGTTACCATATCTTCCCAGTGGTCCATGTCTCTAAGCTGAAGCTGGTACGGAACTTTCCGGATCGACCGCGAATCGGGTTGACGGTGGATGAAACAGATCGGCTCGATTTCAATGATCCTCCTTCCGGAGGACAGTTGGGTCCCAGATCTGGACGCCGATGAGTACGAGGTCGAACGGATCTCGGACATGCGAAGTGGGAAGCGAACTCGCTATGGCCGGATCTATCGTGAATTCCTGGTGCACTGGGTCGGTTATGATGAGCCGACTTGGGTCGACGAAGCTGATCTTAACTGTGGAGCAATATTGAGCATGATCTTGCGAGATCATGCCAATCGAAATCGGTTTGGCGTGATGCAGTCGCACGAAGAGGTATAGACGCGAAGTGGGCGATGTGACCAGGTCACAACGCTGACATCGCGGATGCAGATCTGGATGTCTATCTGGATAAAGTGTGGAGATCTTATATTTTTCGTGGAGATTTTATATTTTTCTTGTATATGCATGTGAAACCGGAGTGATTGGATGCAAAGTTGGAGGAAATTACGTGGAATTGAAAAGAAGTTAGGCTGAAACGATCAGAAGTCGGGTGGGAAGGGATAAAGAACAACAATCACTTTCTGGAGGGTTCTGTCTAAGCCTCTTCTCTGAGCTCTCATTTTCGTTTTGGAGAGATTTCGACGACATAAACTACCGGCACCTGGTGTTGTCACCGTTGGAGGCTGGTGACGCTGAGCAACGTGCTGATGAGCTCCGTCAACTCTGGCGTTCTCAGAACACCGCTACCGACAGCAACCAACGCCGACGATTAGTTGCAGCGAAGAAGGCTGCACGTGCGAAGTGCCTCGAGATTGCGGAGACGAACAAGCAGGAGAAACGATGGTGTTACGGAGGGCAGTTGAGTTGCCAGCAGCGTGGTATCCTGTGGCAGTATGTGCACAAGCTGCGGTCGCTGCCATACCCAGTATCGTGGGAAGTCTGCGAGTTGATGACCGGCTACACAACCAAGGGAGCAAAGGACGGGTATTAGAGGTGGAAGGCGAAGCAGTCGATCGGTTCTCTCACTAAATAGAGTCAAGATGCAGAGGCGACTTATCAGTCTGGTTGGGTTCTCATCGACGATGAAGCGCGTGATGAGCTGTCGCTCAATAGTACGGCACGGACGACTGACAAAGGTGATGAAAACGAACGCTCGACTTACTGGAACGCCCCGTCAGGCGAAAGCGATGCTCCCGATGAGTGTGGGTGTCTGGTGATGAATATCCATACCCGAACGCCTACAAGAGCACTGTTCTGAACTACATGCGAACGGAGGAGGGTGCTGCGGCCGAGAAGCGGATCATGCAGTTGGAGGCTGAGGCTGAGAAGTTGCAGAAGCTTGCGGACACCAATCGTGTCAAACTTCGTATCAGGTGGAGCCATCGTTCGTGGGAAATGGATGCGAGTGAGACTTATCCTCCGACCTCGGACAGCGCATTCAAGCACGTGGAGCCTTCGTGAGGGGCATCTGAATTGCTTTAAGCGAAGCGCGTGACAAGCTGCGACCGACGATTTCTGATGTGGATGACCTTATCCACACGCAGTGTGCAAGCTCCAAGCGTCGGAGGGAGAAGGAAACAGCAGTCGAGACGAACGAGTCATCACCCCCTACGAAGGCACCTCGCACGACAGCGATGTCAACACCATTGTAACGGGGCGGTGCTTCTTGTAAAATATAACTCTGGGTTGGTTTAGAAGGTGGTGGCGGCCTTGGAGCCGCCACAGCCACCAACCTATAGCTAGCAGAGATTGGCCGCGGTTCAACCAATCGAACCGCGGCGTGTGACGGGTATAGTGAAAGCCCGTCACACCACCCCCTATCTAAAATAAAAGCTACATATAGAAATCTAAGGAAGCCCGACATTCGAGAATCGTCGGGGAGAAAGCAGAATGACGGCACGGCAAGCAGAGGGGATCGACACGTACGAGAGGGTCTTGGGGAGGTGGACGCTGCACGACTGCAGTGGCTTTGAGGACGGCCTGAACGATGGTGAGATGGTGGAGCTGTTCCGACGCTGGCGGGCCACCCGGAGCAAACCAGACGCGGCCAGTGGCCGCGTCACCGAGCGTTCACTTGACTGTGCGTGGACGGCTTTCGTTGAACGCTGGAATACTGAGGGTGCGGATGCCTTTCAGCGCAAGCTAGCGCGACGCGAGGAGCAGCACTCGCGTCTGTCCGCTCGAGCTTTAGCTGACCAGATCTGCAACCTGTCGTGGATGGCAGACCGTGACTGTTGTTACGTCCACTTCAAGCAGCGTTGTACGAGTTGTAGTGGAAACAGCGTGCAGCAGCCAGATGTAACGCGCTGGGAAGACATCGTTAAGGCAGTTCCTCTCTCTGGCACCGAGCGCAGCGTGATCGGACTGTACGACCGCGCATTATCGGAGGCTAGGCGCGGTGGCCCATCGCGCCACGATGAAGTCCCGTCTCATACGCTGCAACAGCATCTGGAACATCGACCAGAAGTACAGCGCGCGGTTCCCAGCTATCCTCAAGTGGACCGAGCCATCGCACCAGGTACTGGCGGTGCAGCGGTGGGTCACCATCGCGACGCCGAGCGTCGCGACTTCGATGCAGTGGACGCGCGCGATCGTCATCATGAGCCAATATACCCTCGACAATATGTCGAATATTACCACCCCCGTCAACAAGTGGAGCGGGACCATCGCGTTGGAATGGAGGAACGGGACCGCTGGGAGGACGCTGCGATGGCGCGGCGTCTCGATCGAATGGAGCGCCGGCTGCGGGACTTGGAACGGGAGAACGGCGAGCTCCGTCACCAGCTGCCTCAGCAGTGAGCGCCGCGCCGCGCGGCGCCGGACTATCGCTAGGAAGCGAAGCGGGTTCATAGCGGCGGAGTCGGCCAACGTAGAAGGTAGGGTGTAGCCGCAGGGTACTAGGCAACTGTAGTCTGTAGGCGTCCCCTAATACCTTGAGCACCTTGAATGGTCCGATATACCTCGGGGCGAGCTTGTTTGCACCAAGATTAGTCACTAGTGTCGGCGCTATCCCATCGGTGGATAATAGAACGCGATCCCCAACGTGAAATGTCTCCATGTTCTTTCTCCCTCTGCGGTCGGCATTCTCCTTCTGGCGATCGACGGCCGCAGCAATCGCATCGCGGACGTAGCGGACAATTGACTCGCGCTGTTGCACGAACTCGTGGACAGCCGCAGCGTCGCTTCGCTGCGGCGCCGCGTTGGGAGCAAAGTTTTCTGGCGGGGGCTCAGTAGGCGCGACCGGATCGGGGGCGGCGTGAAGCTCGGCTGCGCGACGTGGACGCGGGTTGATTAGCGTCCGACTGGTCCAAGCGGCAACGTCCCGTGGAGAAGCAGTCGCCGCTCGCGCGGCGGCCCGCGTAAGAGGGCGCTGGCTTGGGGTCCGCGTGGAAGACCTCGTGCTCACCGCATTCACATTCGGGTCAGCGGCCGTCTCGTGCGTCGCGACGGAGGCACCACCAGTGGGGGTGGCGGTTGCAGCGTCGTGATTCTCTGACAGTTGAACTGGAAGGGGGCGCTCCAGCCCAAGGAGCGCCGGAACGCGCGGGTGACGGCCGAAATTTACGAAGAACGGCGTCAAGCCAGTTGACGCGTGCACGGCATTATTGATGGCGAACTCCACCATCGGCAGGAAAGAGCTCCATGACTTAAACGACGTGGCAAAGCTGCGTAGTACATCTTCGACGACTCGGTTAGCGCGCTCGGTTTGGCCGTCCGTCTCTGGATGCGACGCGGTGGACATACTCAGCCGCGTCCCCAACAGCTTGAAGAGTTCCCTCCAGAAGGCGGACGTGAATCGAGGGTCCCTGTCCGACACAATCGAGGACGGAAGACCGTGGTGGAGATACACCACGTCGACGAAGAGCGCAGCAGACTGTTGCGCAGTGATCGAGGCTGCTACCGGAGTGAGATGAACCATCTTACTGAAGCGGTCGACGAAGACTAGAATACCCGTACGACCTCGAGTATCCCGAGGTAGGCCGAAGACGAAATCCATGCTCACAGACGACCACGCATCAGTGGCGACTGGGAGCGGTCGGAGCGGGGCCTGCTTTGATGGAGCCGGTTTCACGCGCTGGCACGCTTCACACGAGCGCACCCACTTCCTCACCCACTTGTACATGTGTGGCCAATAAAAGTCGCGAGAGAGATGCAAAGGTCTTCTCGCGACCGAGGTGGCCGCCACTTGGGGTGTCATGGAACTCGTGGATCAACCGAGCTCGGAGGTCGTCGTCAAGCGGGACGACGACGCGGGGGCAATCTTCTTGGTCGACGCGGTAAGTCAGCAGCGCGCCTTCAAGTGAGTAGCGGCCGACACGAGCGCGTGCTCGTGAGGACAGCTTACGCTCAGCTGGGCCACTGGGGTTGCGCAGGAAGTCGATCAGCTCGGAACAGGACGCGTCATCTTTATACGCGTCGACGATCAGGTCACGTAGCGGTGTGGTCGCTGAGACTTCGGCGGCAGCGACGCTTTCGGCGATACAGACGGCACAGTCGTCATTATCCTCGTCGCCAACTGCGTGGCGGCCGCGCTGCACGTAATCTGGCCGGCGTGAAAGCGCGTCGGCGAGGATGTTGGACTTGCCCGGTTTGTAATGCACGACGAAATTGTACTCGGAGAAGAGCGATAACCAGCGTGCCATGCGCTGGGACAAGTGGGGGCTCTTCGTCGCTGTCCTCAGCGACGCGTGATCTGTGTAGATCGCGAAGGACTTCTCGCCTAGGAGGTACACACGGAACTTGATGAGTGCGTAGCGCATGGCAAGCAACTCTTTATCATGGACCGGATAATTCCGTTCCGCCTGCTCCAGTTTGGCGCGACTGGTAACTCACCACTCGCTCACGGCCCTCGTCGTCAAACTGCATCAAGGCACAGCCGATCGCGAAGTCACTCGCGTCGCATACAACGTGGAGCGGCTTGGAGTGATCTGGAAGCATCAAGACGGGCGCGGTCGACAAACTCGTCTTCACCGCGTCGAAGGCTGTTTGGTGCTCGGGGAGCCATGACCACATGGCGTCTGCCTTCAGGAGTTGAGACAGCGGTTGGATGGTCAGCGCGAAGTTCTTCGAGTAATGGTGAAGATACGTCGCGAGCCCCAGCCACTGCCGGAGCTGCTTCTGATCCTGAGGCGCGGGACAAGCGCAGATGGCTTCAATCTTCTCGGGGTCAGCACGGACACCTTCCTTGCTGACGTAGCTCCCGAGCACTGGGATCTCGGGAGCGCAGAAGATACACTTCTTCAAGTTGGCGTACAGCTTGTTCTCTCGCATCACTTCGAACACCTGCCGCAGGTGTTGCAGATGCACCTCGACGTCCGTCAAGCCTCGTTCAGCACGGCTGTGGATGAAAATGTCATCGAAGTAGCTGGGCGCGAAGTCTCGGTACGGGCGGAGCAAGTTCGACACCATGCGGTTGAAGGTAGCAGGAGCATTCTTTAGCCCCTGTGGCATTACAAGCCATTCCCAAAGCATTCCACTGGGCGTGCTGACTGCAGTCAGCGGTACGTCATCCTCCCGCATCAAGATCTGATAGAAGCCGTCCATCAGATCAATCGCGCTGTATGTGGTGCTGCCCGACATGGTGTCGAGCACCATGTCCTTCCTCGGGATCGGCGTCTGCGCCGGGATGGTGGCATCGTTGAGCTTATTGAAGGCGTGGACGATCCGCCATCCACCGGTTGCTTTCTTCACGCAAAATGTCGGACTGGAGTGCGGGGACAAACTCTCACGGACGTGGCCGGCTTGTCGGCGACCCTCGAAGAAGGCGTCGATTGCTTCGACTTGATCACGGGGAAGCGGCCACTGTCTCGTCACGCAATACTTCGCACCAGGCACGAGGTCGATCTCGTGTCGGACTCCGCGGTCCGGTGGAAGGGCGGCTGGCACCTTATCAGGGAAGATGTCGATGAACTCGCGAACCAGGGGGGCGACTGGGTTGCCGGCGGCTTCGAGTGCCGGCAACGACTGAGCCAAGTAGCGAGCCTCGCGGGCGGACTTAGGCTCAGCGCCTTTCGGGCGTTCCCGGGTATTGGACGCTGGGTCACCAGCGTCTACATCGACAGCCGCGATCGTCGCGGTGTTGCCCGCGACGATCATGCAAACCTGCTCGATCTCACCATGCTTCATATCGCGGAGAAAGTGTTTCCAAGCGAGAGCAGGCAAATGTGTGATCTCAGATGCATCGCACGGCGGGCGTGCAACTTCGACATTGTGCATTCGCGGGATCGATGCCGCGTCATCCCCCACCAGAACGGAGATAACCTCGGAGTCAGACGCGTCTGACTCATTCGGAGGAGCGCGGGGTCGCCGGGGCTGGCGGCGACCACGGCGACGGACTGGCCGGATGAACTCTTCCGTAGCAGGCAGTGGGAGACCACGCTCGACCAAGTCTGCTGTACTCAGACGCCGGGACACGACATCGGCGTCGATTCTATCAGGGAGTCTCTGCTCAACCACATGCGGGAGCCCCTGCTCGACCGCGCGTGGGAGACCACGCTCAACCACACCTTCGTGTTCATCGTCAACGGAGAGCCGCTGCTCATCCGGGCGTGGGAACCCCTGTTCGACCACGGTGTTGTCTGTTGCCGAGAGCCGCTGCTCATCGGGACGTGGGAACCCCGGTTCTACCACGGTGTTGTCTGTTGCCGAGAGCCGCTGCTCATCGGGACGTGGGAACTCATGCTCGACCACGTCAGACATGTCTTGAGTCACCTGCTCAAGACCGGCACACGTCACAGGCTCGCGAGCACCCGAAGGGCCATCGCACACTTCGGATACAGCGGGAGTCATGGAGTTGGGGTCCATGACTGCAACGTGCGGCCATCGGTTGGGCGTCCCGCGCAGAGATGTCAATACCGCATTCACATCAATGTCGCGCGGGCGGACAGTTCGAGCCAACCAGTCAATATGAGGCTGGTGACGAGCAAGCCACGGGATACCGAAGACACAGTCGAAGGATCCGCTCAACTCGATCACCAGAAAGTCATCGGACCCATGGAAACCGTCGAACTCGTAAGCGAAGGTGACAGAACGCCGCGGGACACGCCGCGGCTTCCCGTCAGCATACTTTACAACCATGTGGCCGGGGCCGTCCCTAACTCGCGTGTCCGCCGGTAACACCGACAAACTCTCGGCGCGAACGAAGTTGTTCGTCGCGCCTGAATCCAGCAGGGCACGAAGCGGACGCTTCGCGCCATTGACGTGTATACTGAGGATGATCAGTCTCGGGTCACTGCCGGAGGTGGTGGCAAAGAATTGCGCATGAAGCACAGGGGGGCTAGGAGGAGGATCTGCCACCAGCGATCCGTCTTCCACATCGCATCCAGTAGGGCGCCCCGCACCTACTGGTCGTCGCCGTTTTTTGGGTCGGCGGCCATATCATTCGCATCGTCGGCAACAACGTGTGCGAGTACCGGAGCAGGGGCGCGGCACACAGCCGCGCGGTGTCCGAGTTTCCGACAGCGAAAGCATCGAAGAGGGCGTGAACCGCGACCAGTATTCGGAGCCGGACGGGCAGATGTCGTCGGCGAGCTGTCATGCCGACGACCGCGATAATCTTGGATGGCGTCAATCTCCATCGGCTCGGGCTCCGTAGTTGGAGGTCTGGTGAGAGAGAATGCCTCGGAGGCGGACACGCTGTAGTCTTCTCGCAGCGCTGTCTCGAACGCTTCCTCCAGCGAGTCGGGCGTCTTCCGAGTCAGATAGAAGCGCTGGTAACCAGCGTTCATGCCAGAGATAAAGACATGGACTTGAGTCGCCATGTCCACCGGATTTGTCGTGATGCACGACACCAAGTGACGAGCCCGTTGGATGTACTCGAGCATGGACATCCGTCCCTGCTTGAGCGAGAGGAACACCGAGCGTTGAACACGCTCGTCTTGAGGGGGCTCAAAGGCCAGGCGGAGATCGCTCTTCAGCGATTCCATCGTCGAAAAGCAGGAGGCGTCGGCAACAAGCTTGCCGAGCGCCCACCCTTGGCCTTCCCCGTTAATCTTGGACAAAGGAACCGGGTACGAGCGAACTCGGTAGACAGCTGCCGAGCTTCGATCGCGATGTCGATCTCACAGAACCAGCGGTTCAGCTGGAGGCGAGCGGCGCCATCGCCGCTGTAGCAGGAGACATCGAGTTTCACGATGTCAGTCTTGTTCTTGGTCGGCGTGGGAGTCGTCGCACGCCGACGCAGGTCAGCGAGCTCACGCGCCATGAACTCGTGAGCAGCCAGTCGTTGATCTTCTTCCGTTCCGGCAGTCAGCAAGGTCTTGATGACTCCTTCTCCGGACACCGCGGCAAGGCGGTGTAGCGCCTCCCACTCGAAGGCGGACAAGTGGGGGAAGCTGGCATGCTCGAGGGCAGCACCAGCCCCTTCGGTGAAATAGGAAGCGTCATTCATGGTCGTGTGGACGGACTACAAAGTGCTACCAGATGTAACGGGGCGGTGCTTCTTGTAAAATATAACTCTGGGTTGGTTTAGAAGGTGGTGGCGGCCTTGGAGCCGCCACAGCCACCAACCTATAGCTAGCAGAGATTGGCCGCGGTTCAACCAATCGAACCGCGGCGTGTGACGGGTATAGTGAAAGCCCGTCACAACCATCGCGGGATCTGGTTACCATATCTTCCCAGTGGTCCATGTCTCTAAGCTGAAGCTGGTACGGAACTTTCCGGATCGACCGCGAATCGGGTTGACGGTGGATGAAACAGATCGGCTCGATTTCAATGATCCTCCTTCCGGAGGACAGTTGGGTCCCAGATCTGGACGCCGATGAGTACGAGGTCGAACGGATCTCGGACATGCGAAGTGGGAAGCGAACTCGCTATGGCCGGATCTATCGTGAATTCCTGGTGCACTGGGTCGGTTATGATGAGCCGACTTGGGTCGACGAAGCTGATCTTAACTGTGGAGCAATATTGAGCATGATCTTGCGAGATCATGCCAATCGAAATCGGTTTGGCGTGATGCAGTCGCACGAAGAAGTATAGACGCGAAGTGGGCGATGTGACCAGGTCACAACGCTGACATCGCGGATGCAGATCTGGATGTCTATCTGGATAAAGTGTGGAGATCTTATTTTTCGTGGAGATTTTATATTTTTCTTGTATATGCATGTGAAACCGGAGTGATTGGATGCAAAGTTGGAGGAAATTACGTGGAATTGAAAAGAAGTTAGGCTGAAACGATCAGAAGTCGAGTGGGAAGGGATAAAGAACAACAATCACTTTCTGGAGATCACTTTCTGGAGGGTTCTGTCTAAGCCTCTTCTCTGAGCTCTCATTTTCGTTTTGGAGAGATTTCGACGACATAAACTACCGAGCTGTTATTGATCGCGGCGAGCAGCTGCGCGAGATGTATCCTGAGCTTCAGGCGCTGTTTCCGTCTGCATCAGCGCTGGCAAAGGCACTGCACCGATGGTGTTACGGAGGGCAGTTGAGTTGCCAGCAGCGTGGTATCCTGTGGCAGTATGTGCACAAGCTGCGGTCGCTGCCATACCCAGTATCGTGGGAAGTCTGCGAGTTGATGACCGGCTACACAACCAAGGGAGCAAAGGACGGGTATTAGAGGTGGAAGGCGAAGCAGTCGATCGATTCTCTCACTAAATAGAGTCAAGATGCAGAGGCGACTTATCAGTCTGGTTGGGTTCTCATCGACGATGAAGCGCGTGATGAGCTGTCGCTCAATAGTACGGCACGGACGACTGACAAAGGTGATGAAAACGAACGCTCGACTTACTGGAACGCCCCGTCAGGCGAAAGCGATGCTCCCGATGAGTGTGGGTGTCTGGTGATGAATATCCATACCCGAACGCCTACAAGAGCACTGTGCTGAACTACATGCGAACGGAGGAGGGTGCTGCGGCCGAGAAGCGGATCATGCAGTTGGAGGCTGAGGCTGAGAAGTTGCAGAAGCTTGCGGACACCAATCGTGTCAAACTTCGTATCAGGTGGAGCCATCGTTCGTGGGAAATGGATGCGAGTGAGACTTATCCTCCGACCTCGGACAGCGCATTCAAGCACGTGGAGCCTTCGTGAGGGGCATCTGAATTGCTTTAAGCGAAGCGCGTGACAAGCTGCGACCGACGATTTCTGATGTGGATGACCTTATCCACACGCAGTGTGCAAGCTCCAAGCGTCGGAGGGAGAGGGAAACAGCAGTCGAGACGAACGAGTCATCACCCCCTACGAAGGCACCTCGCCCGACAGCGATGCCAACACCATCGCGGGATCTGGTTACCATATCTTCCCAGTGGTCCATGTCTCTAAGCTGAAGCTGGTACGGAACTTTCCGGATCGACCGCGAATCGGGTTGACGGTGGATGAAACAGATCGGCTCGATTTCAATGATCCTCCTTCCGGAGGACAGTTGGGTCCCAGATCTGGACGCCGATGAGTACGAGGGAGCAAAGGACGGGTATTAGAGGTGGAAGGCGAAGCAGTCGATCGGTTCTCTCACTATATGGAGCCAAGATGCAGAGGCGACTTATCAGTCTGATTGGGTTCTCATCGACGATGAAGCGCGTGATGAGCTGTCGCTCAATAGTACGGCACGGACGACTGACAAAGGTGATGAAAACGAACGCTCGACTTACTGGAACGCCCCGTCAGGCGAAAGCGATGCTCCCGATGAGTGTGGGTGTCTGGTGATGAATATCCATACCCGAACGCCTACAAGAGCACTGTGCTGAACTACATGCGAACGGAGGAGGGTGCTGCGGCCGAGAAGCGGATCATGCAGTTGGAGGCTGAGGCTGAGAAGTTGCAGAAGCTTGCGGACACCAATCGTGTCAAACTTCGTATCAGGTGGAGCCATCGTTCGTGGGAAATGGATGCGAGTGAGACTTATCCTCCGACCTCGGACAGCGCATTCAAGCACGTGGAGCCTTCGTGAGGGGCATCTGAATTGCTTTAAGCGAAGCGCGTGACAAGCTGCGACCGACGATTTCTGATGTGGATGACCTTATCCACACGCAGTGTGCAAGCTCCAAGCGTCGGAGGGAGAAGGAAACAGCAGTCGAGACGAACGAGTCATCACCCCCTACGAAGGCACCTCGCACGACAGCGATGTCAACACCATCGCGGGATCTGGTTACCATATCTTCCCAGTGGTCCATGTCTCTAAGCTGAAGCTGGTACGGAACTTTCCGGATCGACCGCGAATCGGGTTGACGGTGGATGAAACAGATCGGCTCGATTTCAATGATCCTCCTTCCGGAGGACAGTTGGGTCCCAGATCTGGACGCCGATGAGTACGAGGGAGCAAAGGACGGGTATTAGAGGTGGAAGGCGAAGCAGTCGATCGGTTCTCTCACTATATGGAGCCAAGATGCAGAGGCGACTTATCAGTCTGATTGGGTTCTCATCGACGATGAAGCGCGTGATGAGCTGTCGCTCAATAGTACGGCACGGACGACTGACAAAGGTGATGAAAACGAACGCTCGACTTACTGGAACGCCCCGTCAGGCGAAAGCGATGCTCCCGATGAGTGTGGGTGTCTGGTGATGAATATCCATACCCGAACGCCTACAAGAGCACTGTTCTGAACTACATGCGAACGGAGGAGGGTGCTGCGGCCGAGAAGCGGATCATGCAGTTGGAGGCTGAGGCTGAGAAGTTGCAGAAGCTTGCGGACACCAATCGTGTCAAACTTCGTATCAGGTGGAGCCATCGTTCGTGGGAAATGGATGCGAGTGAGACTTATCCTCCGACCTCGACAGCGCATTCAAGCACGTGGAGCCTTCGTGAGGGGCATCTGAATTGCTTTAAGCGAAGCGCGTGACAAGCTGCGACCGACGATTTCTGATGTGGATGACCTTATCCACACGCAGTGTGCAAGCTCCAAGCGTCGGAGGGAGAAGGAAACAGCAGTCGAGACGAACGAGTCATCACCCCCTACGAAGGCACCTCGCACGACAGCGATGTCAACACCATCGCGGATCTGGTTACCATATCTTCCCAGTGGTCCATGTCTCTAAGCTGAAGCTGGTACGGAACTTTCCGGATCGACCGCGAATCGGGTTGACGGTGGATGAAACAGATCGGCTCGATTTCAATGATCCTCCTTCCGGAGGACAGTTGGGTCCCAGATCTGGACGCCGATGAGTACGAGGGAGCAAAGGACGGGTATTAGAGGTGGAAGGCGAAGCAGTCGATCGGTTCTCTCACTATATGGAGCCAAGATGCAGAGGCGACTTATCAGTCTGATTGGGTTCTCATCGACGATGAAGCGCGTGATGAGCTGTCGCTCAATAGTACGGCACGGACGACTGACAAAGGTGATGAAAACGAACGCTCGACTTACTGGAACGCCCCGTCAGGCGAAAGCGATGCTCCCGATGAGTGTGGGTGTCTGGTGATGAATATCCATACCCGAACGCCTACAAGAGCACTGTGCTGAACTACATGCGAACGGAGGAGGGTGCTGCGGCCGAGAAGCGGATCATGCAGTTGGAGGCTAAGGCTGAGAAGTTGCAGAAGCTTGCGGACACCAATCGTGTCAAACTTCGTATCAGGTGGAGCCATCGTTCGTGGGAAATGGATGCGAGTGAGACTTATCCTCCGACCTCGGATAGCGCATTCAAGCACGTGAAGAGCCTTCGCGAGGGGCATCTGAATTGCCTTAACCGGCAAGTCAATAAAGCGCGTGACAAGCTGCGACCGACGATTTCTGATGCGGATGACCTTATCCACACGCAGTGTGCAAGCTCCAAGCGTCGGAGGGAGAAGGAAACAGCAGTCGCGACGAACGAGTCATCACCCCCTACGAAGGCACCTCGCACGACAGCGATGTCAACACCTCGTAGAGCAACACCTCGGACGACAGCGGCTGCAATACCTCCCACAGTGACGACAACACCTCCCGCAGCGACGGCTACTTCCGCAGTGACGGAAGCATTGGTGGCTATCAAAAAAAACTTTCCCCAAGTATGTTTAAGATGACTGCAGAGGGGTTGATGGAGTTGCACGCAATGATGACCAAGGGGCAGCGTGAGTTGTCGGATGAGGAAATACAGGCGTTCGAAGACGAGGCCTAGACCAACAGAAACAAGGGTAAGCTCCTCAGCGTTACGAAAGGCGTCTTCATGAGCATGATGACACTGGCGCTCAGCACGAATCTACCGAATGATAGCATCGCGGACATTTGCGGAGTGGCCGAGAGGACTGTTCAGACGTATGTTGGACGCCTGCGAATCATAATGAAGAGGATGAGCCTATAGGCTCTGCACTCAGCGGAGTCAGCAGGCGAGAGAGAAGGCTCGAGTCGCAAGAAGGTGTTGAAGCTGCTAGTGTTGAAGTTGCTAGTGTAGCAGGTAGCTAAATTAAGATGCATGTTCTAGTCTATCTCTAAGTCTCAACAAGAAAGCCATGACCTGCGCATGGTGTGTCGAATAGTTGTCTCTCAGTGAGCGAATGCGGAAGAGCGGCGAGGCTCTATTCGTCGGCGGCGTCGCGACACAGTCGAGAAGGACGCGGTTAATAACGTCTTCGATAAGATCTTCCGTGACTTTAGACTTGCAGCACTTGAACTCGATTCCTCTCTCAACCGCTTCCTGCTGTGCTGAATAGACTGATTAGCATTTGCTGAATTCCATGCTTGACTTGAGCAACTTACCCGTCCGATGCTGTCTCTAACTGAGTGTGTGGTCGCCTTCTGGAAGTTGTTGCGCAGATCGATCGGGTTGCCATCCGTCGTGAACGGCACGATGACGTCCTCCTCCTCCTCCACTTCACCCAGCCGCCGCTCCACGTACTTAGACTGACCAGCTATAAAACGGAGCTCACGTAGATCACCAGCCAGCGGTTTGGAAGTGACCGCGAAGCCGTGTGTCTTGGGTGGAGTTGGTGTAATGGGTCTACCTAGACCTATTAGATGATGTACACGTGCGCTTACGTGTTTGAGGAAGCGTGCAATTAGAATAGACTTAATTTAAGTATACTTATTTAAATAAGTATAATTAAATCAAATATAACTAAATTAAACTGCAAAATACCGTAAAATGAGAACTATTATTGAATTTGGCATAAGCCACTTATGGACCTCCTAAAACTGTTTGTTATCTATTTCTAAAGGGTCTGCCAACGTGTGGTTGGCAGAAACTCTGCTCAGTGATTGGTAGAAACCCGTTACTTTCTACCAATAATATGCACAAATGCACACGAACAACCCAATAATGTGGTTCGCCCATGTAGCCATTGCCCAGAAAGTATCTGTCCTCGTCTTCATCGTTGAATTGCAAAAAGTCCGGCGTAGGTCTAAGGCCCGTTTCCAACCAATCCTAACTGTTAGAGTTACAAGTGGTACAACCACTTGTACGTGTAACCCCGTTACACCATCCCCCCGTTAAGATTCGACGTATCGGTCTCGACACGTCAATCAACAGAACTTGACAAGACCGTCAAGTTCCTGAGAGAAATCCGAGTTCATTTCGCAATGGACACGCCAACGCCCACGTCTCCGTCCGCTTCTGCGGACGCGCAAGCCTCTCCTGCTCCTTCTGCAGCAGGAACAACAACCTCAGCAGTGCTAGTAGGCACTGCAGCTTCCAGCGGTTCGACAGAGAAGCTCTCTGTGACCGACTACCATGCTCTCCACAAGGAGAAGCAAGCGAAGAAGACTTCTTCTTTGCTAGCAGGGATCAAACACCCTGCTGGCGTATCGCGAGCGCGTTGCTGCAGCTCGCGATCGCTACTACACTTACACTACACGTGGTAAGTGTGAACGCCTCCATGATCAGTCCATGGAAGCGGGGATCCCATGTGCCGTTCCCTTCGGCACACCCTGCCCGTGTTGCCAACCCTTGGCAACACGTCTCTCAGAAAGTGATCTTCTGGGGTACACGGTTGTCCGTGTACCCGATCACATCAAGGAGCTTCGTGGTCGTCTCGAGCCACGCGGAGCTCCGAGTGCTGTGGCTGACCGCAGCACTCCTCGTGCCGGGTGTACCCTGCAGAGTTATGGTGGGCTTCGTACGCCCTCACCATTTCCGGAACGTCTCTCCATCAGGACGTTCCGCGGCTCTATGTATCTCGATGGGGAGGAAATCCTCTCCAACGAATACGAAAACGAACCCCTTGAGAGTTCGTTCTCTTATGAGCCACAATCCGCTCCACAATCCAGCGGATCGCTCCACGCGCGTCGCGCAACGGCGGCGGAGGGGGTGGGAACACTCCCTCCGCATGGTCAACGCTATGACCATGACGATCGTGCCCTGCACGATCGAGTTGCTGCGCTGGAGCAGACACAGAGCGCTGAGATAGCTGCTCTGAAGCAGGAGGTTCGTGTCCTCCGTGCTGAGGTCTGCGAGGCAGCTCAGACTTCCTCGAACCTCTCGTCCGGTCTTGGGACGAGAGTTAACCGGTTGATCGACCGCGTCGACGGTCTCGAGAAGAGACGACAATGCGATCCGCATTGTCGTCTACTGCACTGTACAACAGTAGGCCTTCGTATACACGATAGCGGTGTCCACGAGCTCGAAGATGAGGGGTTAGCTTCCGACGTGCAACGTCGGAAGGTGCTGCGAGGAACTCCAGCAGCCCCTTCGCGTCTGCATCCCTTGCATACGCGTTCTTCACGTCGTCAATCAACGTTGACGACGGCACACTTGTCCTCACGACGCCAACGCTGTTGGCGTCGACCGTCTCCGCATAGTCAGGTCGACGCGATAACGCGTCGGCCACTACATTGAGTCTTCCGGGTTTGTACTCCACCCGGAAGTTGTACTCCGCGAAGAAGGACAACCATCTCGCCATACGTTGCGAGATGTGCGGCGACTTAATCGCCGTACGCAATGATGCGTGGTCTGTATAGACCACGAACGGTCTACTCCCAAGTAGATACACTCGGAACTTTGCGAGTGCATACTTCATGGCAAGGAGCTCCTTGTCATGTACGGGATAGTTACGATCAGCTGGCTTCAGCTGACGCGATTGATAGTAGACTACACGATCACGCCCTTCGTGATCGTGTTGCATCAATGCACATCCGATTGCAAAGTCGGATGCATCGCACACTACGTGGAATGGACGATCTTGGTCCGCCACGGCCAAGATCGGCGCTTCAGTCAAGCCCTGCTTGACTGCACCGAATGCCTCCTCGCACTCGGTCGTCCAAATCCACTCAGCTTCTTTCTTAAGAAGCTGTGACAACGGGCGAATCTTGCCCGCATAGTTGTCCACGTACTTGCACAAGTACGTGGCAAGCCCAAGGAACTGCCTCAGTTCCTTCACATTGGATGGCGTGGGCCATTCATTGATCTGACCTTCTCTGGGTCAGGGCGCACGCCATCTTTCCCCACGAGACACCCCAGCACGGGTATCTCGCTCGCCCCGAAGATACACTTCTTCAGGTTCGCATAGAGCTTATGTTTCCTCATAAGCTCTAGCAGCTTCCGGAGATGCACCTTGTGCATCTCAATGTCCGTCTTCCCGTTCACAGCCCGGCTGTGGACGAACACGTCGTCGAAGTAGCTCGGTGCGAAGTCGCGCACCGAGCGCAATAGATGTGTCACGCATCTATTGAACGTCGCAGGGGCGTTCTTAAGCCCCTGTGGTATGACGAGCCACTCCCAAAGCATACCGCTTGGAGTGCTTACCGCAGTGAGAGGGATGTCCCTCTCACGCATGAGGATCTGATAGAATCCATCACGCAGATCTAGAGCACTGAAGATAGTGCTCAAGGCCATCGAATCGATGATAACATCTTTTCGCGGTATCGGCGTCTGCGCCGGTATCGTTGCATCGTTCAACTTGTTGTACGCATGAACGATGCGCCAGCCGCACTGTGGTTTCTTAACACAGAACGTTGGGGCACTGTGCGGGGACTTTGACTCCCACACTTAACCTGCAAGACGACGACTTTCAAAGAAGTCGTCGATCGCTTGCACTTGTTCACGCGGCAGTGGCCATTGCCGTGTAACACAGTACTTTGTACCCGGCACGAGATCAATCTCGTGCTGTACGCCCTTATCCTTCGGAAGCTCCGAAGGAATCTCGTCCGGGAGTACATCCTTGTACTCCCGCAGAACTTCGTAGTAGGGACTCGACCTCAACGAGTCCCAACTCTGCTCCTCGAAGCGCTGCTTCTTAGTCTTCGCACTGAGGGAGTCATCACCCTAAGTGATCCCATCGACGACGAGCTGCTTCAGCTCTCCGGCTTCGCGATCCACTCTCTCGATATCCGAGAGAATGCAAATTTGTTCGATGCGTCCATCGTACAAGTCTCGCGTGAAGCGCTTCCAACTCATCGTTGGAAGTGCGGTCAACGCCGACGCACTCGTCGGCGGATTCTCCAACCGCATCCTCTGGTACTGTAACCCAGTACCAGTACGTGTCAAGACGTTCAACGTCTCGACACTCGGTGTCTGCACTGCAGATACACCCGTCTCATCCCCGGACTGAGACTCGCGCAGCTCCCTGAGCTTGCGCCGCGAAGGTCTACCATGAAGCTCAGCTCCAGGCGCTCCACGTCCAAGGCATCCCACCTTGGACGGGACTTTATCGCAATCGTCAGCGGATTCCTTCCGCTTACTTGCACATTCAAGCACTGCTTGCGTTCCGCTCATCGCGTGCAGCACCGCTGCACGTGAGCACGCAGGTTTTTCTGGTGCTGGACGTTTGCAACCGCCAGCACCTCCTGCCGCGCAGTCGGTTCCCTGAACCGCTGCGCCTCCATCCGCTCCTACGGATGGAGCAACTTCACCCGCTACTACGGATGAAGCAACCGCATCATCGACTCCCCGAGTCGACGTGCTCTCGCTAGCTTTCAGCGCTAGCGAGTGCTCGCCTATACACGTATCATCAGCTCCCGGGGCTGATGAACGATCGCTAGTTCCCTGGCGTGAGCTCCCAGAACTGACGCACGTCTTTCGATTCCCCGAATATTATTTGCTTCGTCAACTCCCAGAGTTGACGCGACGTCGTCGGCGCGACCCTTGGGGGCTTGAAGTACCTCCAAGGATACCGGTAATACCGGTATTTTACCTTCTCTCAGGTGAATGCGATTCACCTGACCATCACTTATGTGACAAACATCATTCAGATGTTTATGCGTCAGGTGATTCACATTCACCTGACCATCACTCATGTCACCGCGACCCTTCGGCTCAGATTTCTGAGTCGACACACATTTTCTCCAAACGACTCCCTGAGTCGCTGGCGGTCGCCGGCGCGATCGGAGGCAGCGGCGGACGATGCTGCCTCAACTGGGGGATCACATGCACCGCCTGGTGCATGTGTAGCACTGACAGGGCCATCGCTCTCTGTCGCGCATGCGTTGTTGAAGCGTACGAGTGTACGCTTCTCCCAGTTGATCACCGGGTCATGCCGTGCAAGCCACGGCATGCCTAATACCAAGTCGAACTTATCGTCTAGATCCAAGACGATAAGATCTTCTACAAACGTCCTTCGTTTGTAAGAGAAGCGCACACGGACTACGCGCTTCTCAGTCCTCACGGTGGCACCAACCGCACCTCCAACACGCTGCGAGGCGTGTCGGCCTCTTCGAAGTCAAGCCTTCGAAGACTTCCCTGTCGAACAAAGTTGTTCGACGCGCCCGAGTCCACTAGGGCACGAAGAGAGTTCACTCTCTTCGACATCACGTTCAGGATGACAAGGTTTGGCTTGCCATCTTGCAGCTTACAGCGAGAAACCTTCTCGCTGGGGGCAGCAGTCCTCATCGTCGCGTGTCCAAGCTCGACACGCGAGACTGCATCACCAGTAGGACGCCCCGTGCCTACTGGTCCTTGGCGTTTTTTGAACGCCCGCCCGTTGTGCACTCACGTGCATATTGACCGATGTTACTACACTTGTAACATCGAACCTTGCTGTTCCTACGCTGCTGTTGACCAGCAGTCGTAGCACTCGAGAGGTCCATAGGTTCCGGACCTCCCGTCTTCGCAACAGGACGCGCCGGCTTCGGCGCGTTCGCATGGAGTTTAGATTGACGCCGGCTAAACTCCTCTTGCATCGCAAGGCTGATCGCCTCCTCGAGAGTATTCGGATACTCTCGGAAGAGATACGTCTTGACGGGACCATCTCTTAGTCCCTTCATGAACGTGACGACTGGCTCGTCTCGTCGACCGGGTTCGCCACTATGATCGATACCAAGTATCGAGCACGCTGGGCAAAGGTGTGAACATCATCCTTGCCCTGTTGCAGATCGAGAAACTCCGCTCTCGATCTGAACTCGTTCTTCGGGGACTCAAACGCAAGCTTAAGCTCCTCTTTGAACACCTCGTACGTGCCGAAGCACGTAGGATCCGAGAGTCGGCGCCCATAGGCCCAACTCCTCGCACGTCCGCCAAGACATGACATGGCGAACGCGACCTTCGACATCGGATCGACGATACGTCGAGCCGCAACGGCTGTGTCGAGTTCGACAAGCCACCGAAGGAGGGTCTCGTCCTCCTTCCCCGTGTAGGTACTCACGTGGAGTTTCAACGACTCCACGCGTGGCTTCGGGGAAGCCACCGAGGCAGCAACATCTCGTTGCTCCTTAACAATGTACCCCAGAGCAACACCGTGTTGCTCTGTCGGCGATAGCGTACGAAGCATCGTCGCTACCGCTGCCTCTCCAATGACTTGTGAAAGTCTTTGAAGAGCTTCCCACTCTGGATCTGACAGGTGGGCACAGTCCGTGCGCGTCACGGATATGTGAGGGGTCCCAGTGGATCCCTCATCCATTGGGGAGTTCTCTACCCCGCGTTCGTATGACTCCATACGAACGAACAGCAGTCGGTCGTGGGACGGACTACAAAGTGCTACCAGGTGTAATGGGTCTACCTAAACCTATTAGATGGCGTACACGTGCGCTTACGTGTTTGAGGAAGCATGCAATTAGAATAGACTTAATTTAAGTATACTTATTTAAATAAGTATAATTAAATCAAATATAACTAAATTAAACTGCAAAATACCGTAAAATGAGAACTGTTATTGAATTTGTATAAGCCAATTATGGACCTCCTAAAACTGTTTGTTATCTATTTCTAAAGGGTCTGCCAACGTGTGGTTGGCAGAAACTCTGCTCAGTGATTGGTAGAAACCCGTTACTTTCTACCAATAATATGCACAAATGCACACGAACAACCCAATAATGTGGTTCGCCCATGTATCCTTTGGTGTGTACAGCACACCAAGGTCTGAGGCCCGTTTCCAACGTCTAACAGTTATCCTAACTGTTAGAGTTACAAGTGGTACAACCACTTGTACGTGTAACCCCGTTAGAGTTGGCGGGGTCGTGAGCTTGCCATCCAGGTCGTCGAGGCGGGTTGCAGCGGGGCTGCGTAGGTGTGCACGGCACAGAGGAAGTTTAGTTGACTCGTAGAGTCCTGCTTGCAAGGCACTAGCCTCGGTTCTATACAAGAACCAAGTAGTCCACTAAATACGGGACTCACACAATCAGTGTCCCTATAATAAAGGAACTAACACTAATTATGTAAAGTGCAAACTGCTTTTATTGACTTTATTGCCCTAATCCTAAATGTAACGGATTTAGTATCTAACTTACTAAATCCTAATCAAAATACAACGTGAGGCTCTGAGGCCATCTACGTATCTACTCGTGTGTGCCACACCATTATGTACCCACATAAATGTATCCATGAGTGTCACACACCATTATGTACCCACATAAATGTATCCACGTGTGTCACACACCAACGAGAAACATTCGTGTAACATCCCCGTTACACGGGTGATGATTTCGCGCTTGGTCTCGTCGTGACCGAAGAAGTCAGGATCGAAGATCTGCAAGTAGGAAATCTGGGATCGGCTACCCCGGAGGAGATCGAGAAACTTTGACAGATTATTTGGAAGAAGCGGCATCTCCTGATCGGGAAAGGAAATGCACTTCCTCCGGCGGCCAAGGGTGTTATATGTGATATCGACGTGGGGGATGCAAAGCCGATTGCACAACGAGTCCGAAAGGTGGCGCCACAGTTCCGCGAGAAAGTATCGGATCACATCAAAGGACTCCTAGCTGCCAATATCATCCGACCATCGACCTCGCCGTGGGCATCTCCGATCGTGGTGATCATCAAGAAGAATGGTGTAGACATCCGATTATGTATCGATTATCGGCTGGTGAACGGCCTCACAAGGCTGATGATCTACCCGATGCCTTTGATCAACGACCTGCTAGAAGATCTTGACAAGGTTCTGTGGTATTGTTCGTTAGACATGGCGAGTGGATTCTGGGTCGTGTCAATGACCGATCGATCTCGCGCGATCTCAGCTTTCATCACTCCATTTGGCCTTTTCGACTGGAATCGCATGCCGTTCGGGCTGAAGAACGCTCCGCAGATATACCAACGTCTTGTGGACAACGCTCTGTATGGATTTCTAAAGATCTCCCAGTCTGGGAACACGGAAGACTCTGCAGATGTGTTTGAATTGGGGATCCCGGAGGATCCTGGTCGCCCGTCGGTGCTAGGACGGAGATCATATATCGATGATATCTTGATCGCGGCTGGATCATGGGATCAAATGTGCGATCGGGTGGAAGACCTATTGGAGGCCTGTGATAAGTGGAATCTCTCGATCAGTGTGGCAAAGAGCTTCTGGGGCATGGATAAAGTGGAATATCTCGGACACAAAGTGTCGATCGACGGATTGGAGGCAAACCCGAAAGACTTGAGATCTCGGACGGATCTACCATTCCCTGGATCACTCCGATCTATGCAATCGTTCCTAGGAAGTTTGAATTACTATAGTCGGTTCATCGAGGATTATGCGATCTATGCATCGGTCCTATATGAACTACGTGAAGTGGAGTTCGCAGAACTGAAGAAGCGGCCGGATCTACGAAAGATCATGGATAGAATGGACCCGATCACTCAAGATCCCGTCGCGCTTAAGTCCAATCAGAATAGATCACTAGATACCCCGACTCAAAGAAGCGATAGTACACCGGATCCTGACTTGGGGGCGATGTCTTCACCCTGTTCAAGCGAGATCGGAGCCAACCTGGGTCTAAAGACTGGCGACGAGAGGTGGGGTAGGGCATACAGGGCGTTTACAGCCTTGAAAGCCAAGATCGCGTCGACCCCGATCCTTCGTCACTTCGACATGACGAAGTTGCCCGTGGTGATCGTGTATGCTAGTGACTGGGCGATTTCCGCCGCACTAATGCAGGAACACGATCAGATCTATCACCCGATCGCGTTTGCCAGCCGAACCTTGAAGACGAACGAACTGAATTATAATGTTGCCGAGAAAGAGGTGTTGGCTCTACTTCGGATCTTGGATCTACATTACACCCTGTTGGTGGGACGTCGGATCAAGGTCCTAACCCGACATTCTACGCTTGCCTGGCTGTTCAAATCCGCCGGCCTCCAAGGACGTCTGGGACAATGGTCTGCTCTCCTGTCCCCATGGACGCTCGAGATCACGAAGTGTACGAAGGGAGAGGATGAAATACTGGGGGCGATCGCAGCTAATATAACGCCTAGATCGGAGATCGATGAAGCCCTAATCGCGATCGCGCCCCGAAAGGAGCCCAGGCGTCGAATTCAGATGCCGATCCCTACCGTAGACCCAGATGAGGAGCTATGGGTCATAAGTTTCGACGGATCGGCACGCGTGAAACGAGGAGGAGGCGCTTTCAGCGCGATCGTGTGGAGTTTGCCGGAGTGGAAAGTGATCAAGGCTAGATCAGAATATGCGGAGAGCCTTACTGTCAATGAAGCGGAATACCGTGGACTCTTGCTAGGTCTTAGCATGATCGCACAGTTAGAACGCCGCCGTTTGGTCGTTTGTGGCGATTCGAACCTGGTGATCCGACAAGTCCGGGGCGAGATCGACTGTAAGGCGCCGGGATTGACGTTACTGAAGCAGAAGGTGCTGGGTCACTTGCGAAAATGGGGAGATCATGAGCTTGTCCATGTGAAGAGAGACTGGAATGGGAGCGCAGATAGCTTGGCGAGTGCCACGCTGCAGCGAGGAAGCGGGATCGAGGTCCACGACGAGGCAGATCGGTGCGATCTGATCACCCTGAATCGGCTTGATGAGGTGTTGATCCCTCGAGTTGAAGATCGAACTGTGCAAGTGTCGGCAGTAGCCACGCGTGCAGCCCGAGCGCGACCTGGTGCCGCTGTCCTGCGAGAGGAACTGATCCGAGAGATGCGGGTTGATCGGATCAGGCGAGCCCAGGACGAAGAGATCTGGATCGCCGGACTAAAGAAGTACTGGGTCGGGCAGATCGCGGATCTTACTCGAGCCGAATCTGGATCCTACGCCAAGATCGCCTCTGAGTACGAGGTAGATGAACAAGATCTGCTGTTTTACTGCCCACCAGGGCCGAGATCGAATGACGATCGCGACCGCCTGATGAGGCTTGTAGTCCCCGAAACGCTACAGCAGGATGTCCTCCACCACTATCACGCGACTCTGGAAGGAGGACATCAGGTGATCGGACGCACTTATCAGCGAATTCGAGATCATTTACACTGGAGAGGATTGTATCGGAGCGTGCAGCGATACGTAGGCGAGTGTGTAGACTGTGAGACCGGAAAGGGGAGGCCCCACGATCCGAGGCGAATCGCCGGGGAATCTACAGGCGACATACCCATTCCAGATCATAGCGATGGATCACATACCCTCTCTGCCCAGATCTAACAAAGGCAACACCGAACTACTGATCTGGGTCGATCTGTTCACGGGATATGTGATCGCGAAAGCCAGTTCCTCCCGATCGGCTCAGACCGCCGCGGAATCCTATGAAGAATGTGTGTTCCGCAGATTTGGTGCTAGCGAGATGATCAGGCACGATCGAGAGCCGGGTTTCATGTCCGACTTCTTCAGATCGTTCAATAGGATCCTGGGGCAGTGACAACGGGCGACGATGGCCTACCGACCACAAGCCAATGGGACTGCGGAGCGGATGGTGCAAACGGCGACTAGGGCGATCAAGATGTATGTTCAAGATCTCGATCAGAAGGACTGGGATGAATGCGCGGAGCGACTGACGTTTGCTATTAACACGGCCCACGATCGGGTTCGGGGAGATACCCCTCACTATTTGGTACACGGATGGGAAGCAACGATCCCGATCGGATCGACCAGACGCCACGATCGCGACCCAAGACGGTGGAGATATCGGATTCAGATATACTACCAGCAGTCGCGAGAACAGGTCAACACTAAGCCACGAGAGGCGATTGCAGACCGAGCCGATCGGCACAATGAGGAGGTCGATCCGCATCAGATCGAAGCTGGATCCCGGGTTTGGTTGTATTTAGATCGTGTGAAGGAAGGATATACGCGTAAACTTGCTCACCTTTGGCACGGCCCGTTCCGTGTGGCAGAGAAGCTCAATGAATTCACGATCAAGCTGGAGATCGCGGGATCTGGTTACCATATCTTCCCAGTGGTCCATGTCTCTAAGCTGAAGCTGGTACGGAACTTTCCGGATCGACCGCGAATCGGGTTGACGGTGGATGAAACAGATCGGCTCGATTTCAATGATCCTCCTTCCGGAGGACAGTTGGGTCCCAGATCTGGACGCCGATGAGTACGAGGTCGAACGGATCTCGGACATGCGAAGTGGGAAGCGAACTCGCTATGGCCGGATCTATCGTGAATTCCTGGTGCACTGGGTCGGTTATGATGAGCCGACTTGGGTCGACGAAGCTGATCTTAACTGTGGAGCCATATTGAGCGCGTTCCTACGTGATCATGCTAACCGAAATCGGTTTGGTGTGATGCAGTCGCATGAAGAGGTGTAGACGCGAAGAGGGCGATGTGACCGGGTCACAACGCCGAGATCGCGGATGCAGATCTGGATGTCTATCTGGATCGGATGTGGAGGTTTTAAATTTTTTCGTGGAGATTTTATATTTTTCTTGTATATGCATGTGAAACCGGAGTGATTGGATGGAAGGTGTGGAGATATCGAAGATGTTAAATGGGGATCGAAACTGTGGAGCAAGTAAGGAGAAGAACGCTGATCTCGGAAGTTGGGAAAATTACGTGGGATTGAACGGAGGTTAAGCTGGAGTCGGAATCGCGCGGTGAAGTACTGGATCGTGATGAAGGACATGTAGGCATGCTGATCGGCTGATCACCTCCGGACTGGCCGAGATCACGAGATCAGGGAGTCCCAGGGGGTGTAGGTGGAGCAGGCGGATTAAACTTGTTTTCGAGCCGTGGGGTAGCCGAGACAGGTGGTCAGCCGGTCGGTCGCGATAATGGTTGCGCCAACGGTCCTCTTGATCGCACTCCGCCAACGCAGAGATCAGATCGGTGGGCTCCGGTCGGTTCAGAGTCGACTGGGCCAGGTTGGCCGTTCGGGAGACCGATCCGGGATACCAGTGTACCCGGTCGCGGATGGTGGGGAAGTGCAGGAAGTAGGGATCGAGCAGAAGATCGATGTCCGCCCACATCGCGCGCATCATGGGCAGGAATCGCTCCAACTGTTGCCGCCAACGTTCTCCGGTACGGCTACGACGTTGCCGACGCTCGAGGTAGTACCGATGAAGATCTGGATCAGCTTCGTACATCGCCTTCATGATCTCGAGATAATGGGTCGATTCCCAGAAGGCCGGCAGGTGATCCGACTCGTAGGTGGCATAGGCATCCGCGATCTGCCACAGCGGAGTTCCAGCACGACGATGTAGATCGAGATCGAAGGTGAGGGGGGCTGGTCGGTTGCGGAGTACCTCCCAGGGTCGGGTGGCAAATAGGGCCTGTACGTTGGGCCCAGTGATCAGGTTGGCCAACCAACCAATCCCTGCTCGGGGGGAGGGGGGGGGTCGGTTAGCCGGAGATCTCGCTGGGTAGAGGAATCCGAGAGGCAGCAGCAGCCTTTTGGCCAGTGTAGAAAGGATAATACCGACGATCGACAAGGTGCCAACGAAGACCGGATCCCAAGGGAAGACGTCACCGGCCGCGAACTGCCGAACGTTCGCATAGCCAGGAATGGACGAGCGGATCGCGAACAGAGGAGGTTGCAGCTGGGGGCGCGGCGAGCCGCCACCCGGAGATCCTCCACCGGGAGAGCCCCCTCCGCCCGGACTACCCCTCGGTGATCCCTGAGGAGATGGGATCGGGGTCTGTGGAGAACCGCCCCCCTGGAGGCGTCGGCTGTGCCGGAGGCGTCCGAGGAGTGGGTGCCTCTTGATCACCGGACGCTGGAGGAGGATTTCCATGCCGGGGGTATCACGACCGCGATTGGAGTATCATAGCCCGAAGAGCGTTGTCGGACCCAGCGTCGGAATCCTCTCCGCCATCGTCATTCTCCAGATCGGGTCGGCGTTTGGACGGATTCGTGCCACCCTTCTTCGGAGAAGATGTTTCGGCGGTGACCTGGGAAGTAGCTCGGGCACGATCTGGTTTCTCCGTATCTGGCCCTGTCGAGATCGCCGGTTCGGGGCCCAGATCGAATGGATCTGGACCCTCCTCACGCATCTCTTCGGGCCCGGTCTCCTGGGGCTGGCCGCCAGGTTGGCCACCAGCGGGGGCGCCGGGTGTAACGGTACCGTGATCAGCCGGAGAAGGTTCCGTCCGCGAAATCTTATGCGGAGGCGAGGCAGCAGGGGATGGAGGAGGACTGAGAGTGCGTTTGACCCCCCGCTCATCTTGAGCGGCGTGGAGCCGAGAGACCATCTCGGTCACGACGTTGGTAGTCGCCCATACGTCCCCCTCCGCCTGATCATAACGCTCTTGCAGCGCTTAAAGACTCGCCTCTAACTCCTGCACTTCGGCGTGGGTACCGATCAGATCATCCTCCACAACAGAAAGAATGTGAGCGATCGCGATCAGGTGACGATCAGGTAAAAAAGGAGATCTAAGTTATATGCGTACCCAGACGATTGGATCGTTGTCTCTCGGTGCTGAGATCCGTACGCGCTTTGTTTCGATCTGCAATTGCTTGGTCCCGCTCCGCGAGTAAGCGATCACGCTCCGAAGTAACTCGATTCAGTTCGGAGTTGGCATAGGCGAGCTGACCGAGGATCCGGTCGCGTTCGGCAACGACGTTGGTCAAGGAGGAGGTTGCTCGGGCAAAATCCGCTAGAGCCCGATCTCGCTCGGCCAAAGCCAGTCGGGTGGGAGCCCCGGTCGAAGGCGTGGGGCTGGAATCCAGTTGGAGACGCGCAAGATCGGTCGAGATCCGGTTATAGCTGGCCTTGGCGGTGATGGAGTCTTGTTTCGCCTCGGCCAGATCACAAGCATGAATCCGAGCTTCCGCCTGCAAATCTTGGATCTCGTCAGTGGCTTGTTCTACCTCGTCTGTTAGACGATCCCGGTCCTCTGTGACTCGTCCTGTTGATCCGCCAGGAACCGCTCCAAGGCGTCGACATGAGCCCGAAGTTCCATGACTTCACGACTCAGCTGATCGCGTTCGTGCATCAGACGATCCCGCCCTGAATCGCCTGGCAAAGGCCCGGCCTCGTCGGATGAGAGAGGGCGTGTTGGATCTGGAGCCGAACTTGACGAACGCCGCGAAATACCGGAGTTGGGAGATGGCGGACCGTCAGGAGATCTTGGGGAGTCGGGAGGTGTGGGCAAGTAATCGCTCCCAGGGTCACTTTCTTGTTGACTCATTGGGGCAGGAGGGAGTCGGGCGATGGTAGTCGGGGTGTTGCTGGAGTAACTTGTGCCTTGGCCGGAAGATTGGAAATTGAGACCTGAAGTGGACCGAGACGGACCGACCAACTTGCAGGCTGGGGGTGGATGTGGTGAAGCGCGAATAAGAAATCCGAGAAAGGCAACGTCGGGCCCAGAGAGAGTCGGATCAAGCGACAGGGATCTCTGGCGAAGCGAGATGTCGATTGATGACCCCAGATTGCGCGAACGACAGCTGACAAATGGATCCAGGTCGATAATCGTCTTGATCTCTCCAGCGGGCAGGTGGATGATGGACGACAACTTGGTCGAGTGAGACTAAGCGATCAGGGAGCCCCGCCGCACGGTCCCACGTAGTGACTCAGCACTGGGGGAGAAGAGGACACCTTGCCTGAGATCGTATGAGAAGGAGATCAAGGCAGCGGCGGATCGGGGCCGGCGCGATCTATTGTGGATCGACGACGACCTGACCATGAGGTGCCGCTGAGAGAATATCCAACGATCAGCGGGAATTTTGCAAGATCAGTGACGTTTCACACCGTGTTAAGCCTAAGGAGATTCAAGGGGTATCCAAGGAGGCGGTCATGCAGAGATCATCCCTAGAGGGGATTTCTGGTCCGGACAATGGTGGCAGCATCGGTCGCACGGAGGAGCGATGTTCAAGTTCAGGAAGATCACGATCTTGAATATCGACGACACGGGGATACGAGATCAAGTGGCTGATCAAGATCATTGTTCAAGACGGCGGATCAAGACTACTGTTCAAGATGGCTGACCGAGACTGCGGATCGAGATCGCGATCAAGGGTTAGGTGAGATCGAGATCGGAGATCGGAGAGCAGCTGTGTAGCCAGATGTCAGGCGATGGTAGGATAGCAGTTGAAGATGGGACTAGCAGGCATAGGAATAACCGGGAGAATCGAATTTGCTCTGGACCCCACAAGTGTCTTCACTCAAGACTGGAACAGGGAATTACATTCCACCGGCATCGATAAAGGTAAGGAGAAGAGATCTAGTATAGAGGTTAATTCTGGATATTATATTGGCCAGTTTTACCCTATCTGGTGATCTATCCTTTAAGTGCTTATTACGGATCGGAAGGAATTGGCTGCTTGGCTGGACGATCCCGTCGACTCTCAACCATCAAGACACCCGCTATAGGAAGCGGCAAGCATCGTAAAGGAAGGGACCAGATCCCCAACATTGGACCTTTGGAAGACCTGGATCGAAGACCAGGCGACCGGATCAAGGCTCGAGAACTCGCCTGTGACTCGGATCAACCCCTCCGAGGTAGAGTGAAGTATTCCCACGCCGCTATCTCACACCCCTGCGTCACCCAAGACATTCTTCTCGTCCCAAGACATCTTCAGAAGTCACCTGGAAGAGCGTAACCCGCCTACCGACAGGTACACAAGGTGAACACTACACGCAGCAAGATCACGGATCATCGGGGGACCCCCTCCGTTAGTCGGTGTCTGGGCGCAAGTGGCGATCGCGATCGGCCTCAACCAGATTTTGGCCAGATCCGCTCCACCACAAGAGTATTGTTGATTTGTGCACCCAGCATGCTGGTGCAGCGAGACCTAATCACTAACAGCTTAATTGGTTTGACGTTGATCACTGCGCCGCGGGTTGGCTTCACTGGATGACATTCTGCCCACAACAATCATCGTCACTCGCATTAGAATCGCGTAGCCATAGTTCATGTACTGTTCACTTACCCAGGAACGGTCCGCTTCCCAGCCGTCTAGATCTAAACTGAGCGAACAGCTGAAGCGGCGGCGGTGGTTGAAGTTGCATCAGCAGTCCCAACCGAATCGGTCGCATCATGGCTTGAATGAAGGAAATAAGAAGTCGACTTCTCTGTGAAACGGAAGAACAATAAAACCCCAGGAACTGTAGTTCCTGATGTTTTAGAGTTCAAACGAGCAACAACTTAAGTGGGAGGAAGCAAACGAATACTAAAACTAATTGAAAACGTGAAACAGCAACTTCACTTCTCTGATCAGTCATTAATTACACGAATCGTCGCGGATCTTTCGTTTCGCTCTCTCGCACGGTCACAAATCGACTTCCTCAACCAAGGGCAATGCTTCAACCTTATGGGCAATCTCCAACACAAGAGAACCAAGAGGACGCCTCCATGGCCCAATGTAGCAACAGTCCTATCGGCGTGATGCAGCGTAACCGAAGTGTATCAGTGCGCGACCATCTTCAGCAGCTTTCTGTCCAAGAAGAAGTTCCTCTATTCGGCAACACTATGCAGCGGCATGCGATCGATATGCAGCGACAAGGAGCCAAGCGTCGGACCGAAAACAAGGTGTCATTCTGGACATGTGAACGCAGCAGTTGTTGAATTACACCCACGATTGAATTACACCCACGAGCATGTTAGCCAAACCCGCAATGAGATTGAACGAGAAAATGCTCGAAGGCCTACATTCTTCACACTCACAGCTGAACAACAAGCTACAAGCCAAAACACACACGATCCAGCATGAAATACAAACTCAACTTCGCGTAGAACGTGAGCAACAGGTCGCAGAGGTCGAACGCTGCACCATGTGACCCGTGGCTTGAATGAATTTTCTGGATAGGAAGTCAATGTAACGATATTCCGACTTCATCGAGAGGGCGCCCGAAGGTTTGAACTCCAGATAGGGTTATGTGGTGAAGTGGATTCAAATCAAACCGGATACGACGCAGAACGACCACGATGATGGGTGACGTGCGACAGTGGTGCTACGATAAGGACAGGTCCCCGGAACTGGATACCTATTCTAGGGCGGACCCTAAGTTAGGACCCACTTGGCCTAGCTGACCTACGTTCGGATCCCACAGTTCTAAGTGCGGATCCGGTGGTCCTAAGTGCGGATCCGGCAATCCTAAGTGCGGATCCGGCAGTCTTAAGTGCGGATCCGGAAGTCTTAAGTGCGGATCCGGCAGTCCTTAAGTGCGGATCCGGCAGTCTTAAGTGCGGATCCGGCAGTCCTTAAGTGCGGATCCGGCAGTCCTAAGTGCGGATCCGGAAGTCCTAAGTGCGGATCCTTACAGATCCAAGATCCAAGATCCGGGATCCGAGACTCAGGATCCGGGATCCTCAAGATCCAAGATCCCAAGATCCAGATCCAAGATCCAAGATCCCAAGATCCAGATCCAAGATCCAGATCCAGGACTCAGGATCCGGGATCCTCAAGATCCAAGATCCCAAGATCCAGATCCAAGATCCTCGGATCCTGAAGCCGGATCCTCAAGATCCAAGATCCCAAGATCCAGATTCAGGACTCAGGATCCGGGATCCTCAAGATCCAAGATCCCAAGATCCAGATCCAAGATCCTCGGATCCTGAAGCCGGATCCTCAAGATCCAAGATCCCAAGATCCAGATCCAAGATCCTCGGATCCTGAAGCCGGATCCTCAAGATCCAAGATCCAAGATCCCAAGATCCAGATCCAAGACCCAGGATCCGGGATCCTCGAGATCCAAGATCCCAAGATCCGGGATCCGAGACTCAGGATCCGGGATCCTCAAGATCCAAGATCCCAAGATCCAGATCCAAGATCCTCGGATCTGGAGGTCGGATCCTAGGATCCAGGCTCGGATCCTCACGATCCAAGACATCGACGTAGTGGAGAAGTTGCAGGAGAGCCAGCATGATCCAAGATAGAGATTTGCGATGGAAAGATAGGGTACAAGATGAGGAACTGTATAACCATAAATCAGAGAGTCGAATTTACCTTCTAGTGCGCAAGTGGTTTTCTTCAGGACCTAAGACAAGGGAAGAGGATAGTGTATTGGCCTCCCCTTAGTCTTCCTGCAAGTTTCTTCGCATACCTAGCTACAGCTAAGACCGGATCCCCGATTTGGCCGGCTTACCTTACGCTAGTGAAGACCCCGGATCCAACGGTGTTGATTGCTTAACCGCAGGATCCCTCGACCTCTCAACACCCTCAAGACCAACCGCTACAGGAGGCGGCAAGCAAGACAGTAAAGGAAAGGAAAAGAACCCCACAGCCACCAAGGCAACCCCGGATCCAAGGATCCACAAGATCTTCGAGTCCAAGACCAAGATCCCCCCAACCAGGACCTGTGTGCAGGAATACCCACGCAAGTCCAACCTCCCAAGTCCCCGCCAAGGACGTTCAAGCCCTCACGCCTGTGTACAGTCTCCCGATCCTGAAGAGCAGATCCGCCCACTGACGGGTACACAAGGTGAGCCTCAGCAACCCCACGGTTATCGGAGTACCTCCGTTAGTCAGTGTCTGGGCGCCGTGTGTGAACGTTGGATCCCTGCTCATTCCAGCGGATCCACTACACCACAATGGTGCGCGTGCCCGGATCTTTTGGGGACGGCGGATATCACCGTGAGTCCGAAGAGACTGTACAAGTGAAGGAAGAACCGGGAGAAGAAGTGCCGACGGTCGTTGGATCGCCGTCAGCACCGCTGAACGCTAGATCCACGGATCGACGGAGCCCTGGGAGGAGCTCTGTCGACAGGAAGGAGGCGAGTCTGGCAACAGACTCGGAAGAAAAACCTCCCCCTCCTCCCCAGGTCCCTTCGGGGACCCCCGCGGATCGGAACGCGAGTTCTGATCCGCCGGGTGGGGGATTCAGCGGCGAAAGCTGTTGGATCTTCATCCACCACCACCACCGCGCAGATCTCAGGTGGTAAAACGTCGAAGAAGAAGACGAAGACTGCGCGGAAGAAGCTGAAGGCACCAGGATCTGATGTCGACGAGAAGCCGGTGGTGAAATCGGAGTGGTCGTCGACCCAGCTGGAGGCTTCGTATCGCCGTATCGCGCTCGAGGACTTCCTCCGGGAAGACCCTGTGATGAGGATCCTACAACCCCAGTTGGTTGGATCCCTCACCGGCCCGATCGCGGCACCGGCTCAGTCTACGAACAGTTTGGACAGCGCTTTGGATCTCCTACGCCTGCTCGAAGAAGCTGGTTTTGCTGCGGGTGTTTTCGACGGGGATACCCTCTTCCGCTTGGATCACGACAGGATCCGTATCGCAGCGGCCTCGCTCTTCAGCCGACTGAAGCCCCTCGTCGGTGAGCGACGAGTGATCCGAGATCCGATGTCCAAGCTGGCGCAGTCCCCAGAGTACCAGACAGGATCCTCGCGATACGCTTCGGCGGAGTCCGAAGCAGGATCCGACAGCTCGTCGGAACCCCGACGTATGGCACTCGGCCCTACAGGTGCTGCGATGTTGGCAGCCCGTATGCCAACTGATGTCCCGGATGCCAAGCCAGCGCGAACGCGGGACACCTCGCGTGATCAACCCCGTGCCATGGATCCGCCGCATGCATCCACCAAGGGACTGCAAGCCTACTTCCAATCAGCCATGGACAAGTTCTTGAAGGAGCGGCAGATGACTACGGTCCCAAGAGCCACGACGCGCGCTTCGGATCCTGTATATCGGGACGTCGAGATGGAGTCAGTAGGATCACACCCCGAGAACTGGGAGTATGACCCTGACGACCTTGACGGATTGGCTCGCCGGCGTACGGCGACGACCACTGCTGCATCCGTTACGGCAGGATCCAGCACAATTCAACGGATCCGGATTTCTGCGATATCGGACCTGAAGGAGTTCACGGGCAAGGAGCACGACGAGGAACGAGCAAGATCATGGATTAGTAAAGTCAAGTCAGCCTTCACGAGAGATCAAGCATCGGATGAAGAAAAGTGCCTTACCTTCGGAGATCTCCTCACAGGTCCAGCGCGAAACTGGTACAGACAACTCAGTCGATCCACAAGGCTGAAGTGGAGTGATCTGCTGAAAGCCTTCCAGACGCAGTACTGCGGCCTCGGAGTCTCGGTGGCGTGGCAATACTACCACGCCCGCAAGAGATCCGATGCGTCGCCACTGGAATACCTGTACCGGTTGAACGTAGCAGGTCTTCGTGCGAGAGTGATGATCAAGGATGGAGATGCCAAAGCTCGCCGCGAGCACGTCGAACACTTCATCGAGACGCTCGGGGATGCGGATCTGGCAGACCAACTGACATTACTCCGACTTGCGGACGCGGATCAACTCGAAGACGTACTGCGGGCCCGAGATCGCGCGAGATCCAGACAGAAGAAGCCGTCGTCGGGATCCAGCAAGTTCCGGCCGAAGACTACGACGGCCCCGCAGCCAACCGGTCCAACGCGTGCGATCCGTTCCATGCAAGTTGTAGAATCGGAGGGATCCGACTCCGAGGACTCCGGATCCGACGGTGAGCTTCGCAGAGCATACGTAGCAGCTTCGAGTGAAAGACCGATTACCCCGACGACAGCCGGATCGACAGAGACCAAGACAGGAACTTCGGATCCTAAGAAGGATCCGGATCCAACCCAAGCCAGCTCGGATCCAGTGCCACAAGATCGTCGACCACGTTTCTCCAACGAAGGACAGCGCTGCTCGCACTGCGGATCCAGGAAACATTCGGATCTTGGCTGCTGGAAGCGTCTCACCTGCCAGAAGTGCGGCAAGAGGGGTCATCCGTCGGATCGCTGCTTCTTCGTATGTCGCGGCTGCGGAGAACTTCACGATCACGGCAAGTGCCAGATGGAGGAGTTCTACAACCTCATCCGACAGTGGTTCGATCCAAGTAAGCACATGCTTCCAGAAGCTGCCGAGAAGATGTTAAACTAGAACGCTCGCCGGGTTTGAATCCGGTACGAGACGAGCGTTCAACGTCTTACATCTATGCATATGTGAACAAGAAGGCCATGGATCAAGTTAGCAACAAGCGAACGGATCTATTGGATAATACATGTGAACTTCATGGGAAACGTACGGCTAGAGTTGCAAGCTTCCGCTCTACAGACGATGAATACCAGAGATCCGAGATCGCCATGTCCTTGGATCTCATGCCTGGAGAGTCACGCGGGTACTGGAAGTACCATGTCCCCAGCAAACACTTCAAGCAGGCCAAGGCAACGTGCAAGATCAACAATGCCAAGTCCACCGTGCTTCTTGACTCGGGATCCGAGGTGTCGATCATCGATGCCGCCTTTGCTCGTAAGGTTGGATCCCAGATCGACACTAGTCAAACACAAGAATGCCTCGGAATTGGTGAGCAGCTGTACATTGCAGCAGGCAAAACAAGGATCAAGGTTACCTTGGCTGGATACTTGGTATACTTCTGCGACGTCTGGGTCGGCGAGGATCTTCCACCCGACTGCGACGCGATCCTCGGTATGGACTTCATGGTACCAGCCGGGATCCGACTCGACTTGGGCGACGGATCCGTGTGCTTGCATGACGAGATCCGTGTGTGCCTCCATGGACGACGGCAGATCTTCAGCGGCCGGGCCCGCCCGCTACTCCTCCAGGAAGGCATACGGCTGGAACCCGGCCAAATTCTTGAGCATCCGGATCGGATCCATCTCAAGGAGTACGAGAAGCTGTGGCTACGCAGAGGCAAGCAATGGGTACCAACGTTAGCTCAAGGTCCAGGCAAGATCCGCTATCTACAACTTACCAATGTCGGTGAGAAAGCGGTCTCCCTCAACCACAATGAGGAGATCGGCATGTGGCTGGCCGGGGATCACGTTCCTCGCACCCCGGGCTTCATCTCCGTCGGATCCCGGCGCTACAACGAGTGGCAGAACCTTGCCATGAGCGCCACGACGGAGATCCCGCCGCCACCGCGTCCGAAGGAGCCTTGGGAGCTTGAGCCGGCGGTGGATCGGCCGAAGTACGCAGAGCCGAGAGGGATCCTGAAGCGCCCTGTCCACACCGCTGTCGTGTCACCCTGCCCCGGCTCGCCACCTACGTCGGACCGGATCCTTGAAGGAACGGTCGACTGGCGAGACAGGATCCAGTCCGACGGATCCGATCCGACGACGTCTAGGCTCCAAGCGCACCGCCGTGTCCGATTTGGACCAGAGGCCGCAAAGGATGCTGCGCCAGATTCGTCGGATCGAGGGGCGTCCTCACACGCCCGGATCCGAGATCCACAGGCTCAAGGATCCTCCGGATCCTCTTCAGCTTGTCTGATTGAAGATCCGGCAACGTGTACTGTCTCTGGCCAGAGACTGGACGCCACCGTTGAGGATCGGCAGCACGTCCGTGCGACGGGCGACGACCATCACTCCGACAAATCAGTCGGAGATGACGTTTTGGGGCGCCCTGGGGCGAATATGAATGCCCCGCTGCTGAGGTCGGTATGGACATGCAGCGCGAGGCGAGGCGCGTCTAACGAGCCGTCGCATACCTCAAACGGTGCCCTAGATACCGAAGGGCCCATGTCGACGCGCCTCCTTGAAGATCCGGAGGGCTGCCCTGTCTCTGCGCAGAGCCGGGACAATGATGTCGAAGGGTCGCCCCGTAATCATGAGACAGGTGACCATCACTCAGATGGCACAGTCGGATCCAAGTTTTCGGAGTGCCCTGAAGCCCACAGGAATGCCCCGGAGCTCGGGGAGCGCTCATTAGACGCGCCCGATCAAGACCTTTCCAATGAGCTACCCCACGCCCCCACCGACGCCTACAAGCAAAGTCGGATCCCAACCTGACACAGGTTGAAGATCGGTGTCGCGTATGCGACAGGGGTCAAGGACGGGGCAGGCCTGAACGGTCGTCTGATTCCGCACTTAGTGGGGATCTGAGCTCCTCATATTCACACGAATACGAGCGAGCGGCGGGGGCGACCAGCGGGAAGGGCGCCGTCGATTGCAAGACACCCAGGGCGATCTACGCGTGTACCAAGGGTGCTACGGATGCGCCTCCGCAAGACGAAGATGATGGTGCGAGCCAAGGCAAGGTTGAGGACTCAGGGGCGCCAGGGGATCCGGATCAAGGCGCTACGGCACAAGAAGAGCTGGACCAAGGGGCGACGACGTACGTGGACGCGGCGAAGACCCCGGAAGACGATCCAAGAACTGGACGTGGTGCGCCGAAGGGTGATCCTGCTGTTGGATCCAGCTTGGAAGCAGGGAGCGAAGTCGGAAGACCTGCCGAGGGAGGTGCCGCTCGTGGACCGGATCCGGCCACAAGAAGGCTGGATCCTGGTAGCCATGTAACCGCCAGTGATCCGCCCAGAGTGGGGACAAGTGAGGATCCGTCACCGGCGTCAGGACATGGAGATCACAAGTTCGCCTCAGACAAGGATCTCGTGGTTGGATCCCGACCGGATCTCGTGGCTGAGTCCCAGCCGGATCTCGAGGTTGGTGCCCGGCCGGATCCTGGATCCGCAGAAGATCACGCCGACGATGGAGTGTTCGTCCACGAGAATGGCGGATCCTACGCGGAGGATCTCGAGAAGGAAATGGCGGTGTTGCCAGAGGTTGTGACGGCGACGGTCGAAGTGAAGATCGAGGATCTCCAAGAGGGGGATCCAGCCTCCAACACACCTGAGGAGATCCAACGACTGGCGAATGTGATCTGGAAGTACAAGCACCTGCTGATCGGAAAGGGCAACGCCTTGCCCCCGCCTGCTGTAGGCGCGATCTGTGACATTGATGTGGGAGACGCGAAGCCAATTGCCCAGCGAGTGCGTAAGGTGGCGCCGCAGTATCGCGAGAAGCTCTCGGATCTGATCAAGGGATTGTTGCAAGCGAAGATCATCCAAGTCTCAACGTCACCATGGGCTTCGCCAATTGTCGTGATCATCAAGAAGAATGGCGTTGACATCAGGCTCTGCATCGACTACAGGTTGGTGAATAGCCTGACGAGGTTGATGGTATATCCTATGCCTCTCATCAACGATCTACTGGAGGATCTCGACGCCGTGTTATGGTACTGTTCTCTCGACATGGCCAGTGGTTTTTGGGTTGTCTCCATGACGGATCGCGCAAGAGCCATCTCGGCATTTATCACCCCGTTTGGATTGTTCGAGTGGAACCGGATGCCGTTTGGTCTCAAGAATGCCCCGCAGATCTACCAGCGTTTGTTGGACAACACCCTCTATGGGTTCTTACGGATCCCGCCCACGGCCGGATCCGGATCCGCGTTGGATCTCTTCCGAGATGGGATCCCGGAGAGGAATGGTGAACAGTCTGTACTTGGACGAAGATCGTACATCGACGACATCTTAGTGACTGCCGGATCCTGGGATCACCTGTGTGAGCGAGTGCGTTTACTGCTGGAAGCCTGTGACAAGTGGAACTTGTCGATCAGCGTGGCCAAGAGTTTCTGGGGTCTGAAGAAGGTCGATTACCTGGGACACCGAGTGTCTAGCGAAGGACTAGAGGCACATCCGAAGGACCGAGAAGCGCTGGTGGATCTTGCGTTCCCGAGATCGCTGCGCGCCATGCAATCTTTCCTGGGTAGCCTAAACTACTACGCTCGATTCATCGAGGACATGGCGGTCTACGCGTCGGTACTCTACGAACTGAGGGAGGTCGACTTCGCGGAGTTGAGGTCCAGCCGCAAAGATCCTGCAGCCAACCGACCCTGTGATCAAGGATCCCGAGGACCCGTCGAGCCCGAGAGATCCGGATGAGAAGTGGATCCGTGCTTCAGCCGCCTTCGAGGCCCTGACGAGGAAGATCGCTATGACTCCTACGCTTCGGCATTTCGATCCCGACAAGCAACCGGTGGTGATTGTCTACGCCAGTGAATGGGCCATCTCAGCTTCCTGACGCAGGATCACGATGGGATCTACATGCCGGTGATGTTAGTTAGCAGATCCTGAAGCCGAACAGAAGTGAACTATGGGATCGTAGAGAAGCGAGGTGCTGGCCTTGCTAAGGATCCTGGATCTCGGATATTCCATGTTGGTTGGACGACGGATCCGGGTCCTAACCAGGCACTCTACCCTCCGGTGGCTGTTCCGTTCTACCGGACTACAAGGAAGGTTGGGCCAATGGGCGGCGCTGTTATCGCCTTGGGCTTTGGAGATCACGAAGTGCACGAAAGGGGAGGACGAGATCCTCGGATCCCTTGCCGCAAGTATCACCCCGAGATCCGAGGTGGATCAAGCTCTAGTGAACATCGCCCCGAGGAAAGAGCCACGCAGAGCGATCCAGATGCCAGTACCGACCGTAGGACCGGAGGAAGAGTTGTGGGTGGTTAGTTTCGACGGATCCGCCAGGGTGAAACGTGGCGGAGGATCCTTCAGCGCGATCGTCTGGAAGTTACCTGAATGGAGGGTGATTAAAGCAACATCTCGATACGCAAAGAACCTAACAGTCAACGAAGCAGAGTATAACGGACTTCTATTATGTTTCGAGTTACTCGAGGATTTGGCTAAGGGGCGACTTGTTATCTGCGGAGATTCGAATCTGGTGATCCGCCAGATGCGCGGCGAGATCGACTGTAAAGCGCCGGCCCTGACGTTACTGAGACAGAAGGCGCTAATGCGGCTTCGGGATTGGCCGGATCACGACCTGCTACATGTGAAGCGAGCGTGGAACGCAAGCGCCGACAGCTTGGCCAGTGCAGCATTGCAACGAGAGAGCGGGATTACAGTCGACCAAGGGGCGGACCACGAGGATCTCGTCACTTTGAATCGGTTGGATGAGATTCTGACCTCGGGATCCGAGGATCCGACACCACGGATCAGTGCAGTGGCTACTCGAAGACAAACCAGAGAAGGGCGACCCCGAGTACTCGACGAGGAGTCCGTGCAACGGCTGAGGATCGACCGGATCCGACAAGCCCAGGACGAAGAAACATGGATCTTCAACCTGAAGTCGTTCCTGCGGGGACAGCTGACGGATCTGACTGCGGCCGAAGCCAAAACGTGCCGTCTGCTAGCAGACAATTTCGAGTTGGACGAAGATGAGCTGTTGTTCTATTGCACGCCGTCACGAAGGGCCGAAGCCGATCGAGATGGATTATTACGACTGGTTATACCGGAGACGCTCCAGGCGGACCTGCTGCATCACTATCATAGCAGTCTAGAAGGAGGACATCAAGGGATCGGCCGTACGTACCAGAGGATCAAGGACCACTTCTACTGGAGAGGACTTTTCAGATCCGTGCAGCAATTTGTCGGTGAATGCGTGGATTGCGAGACGGGCAAGGGGCGACCTACGATCCGTGGAGTGTCGCCAGGCAACATTCAAGCCACCTACCCGTTTCAAGTGATCGCCATGGATCATATACCCTCGCTACCAAGATCCAAGAACGGGAACACCGAGCTTCTAGTATGGGTGGACCTCTTCACTGGTTACGTGATCGTCAATGCTAATAACTCACGAACAGCTCAAGCTGTGGCGGAGTCCTATGAGATCTGTGTGTTTCGTCGATTCGGCGCCAGCCAGGTGATCCGGCACGACCGAGAACCCGGGTTCATGTCCGATTTTTTTCGTGCTTTCAACCGGATCCTAGGCCAGCGCCAGAGAGCCACTATGGCTTATCGACCACAGTCGAACGGCACGGCTGAACGGATGGTACAGACGATTACTCGAGCAATCAAGATGTATGTTCAGGATCCCGACCAGAGAGATTGGGACGAGTATGCCGAACGCTTGACCTTTGCTTTGAACACTGCACAAGACCGGACTAGGGGCGACACGCCGTTCTACCTCGCCCATGGCTGGGATCCCAAGACAACTCTGGAGGCAACACTATCTGTAGGAAGTACCGGACGCCGAGATACCGATCCACGACGTTGGAGGTATAAGATCCAGCGACACTACCAACTGGCCAGGGCTGAGGTGAATGACCGCTTGAAGCAGGCGATCTCGGATCGTGCCGACCGGCAGAACGAAGCGGCGACTCAACACTCCATCGAGGCCGGATCCCAAGTGTGGCTGTTCTTAGACAGAGTCAAGGAAGGATACGCCAAGAAACTGGCTCACCTGTGGCATGGACCGTTCCGTGTGGCGGAAATGACGAATGAGTATGCAGCTCGCTTGGAAATCGTGGGTACAGACTACCACTTGTTTCCGGTGGTGCACATCTCCAAGTTGAAGCCTGTCAGGACATTCCCAGACCGACCGAAGATCCAGCTGACGGTGGACGAAGCGGATCGTTTAGACTTCGACGAAGCCTTGTTACCGGAGGACAGCTGGAAGCGTGATCTGGAAGATGGCGAGTTTGAAGTCGAGCGGATCGCGGACGTCCGGACCGGACGACCCACTCGGTATGGCCGGATCCGACGAGAGTTCCAAGTTTTCTGGAAAGGGTACGAGGACCCTACCTGGGTAGATGAAGCAGACCTGAACTGCGGCGCGTTACTGCATGAGTTCCTCCAAGAACGGAGCAAAAGGAACCGCTTCCAAGCGATGCAGTCTCATGAAGAGGAGTAGCCGAGGCGGTGGATCTTCTATTGGTGAGGGCGCTCGCCAATGTGGAAGAAGAAGACTGGCAGCCTACTGCGAGTGGACGCGTTGTGTATTTACATGTGAAGAAAAGAAGGGTGACCTCTGAGTGGGGATCGGATGCCAGCTAGGTCGATGCCCGATCACTTACTCGGATCTCCAAGTCGGATCCTTGGGTTCTGAAGGCGGATCCTTGGGTCCTGAGGGCGGATCCTTGGGTTCTGAAGGCGGATCCTTGGGTCCTGAGGGCGGATCCTTGGGTTCTGAAGGCGGATCCTTGGGTCCTGAAGTCGGATCCTTGGGTTCTGAAGTCGGATCCTTGGGTTCTGAAGTTGGATCCTTGGGTCCTGAGGGCGGATCCTTAGGTTCTGAAGGCGGATCCTTGGGTCCTAAAGGCGGATCCTTGGGTTTTGAAGACGGATCCTGGAATTTTGAAGCTGGATCCTTGGGTCCTGAAGGCGGATCCTCGGATCTCCAAGTCGGATCCTTGGGTTCTGAAGGCGGATCCTTGGGTCCTGAGGGCGGATCCTTGGGATTTTGAAGCTGGATCCTTGGGTCCTGAAGGCGGATCCTCGGATCTCCAAGTCGGATCCTTGGGTTTTGAAGCTGGATCCTTGGGTCCTGAAGGCGGATCCTCGGATCTCCAAGTCGGATCCTTGGGTTTTGAAGCTGGATCCTTGGGTTCTGAAGTTGGATCCTTGGGTTCTGAAGGCGGATCCTTGGGTTCTGAAGTCGGATCCTTGGGTTCTGAAGGCGATCCTGGGGTTCTGAAGGCGGATCCTTGGGTCCTGAAGGCGGATCCTTGGGTTCTGAAGGCGGATCCTTGGGATTTTGAAGCTGGATCCTTGGGTCCTGAAGGCGGATCCTCGGATCTCCAAGTCGGATCCTTGGGTTCTGAAGGCGGATCCTTGGGTCCTGAAGGTGGATCCTTGGGTTCTGAAGGCGGGATCCTCGGATTTTGAAATTGGATCCTGGGGCCCTCTGTCAATGGGTCTCACTATCATTGCTTGGGCGATTTGAAGTTAGAGTGTGCGGATCCTGAGCGAAGAAAGCCTGAGTGGACGAGAAGAGTATATGGAGTTAAGTAACGCAGCCTACAGAGGTTGGGATCTGGCAGCGTCGGGATCGAACCCCGGCAGCGAGCGGACGAACTTCATGGAGAGTCGACTGGCACCGAAGCTGGGATGGGAGGATCCGGAACGGTAGTGGGTACGCCAAGGATCCTGACGATCGCAATCTTCAAGAGCGGCAACAAGGTTTTGTGGAGGATCCGCTCCTGCAGCGACGGCTTCAGCTCCCGGATACCAAGTGGTATCTTCCAAAGCGCAGTGGGAAGTGGATGAAGTGTGGGTCCAACCAGAGATCCAAGTCACAACACCCGGTTAGGCGCATCCTTTCGAATATCTTGTTCTGCAGCTTGCGATAATTATCCCGCGCGTGAGATCCACGATTCTTCCTGCGACGATAGAAGCCTGCGAACCAGCTATCCGTCTTGCGTAGTTCAGTAGAGATGGGGAATGAATGCGTGGATTCCCAAACCGCTTGGAGATTGGCAGACTCAAACGCATCATACCAACTCAAGATCTCCGCAAGTCGAGGCGACAGATCCTCCTGGAAGGTATGAGGGGGCGGAGCTTGAGACTGGAGGTCCTTCCACGGCTCCGTCGCGTACAACTGAGTAATATGGGCTTGGGAGATGAGATCAGGAACGTAACTGCCCCGATCCAACGCACCACGGCCGATACGGAGCGGGAACAACCACCCAGGACGACGACAAGCGGTCAAACCACTGGCGGAAAGCGTCCGGAGACTCAGCTGGCTAACTTCGCTCGCGATCCAAGGTGCCACTTCTTCGGAAGCTATTGGGCGAGGATCTCGGGCGGCAGGAACAAACTCCTTCAACGGACCGAAGGCTTCAAACTGCAAGTTTTCAACGTTTCCACGAGAGCCCGTCTCGGGAGATACTGGGGATGTAGGTGACGAACGGCTGGACCCGTTATCAGGCGGAGCAGTTGAAGCATCGCCGATCTCGATAGGAGCGGATGCTGACCCCTCCCCGGATGAACGCCGACGTAATTCTGACCGGGAGCGCAACTTGGCAACCCGTACCTGCTCGTCCTCGGACCCCTCCGACTCCCCATCTGAGCTGGCTTCTCGGTCACCCGGTACGGCTGATCCGGGCGAATTCCCCTCGCCGGAATCTTGTGGCTTCTTTCGGCTTCTGATAGCGGGGGCCTTGAGAACTGCTGGGTCAGGGACCTTCGTTTTTCACTCTGAAGGAGGCTCTTCGGTGGGCTGGTTTGGAGCTACTCCAGGTTCGGAATCGGCGGAGTTCTGATCCCGCCCCGAACACTCTTCCCTTGCGTCCCCAAAGTCAAAATCCGGATGTTTCTCCGTGTCGTTCCCCTCGGTGTAGACGGGAGTAGGCGTGGGCTGGGACGTGACGTCGGAAGACTTCGCAGGACTGGCGCAGCGTGGGACCTTAGGGGGAGGTTCTTCTGTTGAAGAAGAAACGTCGCTGTGTCGACGTTTAGAAGAAGAAGACCCCTTGGCAGTGGACGTCTCCGACTGTACGCTCGGCGCATTGGACGAGCTGCGCATCGCCATAGAAGCGATCGACGCCAGATTACGAAGAGCTGCGGTACGCTCGTCAATGACGCTACGGTGTTCCTCCTCCAGGGCAGTATGCTCCTGTCTGAGTGCGTCATGCTTCGTCTTGAGGTCTTGATGACTTCCGCGGAGACGCTTGAGATGTTCTTGGTCGACCGATGCTTGCGCCAACGACGCCGTCAACTGCTCGGTTTCCCCCTTCAGACGCTGGATCTCAACCCTTGATCCCGAATGATCTGGTCTTTCCCGGCGAAGGCTTGTCTCGCTTGGTCTCGCTCAAGAGTTACGGTGGAAGTTTTCTGTGTGGCCTTGTCCAGAGCTTGGGTCGCCTGATCTCGCACGCGAAGAGCTTGATCTCGGCTCAATTTACACGCCATACAATTCCTGGGATACCCCGGCGGACATCCGCGCACCCACGTCACGCACAAGGCGGATACCATCGAGATCCGCGCTCATCTTCTCCTGGTCCGGCGTTTGGCTTCGGATCCTGTCGAGTTCGCGCCTGGCTCTCTCTCTCTGGCTTGGTCCGCACAATCCCGTCGATCATTCGCTTCCCGTAGATCATCTTCGGCCCGCTTGAGACGTTTCTCGGCGCTCAGACGCTTGAGCGCGTTGTTCTCAGCCCGTCTCTGCTGACGTTCCATCTCTTCCCGAGCGCTGAAGTTCTCCCGTTCCAAGCGCGTAAGGTCTTCGTGGGCTCGGTTAAACTTCTGAAGGGTATGTGCATGTACCCGGTGAAGATCTTCACGTCTGCGCTCCGATTTGGCGAGAAGTCCTTCCAACTCAGCGATCCTCTCTTTCTGGACATGAAGTTCTAGCTTGAGCGAGTCGACCGTCTTGGTAAGATTCTGTTGGGAGAGTTGCTTGAGCGACTCGCGCAGCTGATCCCGGTGGGCCCGGAGGCTTTCGATCTTATGCGCTTGTTGATCGCAACGGATAGCAGCCTCTGCGAGCTGGACGCTGGTGCGATTGCGTTCGAGCTCCGCTGCATCTCGCGCGGCCCCCACCGCTCGCAGCTGAGTTTCCAGATCGTTCGCACGCTCCAGTAGCTCCGAGGACTCTTCACGCTGATCCTCGAGATCTTGGACCAATCGGACTACCGAAGGATTCTCCACTGAGACATCTTCCCCAGCAATCTGCTGCTCGAGCCCCACCGTATAATCTTGCAAAACGGCGTAGGCTTCGCCGAAGACACTTCCAGATCGGAATACCGGACCTTGAGAGTGTCCAATTCGCGCAGGCGATCCTTGAGCCGATCCAGATCCTGCACCGCTTCCGCTTCTTTCTGTTTCGCTAACCGGAGAGCAGCTTGGGACACATTGTACCGGTGCTGCGTGAAATTGATGAAGGCTTGGGCAACGTTCAGGCGGGGTTGCAGCATGTTGTGGAGTTCTTCGTTATGGCGGCGCGCTGCGGTCAGATCATGGAGCACTTGTTGGTAGCTGGCCTGCATCTCGTTATACCCAGCAGCGAGAGACTGGAGCGAGGCAATGGCATCATACACTGGATCCAGATCTGGAACCGTGGGGGTCGTAGCCGCAGCGGGGTCGGAAGGGGCTTGGTCGCAATGAGGACAAGGGGGCTGGGCCGCAGAATGATCTTGGCCGAAGAACACCGTGGTGTACGCGGAGGAACTGGCGTCGTCGGACCGATCCATTTTCGCCGAAGTGAGGATTTGAAGAAGTGGTGGATCGGACTGAGAATTTGTATGGGAACGACGTGATGCCGTCGTGCGGCAACAACCTCGTCCCAGGGGCGATTGTGGTGAAGTGGATTCAAATCAAACCGGATACGACGCAGAACGACCACGATGATGGGTGACGTGCGACAGTGGTGCTACGATAAGGACAGGTCCCCGGAACTGGATACCTATTCTAGGGCGGACCCTAAGTTAGGACCCACTTGGCCTAGCTGACCTACGTTCGGATCCCACAGTTCTAAGTGCGGATCCGGTGGTCCTAAGTGCGGATCCGGCAATCCTAAGTGCGGATCCGGCAGTCTTAAGTGCGGATCCGGAAGTCTTAAGTGCGGATCCGGCAGTCCTTAAGTGCGGATCCGGCAGTCTTAAGTGCGGATCCGGCAGTCTTAAGTGCGGATCCGGCAGTCCTTAAGTGCGGATCCGGCAGTCCTAAGTGCGGATCCGGAAGTCCTAAGTGCGGATCCTTTCAGATCCAAGATCCAAGATCCCAAGATCCAGATCCAAGATCCTCGGATCCTGAAGCCGGATCCTCAAGATCCAAGATCCCAAGATCCAGATCCAGGACTCAGGATCCGGGATCCTCAAGATCCAAGATCCCAAGATCCAGATCCAAGATCCTCGGATCCTGAAGCCGGATCCTCAAGATCCAAGATCCCAAGATCCAGATCCAAGACCCAGGATCCGGGATCCTCGAGATCCAAGATCCCAAGATCCGGGATCCGAGACTCAGGATCCGGGATCCTCAAGATCCAAGATCCCAAGATCCAGATCCAAGATCCAAGATCCCAAGATCCAGATCCAAGACCCAAGATCCCAAGATCCAGATCCAGGACTCAGGATCCGGGATCCTCAAGATCCAAGATCCCAAGATCCAGATCCAAGATCCTCGGATCCTGAAGCCGGATCCTCAAGATCCAAGATCCCAAGATCCAGATTCAGGACTCAGGATCCGGGATCCTCAAGATCCAAGATCCCAAGATCCAGATCCAAGATCCTCGGATCCTGAAGCCGGATCCTCAAGATCCAAGATCCCAAGATCCAGATCCAAGATCCTCGGATCCTGAAGCCGGATCCTCAAGATCCAAGATCCCAAGATCCAGATCCAAGACCCAGGATCCGGGATCCTCGAGATCCAAGATCCCAAGATCCGGGATCCGAGACTCAGGATCCGGGATCCTCAAGATCCAAGATCCCAAGATCCAGATCCAAGATCCTCGGATCTGGAGGTCGGATCCTAGGATCCAGGCTCGGATCCTCACGATCCAAGACATCGACGTAGTGGAGAAGTTGCAGGAGAGCCAGCATGATCCAAGATAGAGATTTGCGATGGAAAGATAGGGTACAAGATGAGGAACTGTATAACCATAAATCAGAGAGTCGAATTTACCTTCTAGTGCGCAAGTGGTTTTCTTCAGGACCTAAGACAAGGGAAGAGGATAGTGTATTGGCCTCCCCTTAGTCTTCCTGCAAGTTTCTTCGCATACCTAGCTACAGCTAAGACCGGATCCCTGATTTGGCCGGCTTACCTTACGCTAGTGAAGACCCCGGATCCAACGGTGTTGATTGCTTAACCGCAGGATCCCTCGACCTCTCAACACCCTCAAGACCAACCGCTACAGGAGGCGGCAAGCAAGACAGTAAAGGAAAGGAAAAGAACCCCACAGCCACCAAGGCAACCCCGGATCCAAGGATCCACAAGATCTTCGAGTCCAAGACCAAGATCCCCCCAACCAGGACCTGTGTGCAGGAATACCCACGCAAGTCCAACCTCCCAAGTCCCCGCCAAGGACGTTCAAGCCCTCACGCCTGTGTACAGTCTCCCGTTCCTGAGAGAGCAGATCCCGCCCACTGACGGGTACACAAGGTGAGCCTCAGCAACCCCCACGGTTATCGGAGTACCCCCTCCGTTAGTCAGTGTCTGGGCGCCGTGTGTGAACGTTGGATCCCTGCTCATTCCAGCGGATCCACTACACCACAGTTATTTTCTGTTCGCTTCAATGCTATTGCAAAATAAGGAAGTAAGCGAAGTGCAGAGCGTTTTCCCCTCATTTTGTTGCAAGCTTCCAATAGGCGGATCACGGTGGATACGCCGTTACGTGTCAAAAGTCGTGTTCGTAGCGATCTTCCTGCACCATTAGCTAATAACCATCCTAGCTCACTGGTGAATCGACCAAGAACCACCTCCTCCTCGCAGAACAGCGGTGCAGAATGGATTGGCGGCAGACATCGGATTCCGAGGGCTTTGAAGAGCTTCCTGACAGCCCATTACCGAGGTCCAGACACCTTCAACGCGGTCATCCCGTGTAGGAGTGATTTCAGCCTGAAGTGCGTCGATGCGCTGGAGTTGTGCGAACGTCGCGCTACTTGGTGGTTCTAAAGCGGTTCCTTCTGGTTGTCGGGCGTGTGAAATCGCCCAATAACGCTGTGAAGCTGGCCCGTACGATAGCGAGGTTCCTTCACGCTCTAAAAGACTACTTATAGCAGCTGCAGATGCTTCAACACGCGCTTCTGTGGCGCGACGAATACCTGTTCTTGAGCTAATGCGCTGTACATACACGTACACCTCAAGTCGAAAGTCTCCTTGCCTAAAACAATTCATAATAAGTTAAGCACATTCAATTCAACATCATTAAAAAACAGTTACCCATTTTTCCGACGACTTGCAAGCGTCCACAGCCGTTCAATTCGGCTAAGGAAGTCTTGGGGTGAAGTTGAAAGTGCGATAAAGGTTGCCTGTGACGTATTGGCACTAGACCTCACCAGAATCGGTGCGTTCGCTTCCCACGTAATGTCTGTGGATACTGCCAGCTCGTTGGCGATCTTGGCTCGAAGAACGACGTATCCATCCCGAGGCATGAAAGTAAATATAATCGGTATGCCATGAATGGATCTGCTGTTTGTGCATGGCTGCCCAATCTTCACCGTTAAATGAACCTGCAATTCGTCAGGCAAAGGGAGAGACATCGTAATAGCGCTATACAAAACTACCCTCACGGCACGCGTTAGTACAATCTTCTCACTAAATAACGTATGATACGTACCGAGGAAGGTACGTCTCGACGCGTGCTACGCAAGGGTGGCAAGACGCTTGTTAGAAGGTGACCAGCCACGCAAAGGTTTAAATGCGGCACTCCGTCGCTAGCGTCTAAAAAAACATTTTTTTAACGTTGTGTTACGTCCCTTTGTGGGAGAAACTTTTAGGATTTGTCGTTGATTTAGAGGCGCTATCCGTATGCCAAAACTCATGCAAAGCACAATACCATAGGTCTCATATGATGTGAGTTCTCGCCACGCATTGCTTCATGGAATTGTGAAGACGAGGCGTTGGAGTCGACGTGAGCCGAAAAAAGTAGGTTTGAAAGTGATTCAGATATACATCTATGCCACTCCTGGTCTCCAAATAACAACCTCATAAGTTTCATGAAGAACTCCGACATGTATGGAATATAGTGATCAGCCAATCAGATCGCACCATTCACCCCCAGTTAAACGATCACAGCACGTGTAAGACCATTGCCAACCGGCCGCACCGCATCGCATCTAGCACTACAGAAAATTGATGTCCAGCACGCCGCCAAGGATATCGAAGACCGACTGAATGCTGTCCTGCAAACCCATCTCGACGGTTGGGAAAACAAGCTTAACAACTCAAAGTCACGGGATCAAGTGTACTTGCGGACGGCAATGGAGGCTCAAAATCGGGAGTTTGGGTCAAAGATCCAGGTTGCCGTAGAAGGTTGTGTGGTGGAGCGGATCTGGCCAAAATCTGGTTGAGGCCGATCGCGATCGCCACTTGCGCCCAGACACCGACTAACGGAGGGGGTCCCCCGATGATCCGTGATCTTGCTGCGTGTAGTGTTCACCTTGTGTACCCGTCGGTAGGCGGGTTACGCTCTTCCAGGTGACTTCTGAAGATGTCTTGGGACGAGAAGAATGTCTTGGGTGACGCAGGGGTGTGAGATAGCGGCGTGGGAATACTTCACTCTACCTCGGAGGGGTTGATCCGAGTCACAGGCGAGTTCTCGAGCCTTGATCCGGTCGCCTGGTCTTCGATCCAGGTCTTCCAAAGGTCCAATGTTGGGGATCTGGTCCCTTCCTTTACGATGCTTGCCGCTTCCTATAGCGGGTGTCTTGATGGTTGAGAGTCGACGGGATCGTCCAGCCAAGCAGCCAATTCCTTCCGATCCGTAGTTCGCACGTAAAGGATAGATCACTAGATAGGGTAAAACTGGTCAATGTGTTATCCAGAATTAACCTCTATGCTAGATCTCTTCTCCTTACCTTCTTGATGCTGGTGGGCCAATGTAATTCCCGGTTCCAGTCTTGGATGAAGGCACTTGTGAGGTCCAGAGCAAATTCGATTCTGTTTATGGTTATTCCTATGTCTACTAGTCCCATCCTCATCTGCTATCCTACGATCACCTGACATCCGGCCACACAGCAGCTCTTCCGATCTTCGATCTCGATCTCACCTAACCCTTGATCAGCTGCTCTGAACAGTAGTCTTGACCGTAGCCTTGATCGGCCAGCTTGAACAATGATCCTGATCGGCAATCTTCTCACTTGATCTCGTATCTCCGCGTCACCGATATTTAAGATCACGATCTCCTTGAACTCGAACGTCGCTTCCCGTGCGACCGATGCCGCCGCCATTGTTCGGACTAGAAATCCCCTCTCGGGATGATCCCTGCATGGCCGCCTCCTCGGGCACTCCTTGAATCTCCTTCGGCTTAACACAGTGGGTTACGTCACTGATCTTGTGCAATTCACTCTGATCGCTGGATATCGGCCCCCCTTCGGCGGCATCTCATGATCAGGTCGTTGTCGATCCACAGCAGATCGCGCCTGTCCCGATCTGCAGCTGCTTCGGTCTCCTTCTCCCCGGCGCTGAGCCACTACGTGAGACCTTACAGCGGGGCTCTCTGATCGCTTAGTCTCACTCGACCAAGACGCCATCCATCATCCACTTGCGGAGAGATCAAGACGATTATCGACCCGTGTCCATTCGTCAGCCGTCGTTCGCGCAATCTGGGGTCATCAACCGGTATCTTGCTTCGCCAGAGGCCCCTGTCGCTTGATCCGACTCTCTCTGGGCCTGACGTTGCCTTTTCTCGGATTTCTTATTCGCGCTTCACCACAGTTGCATCGAGGACCACTTCCAACGCGGGCAAACTATAATGGCACAGTTAATTTCAGTTCAGACTCGTGCTGCGTCATTTGAATCGTAAAGCAGGGCTGCATCTGGCGGCCATGCACCCAGCTCGATCTCTACAGCTTCTCGGTGATATCCTCGGGTAGATGATTGCTCTGGTCGGGCATCAGTATTCGACACGTAGCCACTAAGAAGTCTTGTGCGCTGGAATTCCGATGGTGCTAGCTCTTCACGCATCGATCGTACTGCCAATGCCCCCCCCCGTTGTGATTATGTTCCTGGAATCTCACTAGCCAAAGGGAGGGACCGGTCAAAGGCAATTTGTACGTGTTACATGTCGACTAAATGGAGGTACTATCCCATTAGATTTGGATGTTCTAGAGCTTCGGAGAGCTGTTGGTTTGCCTCCCTACGACTTGTTCCCGCCTTTTCGACCTAATCTGAACTCAACAACCCCTGCTGAAAACGTTGCTGATGAAGACCACGCAATGACAATGGAAAACTAAACTAGAATAATTTGAAGCAGAAAAACTATTTGAAAAATACATCTCTATTGAGACCAAATTTCTCATAGCCGCAATGTTCATACAGATTTCCACTTTCTTCATTTGATGGGTCCATACATTTGCGCATGGCGACACGTTTGCATCAAAACGAAATGCAAGATGCACGTGACGCATCAACCAACGCTTTAATAGACCGAATCCTACTTCGATCGGATTTAACTGAGGTGAATACGGTGGTAAGAAGAACAGAAGAGCACCTGTCGAATGGATTAGCTCTTCAAGCTCTCTATACATGTGGATTTTGATAATGACAATCGATCTGAGCCGAAGATATTAGTCAAATATGAAAAATGTTGCTTTCAAAAAAACACGACACATACCGTGGGAGTGGATAGTGATTTAGCAAAGGAGCAACATTTTTTCGGAAGGCTTAATGAAATCGATTTCTGTCAAAGGTTCCTGGCGTTGATTCCCACGAAATGAAACCAGAAATGTCCATTGCAGCTAGAATTGAAACACGATCACCTTAAAAACACAAAATAATTTAGAATTCGTTTTTTCCAACAACAAAAATAATTTACCTCTGTCAAATGGCTGACGAACAATAGCCAAAGTGTTCCTTGCTGACCATGCAAACCGCCGAAGTACGTCTCGCCCATCTTTCGCAGTCTCGTCGAGAAAAACCAATTGTTCGGGACCACGGTAAAAAGAGGCCAGCTTCTTGTAGTACGCATCAATTTCGGCCGGAACACTCTCCCTTGCTCTCTTAGTTAGAACTTTGCGCGTGAGACCAAGGTCAAACCGCAAAGCTCTGCATATTTTTGCAGTTGAAACATTGGGTAGAGCAGGAAATCTCGTCTTAAGAGCTTCTTGGAGTTCCTCGATATAGAAACAGGGATGTTCCTCCACAAACCCTTTTGTAGCGTAGCCTGTTATCTCGCCCGGCTAGTTGGGCGTGTCGTATAGCCCGCTGTTGTCCTAGGGCGACGAACAGGCGTTCACTTGCTCTTCAACTCGTCCACTGGCCAACAGCACCCACTTGGTACTGCGCCGGATCTCCCGTAAAACGGTACGGTCGATCCTATTTATTAACTTCTCAATACACGTCTACCTCAACTGCTGAGTCCTCTACGGTTCCTCCGACAGATCGTCCACCAGGTTCCAGCCCGCCAACAACGTCCAGCGCCACTTCCGCCGGTAATTGTCCGCCAGTTCCTCGCTTCCACTCCGTCGTCAGAAAGCGCCCTTCCTCTTGAAGTCGCTGAAGACTCACAGCCCCATGTCCACGTCTCTCTCAACTACAATGTCTCCTACGGTTCGTCCAGCAGGTCGTTCACCAGGTTCCAGCCCGCCAACGACGCCCGACGCCACTCCAGCCCGGTCGTCGTCCGCCGGTTCCTCGTTCTCGCACCGCCGTCCGAAAGCGCCCTTCCTCTTGAAGTCGCTGAAGACTTGCAGCCCACGTCCACGTCTCAACACTACGCCCTCAGTGGCGAATTCTTAACAACTGCGCCCTCTGTGGCGTATCTCAAACTGTGCCCTTCGTGGCAAATTATCCACCGTCCTTTGCCCGACGTGGCAAATTCCGAACTCTGCGCCCTCGGTGGCGAATTTCCAACTGAAGCTCCGGCCTCGCCGTCGCTCACAACGCTCCTCATCATCAAGACCGCTCCCATCGTACCACTCCCGTTGATCAGCCTCCGTCGAACACATCTCCTCGTAGGTTCCCACGTCCAATCACTAACTCGGCAGCGCGCTGCGCTCGCCGCTCATTCGCCGTTTCTGGCCACACTGGACCTCCACGTTCGTGCTGTGCTGGTGCCGTCCTTCAACCACGCGCTCCACGGCCGACATGTTCCTCTCACCGTCCTTAGGTTCGCTGTCCTTAGGTTCGCCGTTCACCGCCGTCTCCAGATCCAACCCGCTACACGCCTTCCCCACATTTGGAGTCTTCCACGACTCTACCGTCTCTAAACAGCCTCTCATATTCGTCGACCGAAACCCATCGTCGGCCATCGCCTCCTCTAAGTTCTCCGTCGGTTGGTCGTCGTCGCACTTCCCGTTCAGGTTGGAGCTCGAACTCCAAGATGTACTGCCCCGCGGCGTTTCGTCTTCTCCGCCGTCGCAGTTCCACCAAAGGCTCGTCCTGCTGCTCGCCTGTCGTTTCACGCGCCACTGTTCTTCGACGTCGTCTCTTTCTTCCTGTTCCCGTCGCCTCGCGCACTGGAGCCTTCGCTGCTCTACCAGTCTCGCTGTCCTTCGGTCTTGCGTCACCGTCCGCTTCCTCATTCTCGTACTGCAGCTCGTCCGCAATGTCCTTCGCCGCTTTTACCAGAAAATCCTCCGGGTAGTGATAGGAAACTAAAAACGATACGTGGGCGATCACCTGTTCTCCGTCACCCTCCGTGTCTTCTCGTTCCAGCAGATAGTTGTCGTAACCGACCGCCTCAATTATCCGCATTGGCCCCATCCATTGGTGCGCTAACTTCGTCGCCTTCGGCCCTCTTGGCGGCCGATACACCCACACCCTGTCATTCGTCCGGAACGTCCGTCGCCGCCTCACCTGCTTGTCATAGTGCCGAGCTTGCCGTTGCTGCTCGCGCATCCTCGCTTTCTCTGCGCGTTCATGGCTTCTCCTCAATGTCGCCACCAACTTCTGGTGATAAGTGCTCAGCTCACCAGCCTCCGTCCGTCCCGTCGTTCGCAATAACTCGTTCGGGCTCTTCAATCGCCGTCCTAACATCAACTCGTTCGGGGACAATGCGACCGTCGAGTGCCGCCCAGAATTGTAGGAATAAACCGCAAAGCTCACCCAACGCTCCTAGTCGCGCTGCTCTTCGTCCTGCATGAATGTCGCTACGATGTCCTTCCACGTCCTGTTAAACCTTTCCACCAAGCCGATCATCTGGGGTCGGTAAGGCACGGGGTTCGTCTTCCTCGCCTGCAACATCGTCACCAACTCCTCGATCACCCTGCCGGTCAACTCGGGTGCTCCGTCCGTTAACAGCTCCCGGAACGGCCCAAATTCCAAAACCACGTCCTTCATCAGGAACTCGGCCACATTCTCCGCCACGTGCCGATCCACCGTCGTCGCCACCACATAGCGCGTCACATACTCCACCGCTGCTATCACGTAACGCTTGCCGCCATCGCTCGCAGGTAATGGGCCTGCCACGTCCAAAGCCCACCTGTCGCCTACGTCACCTCCTCGAATACTGCGCAGTGGCGGCACCACCTGTCTGGGCCTCGCCTTCCTGCTTCCGCATTCCCTACAGCCGCGCACCCATTTCTTCACCTCGCTTTGTAGTCCAGGCCACCAGTACGTCGCTGCAATCCTCGCGTGAGTGTTTGGAGCCCGCAAATGGCCCGCCCACACCGAATCATGACACTCCTTGAACACCACGGCCCACAACGCCGGGGGTAGAATCACCCGCTGTCCTTTCACCGTCTCAATCAACACCAGTCCGAACACCTTGGACACCTTCTGCCCTCGATACTCGCCCTCGGCTAACAATCGTTGCACCAACCGACTCTTCGCCTGCTCCTCCTGGATCTCGTCGTCAGTCACTTGCAGGGTTTGCTCCGTCAATCGTCGTCTCTCGACTTCCGCCGCACGCCGCCGTCGGTGATCTCCGTCGTGCCCGTCCGTCGCTCCAGCCACTACTGTCTCGCCCAACGCTGCATCCACCATCGACTCATCCTCGCGCTGGTCGCCCGACGCCACTTGCGTCACCACCGTATTGTCACTCGCCTGCAGGTGCTCAGCCGGCGCCTCATTTCCCAACGCCGAGTCGTCCGTTCTTGCCGTCGGTACGCACGCCGGATCCGTGCTTCTCGTCGCTGCTTCCGCTCTTGGCTGCTCGCCGCTCACCACTCCCGGTGCCGCGTCCGTTCTGCTCACCGTCGTGCCGTGTGTCTCGGCTGCCGCTTGCTCCCGATCCATTCCCACGTCCGCCACCGTGTTACTCCGAGTCTCGTCCTGCGCCGTACGGCCGTACGCGTCTGCCGTGCCGTTGTTCACCACGTCTGCCGCCGTCTCTGTCGGGTTCACCGACTCGCCGTTCGCTATCAGGTTACCCGCTTCCATAGCCAGCACTCCGTCGCCGTAATCCATGTCCGCCTCGTTTCGTACTGGAGCCGTACTGCACCTCGCCTCTGCATCGCGTCCGGTCACCGCCCCTGTCGTAGCCTCTAGCATCACACGGTTGTGTGCCGCCGTCACGTCGTGCACTGCCGAATCCTGCGCCGTCGCTGCCGCTCTATTCGTCTCCTCGTCCATAGCAAAGTCCCGCAGCACTCGCTCGGCCTCCGCCTGCCATTGCCGTTCGTCTTCTTTCCTCGTAGTGGCCCGAGTCACCCGTTGGTCGGGTACCGTCGTCGCCTTCCGCCGTCGCCGTCGCCGTCTTCCAGCTGCCGCGTCACCCGAGTGCGTCTCTACCGCCGTCTTTACGGGCTTCTCGTCCCCGTTCTTCTCCTCATCATGTGTGTCGAGCGAGCCTGCAGTCGCTCCCGTTTCCGACGCCACACCGCCCATACTCGTTCCTTCCTTAGTGGCGCCCGCCGTATCGCCATCCGCCGCGTGCTGCACCGCCCTTGACTGCCCTTGTTTCGCCGCCCGTCGTTTTGGTCGACGTCGCGTGCCAGCCGCCGCTCGTATCGCGCCCTTTGCTGGTGGTCCTTGTCCAGCTTCTCGCCGCAACCGCGCACGCCGTCGTCTACCAACCGCTGCCCGCATCACACCAATCACCGGAGCCCGCGAGAGCGCATCCGCCACCACATTAGTGCTTCCAGGTCTGTACTCGACTACAAAGTCGAACTCTTGCAGGGTCAGCGCCCAACGATGGAGCTTGCCCGTCAAGTTCGCACTCGTCATCAACCACCTCAAAGCTGAATGATCCGTAATGATGACAAACTGCCGTCCGTACAATTAGGGCCGAAACAGCTTCACCGCCCAGACCACCGCCAAACACTCCAGTTCCGTGATACCGCACTTACTCTCGGTCTCGCTATTGACCTTACTCGCATACGCCACCGGTTGCCAGCCCTTGCCTTGGTCCTGCATCAAACACGCGCCAAGTCCCACGACACTCGCATCCGTAACCACTCGAAACGGAAGCTTAAAGTCAGGATAGATTAGGAGAGGTTTGCTTGTTAGGATCGTTTTCACCTTCTCGAACGCTTCATCCTGCATCGCCGTCCATTCTCACGCCACTTTCTTTCTCAACAACTTCGTCATGGGCGCCATGATCGACCCAAATCCTTCCACGAATCGTCGATAATAGCCCGCCAGGTGCACAAACCGCTTGACCTCGTGAGCGTCGCGTGGCTTTGGAAACTCCCGTACAGCCGTGATCAGCCGCTCCACCGGTCTCACACCCTCGTTGCTCAACTCATGGCCCAAGTACTCCATCGATCGCTGCACTTCTTCAGCTTTAACGTCAACCCAGCCATCGACAGTCTCTCCAGCACCGTCGCCAGTTCCACTACGTGCCGTTCAATCCCGCCACGCGTGAAAATGATAATGTCATCTAGATAGACTAAACACGTACTCCATGTCAGTCCTCGCAATACATGATTCATCATTCTTTGAAAAGTAGACGGCGCGTTCGTAAGTCCAAAGGGCATCCTCACGAAACGATACAGTCCTCTCTTCGTCGTAAACGCCGTCTTGTCCCGATCTTCTGGCGCAACCAATATCTGCCAGTAACCCGCTTTTAAATCCAAGGTCGTGAAGAGTAACGCACCGCCTAACGCCTCCAACGTCTCGTCGATCCGGGGCAGAGGATACACATCTTTTTTCGTCACCTTATTAAGAGCACGATAGTCAATGCAAAAACGTATTTCTCCATCTTTCTTGCGCACTAATACAACGGGAAATCCCCATGCACCATCTCCTTCTTCGATAACGCCGGCGCGGAGCATCTTCTCCACGTTCTCTTCAATCACCTTGTCCTCCGTTTGAGCCTGCCGACGCCGCTTCAGCATGATCGGGGCCGTCTCGCCAGTGTCTATGTGGTGGTGGATGTTCAATGCCGTAGCCGGAGGACAGTCACTCTCATCCGCCAACAATCCTCGATACACTCGCAACAACTTCAACACCAACTCACGAGCCTCCTGATCCTCCATGCCTACTTTCACGTCGCTCTCGTTCTTCAGTGGCGTCTTGCTGTCGCCCAGTTTGCTCATCCAGTCGGTCAACCTCTTCGTCCCCAGTCCGTCATTCATCGCCAGGATGGTCATGTCATCGTCCACTGGAATCCACGTTCCCAATTCACGCTTGTTCGGCAAGTTCGCTGGTCGATCGTTCGCATTGATCGCCGGTACCCAGGCTTTTCCGCCGCGCGCAGTCGTCACAGTTGCAGTCAGCATTACCGCTCCCGTGTTCCGCGTTGGGATAAACAGCCCTCGTTCACCGTCTTTTGCCGTTACCGATACTGCCACCGGCGTCACTGTTCGCGCCGTCAGCCGTGCTCTCCCAGCGATCCTCACCGCAGCAACCTTCCGTCCACCTTGCTTGTCTTTTGTCCGGAAGGGAATCACTACCGCCCTGCCGTTGTCGTTATACCGCACCTCGTTCCGTCCGAAATCCATCGTCGCTCCACGTGCTTGCATGAAATCCACGCCGAGAAGGAACTCGTCGGTACATCCAGAGACCACCAAAGCTTTCACATTTATCAACTCGTCGTACACGTTCCGAAACTCGAAACTCCACACTCCAACCACGTCCAGCAAGAAACCGCCAATGCCTTCCACGTAGTCCACCGGCGCCACGTTCGCCAGCTTATCCCCGCGTGCCATCCTGTCAGTACCTGCGATCGAGTATCTCGCACAGCTGTCCAACTTCACTTCCTTCCGCACGCCGTTCACAGTCAGTATCGCCGTCGGGAGTCCGTCCTCAGCGCCAACATGTTGCAGTGCTTCGTCGCCGACTTCCCGCCGTGCCTGCCGCTGCTTAGTGAGGCTCACTCGTGCTGAATTCTTCAATTGTGTGTCCGGGCTCACGTCTCCATCGGCACGCCGCTGCCATCGTTCTTCCAGTGCTGTCAGTGTCTCCGTCGCTTGTCGTGTGCGTTCTTCGCGTTGTATGGTGACTCGACGCGCACGTTCCTCATCAGGCTCGCGAGTGGCGTTTCGTACTGCCGTCTGCTTCGCTTTCAACTTCCGCTGCTTGGCGGTCTTCCGCTCCCGTCGCCGTTGTCGCCGTGCTCGAGCAACATCGCCTTCCAAGTCACCAGAACTGTCGCTACCGTCATTTTCGCTCGGCTCACCATCGCTCACTACCTCCGCGCCTTCCCCAGTTGGACGTCGGTCACTACCGTCTCCCGTCGCTGGTTGCACGTTCGTTTTCTCTTGATGCTCTCGCTCCTCTCGTACGAACAGCGTAGCAGCCCACGCCGGTCGCACCGTTGCGAGATATAACGCCGCCCGCTCAGCATCACGCATCGCTGCCTCTTCAGTCATTTCCGCCATTAATTCACTCAATTTCCCGTCCGTCAGCGTTTCCGCGCGTTGAACAGCAGCCACTTCCACATCCAGTCGCCGTGCGCAGCCACCCTCGCCTGTCACTTTCGTCGGTCTCTCCCGTCGGGGTGCTCGCAATGCACTCGAACGCCGTGTCCCCTCAACGTCGCTCGCTACTCGTTTCCCGGCGTCGCTCCTCGTGCTTGACTTCTCTGCTTCAGGTACTCGTCGTTACGAGCCTTCGCGTCCTTGTCCGGGCAATCGCGCGCGTAATGTCCCGAGTTATTGCACGCATAACACCGCGGTGTGTCTGGGCATTGTGTCACCCAGTGACCTTGCTTCCCGCATCTTCTACATCCCGTGCTCAACGCTGAACTCGCCGTCGCTTGGGCCTTCGCCGCCGGTTGTACTTCTACGCGCCGTTCGCCCGCTGCTGCTTGCAAAATTTGTGCCGTCGGAGCCGCTGCATTCGCCTGCGTTGCTGTCGCCGGCTTCGTAGTCTCCTGCTTGTTTACTTTGTGTCGTTTGGACGGCTGCTTCTGCTCTTTCGGCGGAGGGTTCCTGGCACGTCGCTTCCCAGTTGCCTTCGGTTCCCACTGTCGTCCAGTCCATTCTCTGCCGGGGATCGGCTGATTCACGCCCGTCAACCTGTTGTACACGCCCTGCGGATTAGTGAAGAGAGCCAAATGCTCTTCCTCCGTCTGTACTCTCTGGCTCTCGTGCGCATCTCCCGCGGTCCCTGCTGCTGCTCCATCTGGTATCGCGATACCACCGACCCCAGGTATCAACACTGTCGTTCCGTTCGGTCCGTTCACTTGCATTAACTGAGCGCCTGGCGCCGGAGGAAAAGGTTGCCCGATGGCCCGCATTCCCCTTGCTACGTTGTCCATGGGATCACTCAACTCCGTTGCCTTGTCCACAGCCTCCTCGAGTGTCTGCGGAGCCGGCGGCTGCTTCACCAGTTGTCTCGTCGTCCGGTCCAGATTCCTGTAGAATTGCGCCAGGAACACCCGTTCTTCGACGGCGTTCCTATCTGCTGCATCTCTCAGACCGGCTGCGAAATCTGCGTACGTTTCTCCCGCCATCATCGCCCTCGAGTTCATGCCTCGGCGAGATCCTGTGGTGGCGCGTATCTTCTCAGCAAACTGCGCTTCAGATTCGTCCAGGTACGTTGCTCCCTTGTCAGTCTTCTATCGGCGTTCACCCACCAACGTGCTGCATTCTCCAGAAGCTTGTTCCCCAGGATAAAGTACAGCGCTCTATCCGACCATTCTCCTCGACCGGATTCGCGTGCTCCTTGTAACGCTAGATCCACTCGATCGATCCACGTCGTCACTGATACTCTCGCAGATGGTGTGAATGTGGGCAACTCCAGGTCCCTAATGTTGCGCCGGCTCGCTCGCCTTCGTCGTTCGTCACGTTCTTCACTCTCACGCCGTTCACGTCGTCTTCGTCTATCCCGCCGTCCATGCCGGTCTCGTCGTGGTTCGCGTCGACGGTGTCCACGTCGTCTACGTGGTTCCCGGCTCGCATCGCTGTCGCTGTCTTCACCACTGCTGCCGCTGGAGCTACTGCTGGAGCTGCTACTACCATCACCTCCGCCGTCGTGTCTGGCTGGCCCGCGTCGGCGTCCGTCGTCGTCGGAGTCTCCCGAGCTCCCGTCGTCGTCAGGTGGATCTCCTCCTGCTCGGTTTCGCCGCCGCTCTCCTCGTCGTTCATGACGTTCCCGACTACGCCGTCGCTCGTGTTGGGCATCTTCATCGCGTCGTCGTCGTTCACGTCCCGCTGAGCGCCGCTCGTCTCGGTGCCGGGATCCGCGTCCGTGTCGCTCGTCGCCATCTCGCCGCTGCCGACCAGCGCTACGGTCTTCGTCGTGGACCACCTCTTGCTGCGGGGCCTCTTCGTTCGCAGTACCCTGTCCCAGTACCACATCTGCAGGAGCGGTGTCTTCTCCATCGTCGCGTGGCGGCAGGGCCGGTCCCCGTTCGTCTTGCTCTCGTCGGGGTGCGCTCGCTCGCCCAGCCTTCAGTTCTGCTACGTGGGTTGCTAATTCTCGAAGCAGTGCAGTAACGTCTTCCAAGCTCGGCCCTTCACGGTCAACTCTTACCTGCTGGCCCGGTTCTCGCCCGCCACCATGTTCTCCTGCATCCGACGTTTCGTCTTCGACCTGAGGCGCCTGCCGCTCGACCTCGTGCGCTCGGATATTAGCTGTCGGTTGTCCCGTTGGTGCCGAGGCCTCATCGAGTGCCGTATGCCTCTCGTCCGCCGCCTCGCGTCTCGACTGGGTGGTAGGTTCCGTCGCCTGACTTCTCAGTACCATGTGCGAAGCTTCTGGGGTCGATTGTTCCTCTTGCTCGTCATGAACCTCATCACCGGTCTCGTCATCTTCGTTCTTTTTCTCTCGCTCCGCGTTTGGCTTCGCTTTGGGCCGGTTCGTCTTCGTTGCCCGCTTGGCTGTCGCAGTTGCCGTCGTCATCGTCATCGCTTTCGTACGTCCTACGCCTCGTTGTCTCAATCTCGGCCCCTGTATGACCACCATGTAGCGTAGCCTGTTATCTCGCCCGGCTAGTTGGGCGTGTCGTATAGCCCGCTGTTGTCCTAGGGCGACGAACAGGCGTTCACTTGCTCTTCAACTCGTCCACTGGCCAACAGCACCCACTTGGTACTGCGCCGGATCTCCCGTAAAACGGTACGGTCGATCCTATTTATTAACTTCTCAATACACGTCTACCTCAACTGCTGAGTCCTCTACGGTTCCTCCGACAGATCGTCCACCAGGTTCCAGCCCGCCAACAACGTCCAGCGCCACTTCCGCCGGTAATTGTCCGCCAGTTCCTCGCTTCCACTCCGTCGTCAGAAAGCGCCCTTCCTCTTGAAGTCGCTGAAGACTCACAGCCCCACGTCCACGTCTCTCTCAACTACAATGTCTCCTACGGTTCGTCCAGCAGGTCGTTCACCAGGTTCCAGCCCGCCAACGACGCCCGACGCCACTCCAGCCCGGTCGTCGTCCGCCGGTTCCTCGTTCTCGCACCGCCGTCCGAAAGCGCCCTTCCTCTTGAAGTCGCTGAAGACTTGCAGCCCACGTCCACGTCTCAACACTACGCCCTCAGTGGCGAATTCTTAACAACTGCGCCCTCTGTGGCGTATCTCAAACTGTGCCCTTCGTGGCAAATTATCCACCGTCCTTTGCCCGACGTGGCAAATTCCGAACTCTGCGCCCTCGGTGGCGAATTTCCAACTGAAGCTCCGGCCTCGCCGTCGCTCACAACGCTCCTCATCATCAAGACCGCTCCCATCGTACCACTCCCGTTGATCAGCCTCCGTCGAACACATCTCCTCGTAGGTTCCCACGTCCAATCACTAACTCGGCAGCGCGCTGCGCTCGCCGCTCATTCGCCGTTTCTGGCCACACTGGACCTCCACGTTCGTGCTGTGCTGGTGCCGTCCTTCAACCACGCGCTCCACGGCCGACATGTTCCTCTCACCGTCCTTAGGTTCGCTGTCCTTAGGTTCGCCGTTCACCGCCGTCTCCAGATCCAACCCGCTACACTTTGACAAACTGGATGCATTCAAGAGGCCACCGTGTCTTTCGTTTGATTTGTACGTTAGGTATGACGTTTCCACGGCGCCTGAAGAGCAAACCCCATCGCGAAATTGACCGTGTAGAAACTCCCATCGCTGACGCTACAACCGCTAGGTCTATATCGTAGAGGTACGTTAGAACGATAGACCGCCAACGCATGTCAATTGAAATTGTCATCTTGCTGTTAACTCTGACTGAAGGAGAGTGTTAGAGTATTCTAGACGTGGGTTTGACGCTTTTACTACAGCCATTCAACGAAAATCGGCCTCAAAATAACCTTAACTTTTCACTGTAGACAGCTATTCAATGTTTATTCGAAGATGTCTCACTCTAACTTCACGTTGGAGCCATCTTCGAGATTTGCTAAAACAACGAATTAGCCTGTGGTTTAGCCACAACGCGTGCAAGGGGTAAAAGCCGAAGCAAAAAAATGCTTTTAGTCCAATCAGAACTGCGACCATTATCTTGCATTTTCAATCTGTATTTTTTACGATGGAGCTACTGGAACTCTTAGAACAAGGCAAGGATGGAGATGTGAGTGAGTGGGTGTGCTGCATTCATCGCGCCTTCTACCAGAGCTCCACAACTTCTCGTGGTGCAAATAAGTTCCTGGAGCTGGAGACGATTTTGGCACAGACGTTCACGGCTCTAAGTGCAGACGCTGTGAATGATTTCTGGGCGTTTGCAGTTCTCATCGTGCTGCATTTGGCGCATGAGACGCCACGAACGGGGGAAGAGAACGATACAGACACTAGACGACCTATAGACAAGAAAACGAAAAAGAAGAGGTCACAGCCTAATGCACCACTGGCATTTCTGGTGATCAACGCCCTGCGGAAAGTCGCAGGGGTGAAAGACAACACCCCTCAACTTAAAAATTGTCACTTGCAGGGTCAGAGGAACGAAATGTTGAGGGATTTTTGTGCGCGCGGACTTGGAGACGAAAATTTCGTGGTAGGAGCTTCTCGTTGTGGCTTTTTCTCGTGCTGTTGAGTGAATTGCGTTCATTTTCCTCTTACAGGACCAGAAACTGGTAGTTGAGATCGTGGATCTATTTGCTATTACGGACATCGACCACGATGTTGTTCGGTGTGCGGCTCAAAGTCTGCTCACTTCCAAGAAATACACAGCGTTGATGAAGCTTTTGGCCATCTTCAACTCCGTGGAGTGGTCCTTTGTATCGATGATCAAGACAATGGCTCAGTGGAAGGATTGGTCTGCAGCAGAACTCTTTGCGAGGACTTTTGGCTTCTCGGACGACAAAGGTTTTTGATTTTTCTACTTGCTTCCTACATGGTGATTCTCACGCGGAAGGGTGATACATGTAATGCGTAGGATTAGCGAGAGTGTTGGTGGATGAGGCAATTTCAATCCAAGACGTGAAGCGGGTAAGATTTCTTTCGATCTGTGGTGTCGTCTGAATTTGTTAACCTCATTTGCAATGTCGTTCTGTAGGCTCACCGCATTGTCCACAACTTTAATCTCCAGGAAGATTATCCTGATATTGGTGAGCTGCAGATATCACAATATCGTGTATTCCGTATTCCTTGAGGCTAATAAACGAAGACTTGTACAGATCTTCTCTACTGTCATGACGGGTTGATGAAGCTTATCGAGCGACAGCGGTGGCAAATGGCGCTGTCTTTTGCCGGCAACGATGTCACTCTTCAGAAGCTGCTTTTCGATCATTTAATGGCTGCAGGAGAAATCCAATGGGCCTCTCACCTCGCCCAAATACTAGAGATACCGGATTTCGAGACTCGAGTTGGTAAATTGGTTGCGCAACGCGGTTCGCTGAGGACGAATGGACTCTCGTACACTGCCAAGGCAGCCGCTTTAAATGGCTGTCTATCGCTCGAGTTCGGGAGCGAATCCGTTGTCTTTTGCGATACCGAAGAGTCCCTCCGAAGTGCAATGAAGCACTTTTTTGGCGAAGACAGCAGAGAAGATGATAGAATATCAAGTGGATTTCACGCGACCCAAATCGTTGGGCTGGACGTAGAGTGGAAGCCAACATCAACCAAAATTGCAGCCGCAACTGGATCCTCAACGACAACTGCGGTGGCGAGTATCCTACAGATTTCGTCGTCATCACGCGCGTTTATTATCGACTTGCTCAGTCTGCGGGTAGGCGGAATTGTGGAGATTGCATGGCGTTGGTGGCTAACAGTTTCCTGCTCATCTATGCATCAGGACAATGAATTTTTATTCGAGAACTTCCTTGGACGTCTGCTTACCTGTCGATCTCTTTTAAAAGTTGGATTTGGTTTTGACACGGATCTCAAAGGTACAAGCAAACACTTGGTTTGAAAAACACTACTGAGAGCACTGATAGAATAATTTCTTTTGCAGTGCTGCATCAGACGTTCCCTAAACGATCCGCATTAACCAGCATTTCACCTTTTCTTGAGGTAAGTTGTGCATTTCTGACTCCAACGTAAGATAAAAGCATTCAGTAACCACTTTATTTGGTCCAGCTGAATGGTGTTGTATCCAAGCTACTGGGAGTGACTGTGGGCAATAGCTTGTCGAATGCAACGAGAACGGTCCTGGGTAGTCCTCTTGATAAGGTTGGTCTGGAAGTTCTCCTTATGCCTCTCTGTTACATATTGACGTTTGGACTTTAGCGAATGCAAATGTCAAACTGGGATGTGCGTCCACTGACAGCAGCTCAGCTCACCTACGCGGCTTTAGATGCTTACTGTCTCGTCCAGATCACGCAGAAACTGTAAGCATTGACACACTTTGATCTGGCTGTGGACTTATACCTGATAACGTTAATAGTCTCAGGAATGAAGAGGAACGCTTGCCGTCTTGGCAATCAACTGCCGCTGAGATCCATACGCTTGCTTACTCGTCTCCATTGACAGATGCTGAAGCTTCGGAGGCTATTGCGCTGAGGGAGAAATACTGCCAGGACTGGATGGAAAGTAAAGTGCAGACAAATTCGGGCGACGTGGTCGCAAGTCTACTAACTCCCAAAGACGTCGAGGAGTTTTGGGAAGAACGTAGACAGAAGCATCAAGAAGAAGAGTTCGAGCTTTTACAGACTGGGGGTGGAGCTGTTGCAGAGGTACTGGACACGGCACTGACGTTCCTTGATCCACTTACGGTTAAGGGTCTTCTAGGCCAAGCCAAAGACTCGGAGAAGCCAGTAATGTTCGTTGCTGTGAACTCTATCTGCTTTTTTGCTGATGGTGCGTGGGGCTTTCTTTTTAAAAGGTTCACTCCGTTCTAACTTGTTTACTGCCGTATTCACAGAGGAGCCGTGTGTAGCCTGCATCGAAGCGAACTGCAAGCTGGATACTGCACAATTGGCAGCGCTCTGTGGTGTCAGTCGAAGACGCATCAAGCTTGCGACACCCGCAGAATGCTGCGAGTCCTTTGGCTTTGAGCCTGGGACGATTCCTCCATTTGGCCACCGGTCTGCTCGTGCTGACCCAGAGCAACCACAACATCCTAACCGCGTTTATGCCAGCAACACTCTGCAGCATGTGGAGTCTCTCGTGTGCGGTGGAGGGTCCCACGATGCGCTGTTGTGGCTGAATTCCAAGGCTTACTTCGCTCTAATTGAGGTGGAAGCCACTGGCGATATTCAACGAGGTCTCTCAGCTGTCGAAGCCCCAACTCCCAGCAAAGAAGCTGTCGCACCAAATGCTGAACAAAAGCGACAAGAATCGATTCGCGAGTACAAATTCCTAGCGGACTCAATGGTGGCAAGAGTGGGGAAGTGGCTCCGAACGATCGGAATGGACGTGATCATCTGGGACCCTTACTCCGTCCCCAAGAAGACCGCGAGCCAAGACCACAAAGCAGCTTTGTTGGCTTTATCTGTGTGCGAGCAACGAATCCTGCTGACCAGAGACAAGAAATTGGCAGATCGACGTGATGCTGGTGCGTGCTTCGTGGTATCAAGCGACGACCCGTTCAAGCAGTTCCAGGAGATCAAAACCCACTTCGCACTCAAGTTGGTAAAGGAGGAGATGATGTCGCGCTGCTCTCGCTGCAACGCCAAGGGCTTCGACGTCGTAGATCTCGACTATGTGCGCAACCAAACGGAGGACGAGGTACATCCGAATGTGCTGGAAGTGGTGACCGAGTTCTGGGTCTGTCGCGTGTGCCGCAAAATCTATTGGGAAGGCCCCAAGTACGACTCCAACTACGCCAACCTTCTGCGGATGTTCGACGAAGACAGCATCGTGGAGAAATAGATCCTGTTCTCACTTTCCTACCCTGCTGAGCCCTAGTTGATGAGCAACGTCTCGTCATCGTCGTAGCCGAACTCTTTCTTGTACTGCGAGAAGATGCGCTCGATCTCGGCCACGTACTGGGCGTGCACTGTGCGGATCTCCTCCTCGGTGGGGTTGGCCGTGAGCTTGGTGGGGATGGGTTTGCCGTAGACGACACCAAAGCGCTTGCCCTTGGGCGGCTGCTTGGGCATCCACATGAATTTCCCCCAGAAGATGATCATGGGGATCTTGAGCGTCTTGCGGAAGAAGTCAATCACGCCCTGAGGAGGGTTCCACATGCTGACAATAAACAACAAGTTAGTTAGTTAGAGATATTAAACCACGTAAAGCTCAGTGAACACGTACTTGTAGAGCCACTTCTCTCCGAACACAAAGCTCGGAACCAGTTCCGCTCCATGGCGCATGGCTAACTTGACAAATCCCAGACGCTTCTTCAGTACGAGCTCGTTCACCTTGGAGTTGGGGTCCGTCTTGAAGATCTCCGGTACACCACCAGGGTACACGACGATGCTGGTACCGTCGTTCAGGACTTTGTCAGCAGTAGAGCGCGAGGCGTCCACTCCTCCCAGCCACAGGCACAATTCGCGCCCCAGAGGGACGTAGAACATGGTTGAGGCCCCCAGAGCTGTTGTAGTACAGAGTTATTAGAGTCTAGCAGCAATACGACATTCTTCTATAGCTCTTACCTCGTGTCGGGATGTCCGGAAAGACCTTCTCCCAGTTGCCTCCGTAGGTGGAGACACGGGAGAGCACGATGATGCCGTGCGGGTGGAAGCCAAAGATGTACTTCTTGCTGCTGTCCAGCGCCTGCTCGCGGATGACTTTGATGCCGAGGAACTTGGCGCTGAGCCCCCAGATACGACCAGAGCGGAAGGCAGGCCACGGGTTGCCCTTGGCGGTCTTTTGGGCGCCACTCAGGAACGATGGCAGGTAGAGCGCTACGAGTGCCACAGGTACGTAGCCATAGCCAATTTTGTACAAATAGTAGAAGAGAAAGAGGAAAGGAACCCCCCAGACGTTGTAGTGGATCGTAACGAAGCTGAAGAGGTCCGTCACGAGGTTCTGCAGCCATTGGGGCACACGCGAGTCCTCAGCGAAGAAGCCAGGTGTCTCGTACACGAATGGAGCATCCTCCTTCACAGTCGCTGGCGCTTGCACAGCCTCGTCATCGCGTTCGACAGTCGTCAACTCTTGCGCCGTCATGTTCGTAGGCTGCAAATGCGCGTGTGTGTGGCTGTGGCTGTTGGCGAGTGAGTGAGTGATGTAAGAGCCGTCGAGTGTGTGTGTCATTGACAACTTCAGTTTGTGTCAGGTTGGTGTAAAGTGTCGAGTCAACAGTTGCAAAAAAACAGGCGTGAAGCCATTTTTGCAAATAAAACATTTGGCTACAGTATTGCCCAATGAACGTCTGTGATTCGCGGAAAATGCGCCGTTCGCTTCAACGTGTATTTCTGGGTTGCACTTTTCCATTTGATACTTTTTGACTCTGGCAAGAACATGGGGAACTTCTTAGTGGCGTCGGTCTGTCGCGCTCACAGCCGCTCCGAGGCCGTCTACGCGATCGTAAGGGCTCAGGTGGGGACGTTGCGCGGTTGCCAGAGACGAGGCTATCCCCTTCAGCGGCGGTGTGCAGCGCAACAGGCGGCTCTGCTGCGTGCGCTTTCTACTAAGATGGCACTGACCGCCGCCGTCATGAGTTGTTGGGCAACTGCCGCCACCGTTCGTGCAAAGGCCGCACTCATCGCGTCACTTGTGTTCATTGCTAAGAAGTTCGTGGCTAGCGCGAAGCCGCCGTTGGCGCTGGTGCCACAAGACTACGACGATGTATTCAATGAGTTTAATGCGGTGTTTGAAACAACCCCAAGGCCAACGAAGACGCTTCGAGAGCTACAACGCGACGCTAAGGAGGAGGCCAAGAGGATTAGAGAGGAGAATGATACACAGCAGCAGCAGGAGGAGGAAGAAGAAGAGCAGCGAGATAACAATTCAGCAGAGAACAATCGTGATGACGAGGTGTCGTGCACCACAGACAACACAGACCAGCTGAGCGACTTGGATGATGACTACGAGCTGTTACCAAAACTAGAGGAAGACCGGGCGTTTTACACTGAAGACGTCGACAATCAAAACGAACATGATCTCTGTGAGACCGAGGGAGAACGACTGATGAAACTCGCCTCGAGTATTTCAGACACTTCAATGCACGTTGAGGAGTTCATTCTCAATGGCAAACACGACAATTTTGAAGTCATTGCGAAGGATGTGGAGGAGCACGCTGCATCGGCCAGCGAGAGCGAGAAGAGGAGTATTGTGCGCGTGCTTTTAGCCTACTGCGCCTACAGTGAAGATTCGAACTATTCGAGCGAAATGGTGCTGACTGCGGAAGAATGCCTGCAAGTGTGGCAAGGCGATGAGGACCGCGCGTTCAAGTCGCTTGCTGTACTGTGTAACGATGTTCCGCGTTTGTGTGCTGCTCTTGAGTGAGTTCCTGAGCTCACCGTGACACCCTGGAACTAAGATTGATTTTATTTTATGGAGGAAGCATTGAAGAAATTTTCTCTTGTCGTTTGAGTTTGCAAATAAAATAGGCTGGAAGGTTCAGTTACGAGGAGCTGCCATTGCCCTCTGCTTCGCAACTCGTTTGGCAGCTTTGAGTCGCTGCAGTTGGGATCCCACAGGGTCACCGAAGTGTTGAAACGAGTCTACTCTTGCTGAAGCAGGTATTTTCGAACCACGTTTAGCTCGTGACTTCGACAGATCTGGCCGCTTCTGCGGGATCCCTTTGAACACGACTGCTCTCGACGCTAGCACGTCATCCGGATGCACGTCCAGCAGGGGGATTCCAAGTCCTAATCTTCTGGCTTCCAGCTCCCTGCTCTTGCGCTGCTTCTTCTTGCTTCTGAATTGAGCTCGTAGTGCAGAATTACTGGTGTAGTCATCCTTGAACTCCGCATCGTGCAATTCAAGAAGGGCCTCCAGTCCGCGCGATCTTTTCTTCGCTGCTTGTTTGTCCTCGTTCTCATGCTCCAGTCGGAAGAATGGATCGTTCTGTATTTTAACCGCCAGGTTCGGCTCGTTCAGACGTTCCGTTTGTATTTCCTCCGCTTCCGCTTGTGCCTTCTGCTTCACTCCACTCACCATCTCGTAGCCTCTGGCTTTGGGGTCCGTCCTGATCACGAGTTCTCCGCTACAACTAGCGCAATTCATGCGGAACTCCCACACAGTAGTAGAGAAGTACCGTCCTGCCTTCTTCTTGCGCGCATTGAAACGTACTCCCCGTCCAATGTGAACGTCGCAGTGTGTACACCAGACGTTAAAGGGCATCTCGAAACGCACCACCAGCTCCCCATCACTAGCCAAATTCTTGGCGCGTTTACCCAGTGGGTGGGACCCGTGGAAGGCGTTGAGAGAGCCATGTTCAGGCCTCCATTGCGTCGGGTAATAGTACCCATCAGCTTGAGCTGCTGCTAGAGACGACATGCTCCTTTGGGAAAATAAAAACAGTTTATTGAGGAACCCATGTCACTCTAATGAGATCCTCTTTTTAGTGGAGAGTAAAAAAAAGCAGAATAAATAAAGTCGAAATAGCCCCCATGACCCGCCGAGGCCCCAAGTCCATGACGCACGTGCATCGCGACGCTAAGGCGAATGGCGTCAAGGCAGATCTTCTGCTGCATCGCCACCGCCTCCTGCGACGTTCGTCGGGTTTCATGTTGGCTCGCAAGTACCGGTGAGTCGCTGTCCCTGTCAATAACGATCATCAAGTCGCATCCAAGTACTGACCTCTCTGTTGCAATATTCCTCGGCAGCAACCCATGGCCGACTGAGAGTGACTTTGCGCGAGAGCTTAGCAGTCGCTTCATGCCAAGATCAGAGCGCTCAGGCAGTGAAGTAACAACAGCGACACCAGTCAGCAACACAGGCTCCACTAGCAGCAATAACAGTGTGGCGGGGCTGAACGGGCCCAAGGGATACTCTCGCGAGGAGTTAATTAACTTCTGGAGCGAATTATCACTTGTGGCCAAGAGGAGACTGCTGAGGATCCGTCGAGAGACCTACTTGACAGCACTGGATCAATTCCTCGTGGGACAAAACTTGTGCTGTGAGTGTCACGACAACGTCATTGCAGAGTGGGAAGATCATGAGCGGAAACGCTCCGGCAGTCGCTCTCTACAGGATGTTTTCAGTGTCTTTCCGCCATTTTTGGATGATGACGAGTCTGATGAAGATGACGACGACGAGTCCGACGAAAATGAGGACGAGGACGAGGAGGCAGACGAGCTGGATGAGTCTGACGAAGATATGTTGGCTGCAGATGATATGGTGCTAGAGGAGGAGGAACTGGTGTTTAAATATGAGCTGGAGCGTGAGGGACGACGCGGTGATGGTGGCAAGGGTGGAATGTTATCAGACGAATATTTAGCAGCGTTGGAAGTCGGTAAGAGACAGGAAGACGAACTGTTGCGACTTATTCAGAAGGAGGAACGCTATATCATTATTCGGGAGGATCATACGGACTTCATTATGGATCTGATCCGCTGTGGCGAGCAGTTCAGCTACGTATCACCTTTCCGGTCTGGCTTCGATGATGATGAAAGCGAGGACAGCGAAGATGACGAAGATGCGGACGACACATGCCCTGGTGCAAATACTTCACATCTGGCTCAGGAATATTTGCTGGAGGTGCTTGCAATCAAGTTCAGAGAGCAGGTATTGTATAGACTTGCTAGAGGTGCTTTGTGTCATTCAAAGGCTCAATTTTTCTTTTTTTGTTGTTGATGAATGGCAGTTGGAAGACGCGTACCAAGAAGCATTGCAGCATTCGCTGGCGATTCAGGCTGAGTTACTCCGAGACGAACTCGCAGACCTCCAGGCAAGTCAGAAGCCCTCGAGCAGCAGCAGGAAGAAGAAAAACAAAAAGGAGAAGAAGCGCCGCAAGAAAGAGGCCGCAGCACAGAGAGCAACAGAAAAGGTGAGCCCTCGAGATGCAGCAGGTATGAAGCAAAAGCCTTTAGAAGCGAAACCGGAGAAGAGGGAGCCTGCATTAGCCTTGACAGACGGCAGTGGCGACTCGGAGACGGAAGTGCGCGATCCAGAGGAGGACGAAATTGACCGCGAAGTGGAGCAGTTCCGCCTGTTGCTGGAGAAAATCAACGCCGAGAGTGCACTGCGTTCTCGTAAGAAGTTGGTGCTTCCTCCAGGGTCCTTCGCTCACTTGACGTCTATGACCGTCTCGTAAGCTAGCGTCTGTAGTTTGCCGATTTTATCCAAAAGCCAAGAGATTAATCCGCTTCCTTTAAGGTAATTCTCTCGTTGAAGTGCTTTTTGCCGCCAAATTGAACCGAGTCGAGTTGCTGTTGCCGCCAGATGTTAGTCTTTTTTATGTTAACAGATTGAATGACCATCACTCTGTGCGATCATCAGACAGAAAGTTGCCGCATTCGTCAATTTGCAGCGCAGGCCTCAAGACGTTGAAGAAGATGGCGAAACTGCGCTCCCAGCAGCCAGCTGAGCCGTCGGAGAGCTCCGACACAGACGCGACCGTGTGTGTCGTCTGCCAGGAGCAGTCGCAGCGAGTGACTGTGAGCTGTTCGACCTGTAGGAAGCTTTTCCATCTCAGTTGCCTCACGCCTCCTCTGCGCCGTCGCCCGCCCTTGGCGGACGCTTGGAAGTGCTCAGTCTGTAAGGCCGCTGGAGGCGAAGAGAAGGAGGAGAACAGAGTCATTGGGAAGAAGAGAAAGGCTCCTGCGAAGGAGGAGCAGCAGCCATCGCCCAAGAAACGCAGAGTTGCCGCCAGATCCACGCGAAAGCAGGCAAAAGACAAGGAAGAAGATGACGAATTTGAGGACAAAGCAATCGCCGCTACGTTCCCAAAGCGCCAGAAAGGGAAAGCTCCTATGAAGAAGAAGACGAAGGCTCCACAACCACCAAAGCCTCGAGCGAATGGTCGAACGGCTCGCCGCGCTTCGTCCCGTTCGGCAGTCATTGTTTTGAGTGACGACGAGAATGAGGATAATGATGCAGACAGTGATTTTGTTGGAGAGAGCGTTTCTGAATCTGAGGAGGAGGACGATGACTCAGCAGAGTTATCGAGTGACGGATACAATTCACCATTGAGGAGGTTTACACCCCTGAAAACTCGTGCTCTCAAGCAGAGAATTAGGGATGTTACTTACGAGAAACAACCAGCAGCACGTCTTGATATGTCAGCTTACATCTCCACAAGCATCAACGCTGATGCTAGTGATGTGGACTCGTTGGACATTGACATTGTTGGGGAGAGCGAGCAATCAGATGAGGAGGATCTTTACGATGGCCCCCAATACTTCGTCGAATATGCAGCCAATGCGAGAGCCAAGGTAAGTATTTTTGAATACGTATGTTCCGTACGACGGTATGACTATATTTCTAACGTGCGCGCTACTGATAAAGTGCAAGAGTTGCGAGAAAAAGTTCTTCGCCAGGCAGCTCCGTGTGGGTATTGCTATCCGCCACTCGATCTTTGGTGAGACCACATATTACAAGGTGCGTGTGGCTTCAACTTGGAATCGTAAACAGTTGTCTAACCTTCATGATCGGATGTTTGAACAGCATCTAGAGTGTACTGAGATTGGACTGAAGGCTGGAGTTGCTGCTAATCAAGATGCGGAGGAACCAGCCGCTGAAGATGACGCAAAGAAAAAGAAGAAGAAAAAGGTTAAAGACCCAATTGAAGGTCTGTCCAGACTCTCCGCTGCAGATCAGAGGCGTGTTCTCGAGTACCTGAAGAAGAACGATGCAAATGGAATTATTGATGAGCGCCTCCCGCTCTCAGATACTCACTTCAACAAGAAGGGTCGCATGCCAGAGAAGGATCCATCGAAATACTTGACTGCTACTCTGCTTACGTACCAGCGTGAAGCTCTCGCTTGGATGGTTGGGCAAGAGGAAAGTAGCTACAAAGGTGGCATTCTCGCTGACGAAATGGGCATGGGTAAGACGATTCAAGCCATATCTCTTTTGCTCGAGAATGTCCGGGAAGGCGGCCCGCCACTGAAGAAGGGGAAGAAGGCTGCAAAGGGTCGAGAACCAGCCGTCGTTCGCGGTGGAACACTTGTTGTTTGCCCTCTTGTTGCAGTCATGCAGTGGCAGAGCGAAATTGAGCGTTTTGTGGAGCCTGGTCATCTCTCCGTGTACATCCACCATGGCTCGAAGCGCTTGGATTTAGTGGAGAAAATTGCTTCGTACGATATCGTGCTGACGACTTACTCCATCATTGAGAGTGAAATCCGGAAGACTCTGGGATGGTCGAAAGTCGCGTGCAAATACTGCGGAAAGAAGTATCTTCCAGACAAGTTGGTGTCGCACAACAAATACTTTTGTGGGCCAAATGCTAGGAAGACCGCCTTGCAGGACAAACAACAGAAGAAGAGACCAGCAAAGAAAGCAGCCGGGGAAACTAGCGAAGAAGAAGAGGATGAGGACTTGAGGAAACCTCCTCAAAAGCCTAAGGGCCAGGCAAAACCGCGCGCGAAAACGAAGAACGCAGATGATAAGCAAGGTTCCTCGAAGACAAAGGGAAAATCACCTCTTCACCAAATTCATTGGACACGTATCATTCTGGATGAAGCTCACTATATTAAGGATCGGAATTGCAATACTGCTCGTGGTGTGTTTGAACTGAAGTCTACGTACAAGTGGTGCTTATCAGGTGAGTTGAATTCTGTTTGTTTTATCTTAACCAAATTTTAATTGCTTTAACTTCGCAGGTACACCTTTGCAAAACCGTATTGGCGAACTGTTTTCTCTGGTTCGGTTTCTCCGAGTCGAGAAATACGCATATTATCACTGCAACATATGTGACTGCCAAATGCTGGACTACAAGTGCGTGTATTTCGCCTGTGTCAAGGTCTGTGTTCTTTCTGACTTTGTTACTGTTGGCTTTTGTAGCTTCCCGGACAAGAAATGCGTGCTGTGCCCCCATAGTGCGATCCAACACTATTCGTACTTTAACAAGAAGGTGGTTATTCCGATTCAGGCGTACGGCTATGTTGCTGAAGGCAAACTTGCCATGCAAAGGCTGCAGAATGACGTTCTTCAACACGTACGAATATGTTTTGCTTGTTTATACTGAAGAGTGCTGTATCTAACGTGGGATTTGTTTGCAGATCTTACTCCGACGTACGAAAGAAGGACGTGCAGATGACATCTCTCTTCCTCCCAAACTGGTGCGGATTCGGAAAGATCGACTTGACGAGCGTGAAAATGACTTTTATGAGGCGATCTACACACAGAGCCAAGCTCAGTTTAACACTTACGTATCGTCAGGGACGCTGCTGAACAACTACGCCCATATTTTCGACCTTCTCATACGCCTACGCCAGGCAGTGGATCACCCGTACCTAGTCATTTATTCCAAATCGAATCCGGCACTCCAGCTCCCGAATGCAGCTGCTGAATTGGTAGAAGAGCAACCTTTTGGTACAAGTGGGGGTAGTGGCTCCGAAGACGAACGATCGTGTACGATCTGCCACGAGTACGTGGAAGATGGCGTTGTTGCCAAATGTGGACACGAGTTTTGTCGCGAGTGTGTGAAGGAGTTCATCGAATCGCTTCCAGCTGGGGGGAAGGCGACGTGTCCGACGTGCTCAAAGCCACTGACTGTGGATCTTTCTCCGCCAGTTGCACAAGTGGGAAACAACGACACTTCTAACGACACTATTAACACGTCGAGCTGTCGTTCGCCCAAGACTGTAAACTTGTCCAGTTTCCACAAGAACAGCATTCTCCACCGCATTTCTGACATTCATGCTTTCCAATCAAGCACGAAAGTTGAAGCGCTAATGCAAGAGTTGGAGCTTATGCGCATTCGCGATCCGTCCGGGAAGGCGATTATCTTCTCACAGTTCGTCAACATGCTCGATATTATCCAGCACCGACTACAGCTTGGTGGGGTCAAGTGCGTTAAACTGTCAGGCAATATGAGTATGGCCATACGAGATCGGACCATCAAGGCATTCCGCGACGACCCAACAGTGACGGCTTTCTTGATCAGTCTCAAGGCGGGCGGTGTCGCACTCAATTTGACTGTCGCGTCACAGTACGTTGGAACTTGCTGTGTTAATACTGTGGATTTCTAACCTCTCTTTTGTATTTTTTTTTAGCATTTTCCTGATGGATCCCTGGTGGAACCCCGCAGCTGAAAACCAAGCTATCGATCGCACTCACCGCCTGGGTCAGTTTAAGCCTATCCAGGCTACTCGATTCATCATTGCAGGCACCGTTGAGGAGCGAATCCTGAAGCTTCAAGAAAAGAAGCGGTTGATTTTCGAAGGGACCGTGGGTGGAAACGTGAGCGCTATCTGCCGACTCACCGAGGAAGACTTGCGATTCCTCTTCGCGACGTGAGCACTGCATTCTACCGCATTTCACTGCTAGTCGCTTTGCTGTATTTGCGAGCGAGTTATCGAGCTAATGCCAGCTACTGTCTTAACTAATCAAGTACACAGTAGTGAGCAGGTATCAAAAACCAGCAAGCCAAAAAGTAAACAAGAGTACACAAGCATCGACAAAATAGTACGAAGGCAGGCAGGCAGGGAGGACAGGACGGGGGCGCTTCTGCACTGGCCTTTGCCTCATTGCGAGTAGTCGAGCGCGTTCGACGGCATCCCTGCCACCCCATACAAAAACGGCGACGCCAGTTGGGGGTCGTTCTGCTGGTACGACGGAATGTACTGCAGCGGCAATGCCTGCATATTAAAGTGGGCCGTCGGAAGCGGAGGCATAGCATGTTGGGGAATCCCCACAAGTTGCTGAGGGTAAACAGCAAGTGAATGCTGCTGCACAGGATGAAGCTGCTGCTGCTGTTGCTGGGTTGGCTGCTGCGAATACATTCGATGGGCTACGTAGCTGCCATATTCGTCAGCTCCAAACAGTCCAGGAGAAGAATGGGAGTGTCCTGCCTGCTTTTTGTGAACAATCTGCTTGGGGGCCGGGAACGGCTCCGGTTTACCACGATTCGGTCCAGAGCTGCAGAAGACCAGTGGGCGATAGGACTCGTGCTTCTCCAACAGGCTCGAGTTCTGAAAGCGCGCAATCATCGCCTGCTTGCCCTGTAATCGCGCGTATGAGATAGCGCATACCTTCTCGCTGTTGAAGTTGGTCCACTTTTGGCCATCAAACTCCGTGTGAAAAGCCTCAATGTGCGTTGCCTCGATGAAGTTAATAAAGGCGTAGCCCATATTGCACTTGTTCTTGAAGTCGATGGGCAAGTAGAAGAAGTCGTAGTTGCCGCGATGGTTGCGGTTGATCTCTGCGAGCAGCATCTGCTGGGTGTACTTGTTGGGGATGTTGCGGATCATCAGCGTTGTCCGTTTATCTTGACCCGATGAAACCTTCTCAATCGACAAGCTGAACTCGCCCGTACCCTGATCGTTCCGTCCAGATGTGGGGCGACCTGTAGAGTTGTTGCCATGAGCTCCAGTGTGGCTACTAGCACTGGATACGGCACTCGTTCTGAAAAATGGGTCGCTAGCGCTGAAACTGCTTCTCATGGGGGCAAACTTGGTCTCCATACGCTGTCGCCCTCGAAAGTCGTAGTAAGACTGCTGCTCTGGAGTGGAAGGAGAGATCTGATTACTGGCAGGCTGCAACTGAGCAGCACTCTGGAACGACGAATATCCATTGGTGCGACGAGACAACGTGCCGATGCTGCTAGACGACCGCAACGTAAACCCGTTGGAATACGCCGCTGTCTCGCCAAAGCTGCTGGATGACAGTGACCCGCCAAGATACGCTGAGGACGAATTACTCCTGGTGCGAGGTACTGGTCTCGCCCAAATCTGTTGTTCTTCTTGAGGCATCAGCACCGGAGACGTGAGCTCTCCAGCGCCAGGATACGTAGCCGAAGTGGCTGATGCCATCGGACTGTTGTTACCAGCGCCATCCAGGAAGGACGCGTTGAGCGATGACGCGACAGACGATGTTGGCGATGTCAGAAGCGACGTGCTGCTGGACGAGAAGCTTTTGGGTCTTGTCCTAGCGACTCGCGGGTGCGTCATGGCCGCCCGGTTCAGGCACTCCTGGAAGAGCTTGAGTTTCGAGACGTCCAGACTCGGTGGCGTTGTGCGAGCGACCGACAGTGGTCCACTCGCGTGAAAGGCGTGTGGCAGGCCGTTGAGAGCAGCCAACAACGCGCGAGAGTCGCTGTACTCGACGATATACTTGGCGACTTGCACGTCGGGCTGCAGGATGCTCGCCACTTGGCCGAACAACGTGCAGACTTGACGCAACTCAGCCGCCGTCACCAGTGGCGCTCCAATCGGGAAACGGACAAGCAGCGTAGCCGAGTTGACGTCGTCCGGCAGCTCGTAGGGCAGACAAAAGCTGATAACGTCTGCGTCTGCGCGCCAGCGGTCAACGGCGGCCACGGCGCTCGTGAGATCGAAGAAGGTGCAGAAGAGCAGTCCACCGGCCGTCAGCTCTCGTCTAGTGCTGGCTACACTGCCAAAGTTCTGTCACATTGTCACCAGTAGCAGTCAGAATTAGTCGTAACAACAAAACACCTCCATCTGATCTCTCTACGTACGTTAAGGCGGTCCACGACGCGACGCACATCCAGCGCGTCCCAAGAGCCGGCGCCGCAGCGCACCAGCACGTGTCGAGAGGCGAAATCCGTCCTCATGGCGTCCCATAACTCTCGTAGTTCGCTGATTTCTCCCTGTGCTCGCCAACGCTCGTCCCCTAGTGCCGTATAGTCCGAGAAGCTTCGTGGTCGTCTCTCTGTCGTCACAGGAGGAGGAGGAGGCGGAGGAGCTCCCTCGACACTGTTCTCTTCATCTGTAGCGAACGTCAACGCACGTAGCGACTGCGCCAACGCGTCATCGAAGCCCCAGAGCGCGTCACTAGAGCTGTTTGTGGTCGTATGAGACGAACGTCGCAGTTCTTCCGCTGCAGGTGAGTTCGGGGGTGAAGCCGTGGATGGAGACGCTTCTTCTTGGTCATTTTGTGCTCGATAGAAGTGGAAGCGGCCTGTGGTCAAGTGCAGACTGCTACGGTGACGTGTACGTGAGCAGGAGACGCACAAATCGAGACGACAGGCTTCACAGCGTAGAGCTGCGATGGCTGCACAGACGTCACAAGAGACAGGAGGAGAGTGATGGTCCTCGTTGTCGACGCTCTGAGCCATTTAGGTAGATGAGATCTTTTATATTAATTAGAGCAATGGGGTGGGGGGGGCAAATGCCTTCCTTCCACGGGCGGAAGGAAGCCCTTCAGGTGGTTGGTGGTAGGTTGGTTGGTTACACTTTATGTATTAGGTCTGTGGACTCTTCAACACGACCAAGGATCGCAACAGCGTCCCAAAAAACACCCTCAAGTAGCAATCAGGTGGGAAATGTTAAATAGATAATTGCTGGTTGAGGGGAATGGAAGCTACAAGTCAGCAGACTTTTAGTCTATTAGAGTCTGTCTATGGTGGAGGAAGCTGTCGGGTCAGTGCAGACATCCACACGTCATGTCGGAACTCTTGGCTGCTACCAGCCACCGTAGTAGGTGCAAGTGCCAAAGCCACAAGCTGTTAAGAGGTTGCACTTTGTGATTGCTGTTCGTGCTTTATGCACGTTTGTTGGCCTCAAGAAGGTCTTAGAGAGAGAGTAAACGTTGAATGGGCGTGTTCAAGATGAACAGCATTCGTCACTTCATTTAAAGCCTCAAAGGAATTGCAAGTGATGACAAAGCGGCATAGATGTCCTCAACTCGTCTCCAAGCAGCTGTTCGCTTTCAAGTTGCAACAACATCTCGTTTTCTGTATGGACAGTCTATTCTGTGCTCTACCACGGTACTTTTCCTCCTTGTTTTTAGCCACGTACTGCAGATCCGAATTCCCCTCGAAGCCCCCTAAGAGCCAATGAGGAACAATAACTTTGCCCACTTACTACCCCCCTCCTGGACCAAACACGTGCAGTTGTGGCTTGAAGATGACATCCCTAGCTTCGACGTTGGTGGCTTCGTAGTCGGTGGTAAATAGACCCCCCCATCTATTGTATTGTATTTTAATTTAACTTTTCTTCCTGTTGCTGCTGCAGAGGCGGAGGAGACGGCGTTGCTTCTTGGTAAATCGGAAGGAGTTTTAGCTGGCGTCCCATTCTTCACGGAGGTCTTCCGCTCCCTCAACTGCAACGTCGAGTGGCTACTGAACGAAGGAGACCAAGTAAAACCCAGTTCTGTGGCCAATGGGAAAGTTCCAATTGCTAAAGTCACAGGCAAATGCCGTCAACTGCTGCTGGGCGAACGTACAGCCCTCAACATCCTCACACGCGCCAGTGGAATCGCCACGCAGGCTCGACACTCGGTGGAGCAGGCGCGTGCTCTGGGCTGGAACGGACACGTGGCCGGCACTCGCAAGACGACGCCAGGTTTCCGCCTGGTGGAGAAGTACGCGCTGCTGGTGGCTGGAGCTTCGACGCACCGTCACGATCTGTCGCAGATGGTGATGCTCAAGGACAACCACGTGTGGGCAGCTGGGAGTATCACCAAGGCCGTGCAGAAGGCCAAAGTGGCTGCTGGGTTCTCCATGAAGATCGAAGTCGAGTGTCGCCGTATTGAAGAAGCGCAGGAAGCTGCAAACGCAGGAGCTGACATCGTCATGCTGGACAATTTTGAGCCGGAGCAGCTCAAGGCCACCGCTGCGGAGCTCAAGAAGCAGTTCCCACACCTACTTATTGAGGCCAGTGGCGGCATCACCCCCGAGACGCTCAGCCAGTACGTGTCGCCTGATGTGGACGTTGTGAGTCAGGGAAAACTTACCCAGGGATACCCGTGCCTGGACTTTTCACTCAAGATCCAGAAGTCCGACGGCGTGTTGGAGCAGTAAGAGGAAGCTAGAAACTGCGCTTGAAAGACAGCTAAAGAGCTTTTAGTTTTCAACGAGACCAACTCTGCAGACGCTCAGCCAAATGCTGCACATCGTTCACAGAATTTCTATGACCATTTCGATTGTCCTTCTGCTCTTCCAGCTGCATCAAGCGCACGATCTTCTCGAGCCAAGCACACAATGGCCCAATACCTTCCAGAAAGCTTTCGTTGGCACAGTCGTTGGATGTTGTGCTGCAGGTAGCGCTTGCTGCACGCCACTCGAGCTCAACAACCAGTTGCGTTACGAATTCCACTTGAAATGGTCTGTTAACAATGGATCAAGTTGAGTAAGTTGCTAATCCTTTCTTGTGTAGTAACAAGCTTCTTACCTTTTGGCTCTGGGCGGTGTGAATCGACGGAAAATGTACTCGAGAGACTCGAGAGCGTCAATTGTCGCTGCAATTGTTTCACTCGTGCTGGTCTGCACTTCAGTCTCAATGCTCTTCAACAGCCAAAACCAAACGAAACGAAGTCGTAAGATAGGGAGAGACCCAAAGTCAGCGCGATTTCGTCTCAGCCACTGCGCTCCAGCAGGAACATCCAGGCATCGTAATTCGGATGACATCGCTGTGATCACTGAGGCGATTTCATCGGATGATTTCGTGCTGATAAAGGAGTAAAACCAGCTCAAGAACTGCACAGCGGAGCGGAATGCAGGTCGATCTGCTGCTTCAATACTGAAAACAGCCTCCAGTGCTTCGTGCAACAATTGAGGCTGTTCCAACACTCCAATCCACTCGAACTGCCACACAAGCTCTGAAGAACTCCGAGAGCTTTGAAGCCGGTCGAGATTTCTTCCTAACGAGGTAAAAGCTCGCTCTCGCTGGTTTCTGGAGCGGGTTGTTAGTTCTACTCGCCTCAGCAATTGACGATTGAACAGACGAACAGCATTTTCAGGTCGAGTGCTTCGAGACAAGACACTCACAAGCTCCATACTCCGGCAGGACGAAAGCAAATCCACGTTACAGCGACACCAGTCGATCAATGTCACGTACAAATGAGAATAGCGACGGCAAATTGCACCAACGTCTCCCAGTGAGTCGCTCTCCATCCAACCTTCAGGCAACACCGCGTGGATCGGTTTGAACGGCACTCGTTGCGTCTCCAGCATCCACGTCTGCACCTGCGAGCGCCAACTCGGCAGGTGGTTCGCCCACACTCGCACTCTACTCTCCAGTGTCAACGTATCAAACAGACGTCGCTGCCGGTCGAAGAGTCGATGGAGGAAGGAACTTCCCAACGTCAACGTCTCCGTCTTCCCAGTCAACGCCGTCTCTGCGAACTGTAAGAACTGTTCGTCCGCTTCGATACTGGTGGCACACATCTCCAGTACTTGAGAGACTGTATCACTGTCTTCCTCTTCTGTCTGCAGAGCGGCGAGCAGCGAATGCCTCAGCTCCATCTGCACGTCTGCCGGTCTGCACGGCGCCGAGACGAACAGCTTGTCCTGCATCTGCTGCAGACACTTTGGCATTGGCGTTGTGCTCTGTGTCTGTAAGTCCAGCAGCGTCTGGATGGCCCAGTCCCTCGTGGCGTGCAGCAGCGTCACGGTCTCACGTGGCAGCTCCGTGTCAATGGGGAACTCGATCATCTGCACCACTACAAAAGGAGCCACAGGTCAATTCCACCATTTTATCCTGTAGTTATACACGAGACATCCACGCACAGACGGCGGTCACGTCCTGCAGCGGCGTCGCGTTGGCTTCAGGAGTCTGCAGCAGCTCGTCCAGCGCCGCCAAGATCAAACTTGGGAACTAAATCGTTTGGTCAGTTGCGGTCGCTTCGTTAGAGCATCAACGCGCGCACCTCTGCCGTCTCCAGCGCCGCTTCGTACGTCTCGAGACTCTGCACAGCCGCCAGCATCCAATCGAAGTCCCAGGGCTCACGGCTCATTTTCAACACCACAGGAATCGTACTTTGCAGGAAGATTCCTCGGCCACGAATGATACGCGTCACAGTCCACACGTGGGTGACGCCAAGTGGAGATTCTCGTTAATGCGTACCCCCCAGTGTTAACGCTCTCGAAATGCAGCTGCGTTCGAGATCACAGTCGGCTCGAAGGCTCAGGACGAACGAGGAGCTCCCGTGGTGATATTAGCTGCAGCAGACGTTGCCATCCACTTGGCCTCAACGCGTCACAATGGGACCAGGTGGCCACCGTCTCCGTGTAAATTTTCGCGTTCAGGCCGCCACATGAGGCGCTCAATATGCCAGCGATAACTTGAACAGCCGCAGCAGTCGTTCCGACTGTTTCTAGCAGACGAACACGAGCATTGGAAGCTCAAGCGGGTGTGAGCGTTGGAATCAACGGACAAAGAGCTGTTTCTGGAGTTCCTGGCTGTTGTAGTGGATTTCAGCTGACGCACGCGCACGCTTTCCAGTGTAAAGCATTTGCGGTACTAGGCTCTCGGTGCTTTGATCCTTTGGGTGCAGGAACGTTGATGGCGATGCCACTTCAGTCTCACTTTTCAATTTGCCTTGACAGCCGCAATCTGCTACACACGAAAGCATTTTAAACGTTTTCGTACTGCACGAACTAGTCGAAGAAGCATGAAGATCAGCGCCATTCTCTTCCCCGCTGTGCTGCTCAGCGTCGTTGCAGCCGGCAATCCTGACAACAGCGCGCTGTCAACCGCCCCAGTCACACCGGATCAGCAGCAACAGTCGACGCCAGCACCCACATACTCGGTGCAAACGGAGGCACCTACTCCAGTTCCTACCAAGACGAGTGGAAAGGATGACACCCCAACGCCAGCGCCGTCGACGACTACAGGGCAGTCGGTACCACCAACACCAGCACCAACGTCTGAAGAATCCGAACCGGCAACGCCTGCAACGTCAACCGTCACGGAAACATGCACAGAAGTCTCAGTTGAGGGAGATGCAACGTACTGTATCCAAGGCCCAATTTGCAGTGGATCTGATAATGAACCGGCTGGAGTCCTTTGTCCTCTCAAAGGTGACGCTGCAGTACAGGACTGCATTGAGACACTTCCGAGTTGGACAGGAATCAATGCCTGCGTGGCACCAGAAGACGCCGTATGCGCCCGCATCTCGACGGGCGCGTGGGGGTGCGTCTTCGGTCAACCCAAGGTTGAAGATTACCCTACACCAGCACCAACAACACCGGAATCGTACCAACAGCCGACACCATCTCCATCGACACCGTGTCCTCCAATACCAGGATGGGAAAAGACGCCTGCACCGACCACTCCATCGACGGAAGTCCCTCCAACGCCAGCGCCAACGACGCCTGAATCGTCCCCGACTACCCCCGGTAACCTGACACCGGCGCCAACGACCCCATCGACGGAAGTCCCACCGACACCGTACCCGACGACCCCAGACGTGCCGTCGCCAACTCCGACCTACGTCGCGATCACGCCGGCGCCAACGACCCCATCGACGGAGGTCCCTCCGACGCCAGCGCCAACGACGCCTGAATCGTCCACGCCGTACCCGACGACCCCCAGTAACCCGACGCTGGCGCCAACGACCCCATCGACGGAAGTCCCACCGACGCCGTACCCGACGACCCCAGACGTGCCGTCGCCAACTCCGACCTACGTCGAGATCACGCCGGCACCGACCACTCCATCGACGGAAGTCCCTCCAACGCCAGCGCCAACGACACCTGAATCGTCCACGCCGTACCCGACGACCCCAGACGTGCCGTCGCCAACTCCGACCTACGTCGAGATCACGCCGGCACCGACCACTCCATCGACGGAAGTCCCACCGACCCCGGAACAAGTCACACCTTACCCAAGCTCAACTACGGATGCTCCTCCCGCATCGACGCCGTACCAAACGGGCACTCCTTCTCCACCATCGCCTGACACTCCGGATCAGCAGACTCAAGACCAGACAGAGCAGCAACAGAGTCAGAGTCAGGGCCAGTACCAGAGTGAAGATCAGACCCAACAGGTTAGCACATCGACTGCTACTGCTGGTGTTGCCTCCTCTGCGTCCAGTCTCAGTGCTGGTACCGTTGCAGCTATCGTGGCAGGAGTGGGGACTGTTCTGGCTGTTGCAGGCTTTGGAGCTTACAAATACCGACAGAGGGCCGACCGTGCGTCACTTTACGTGTACCAGGGCCAAGTAGCCACCCCCGTCTAAGTCTCTTCATTCCTTTGCATGTTCCCCCGATGGCAGGGTCCAATTCCACGTACATGTACTAATCAATGCCAATGGTCCACTTCAACTTCAACATGTCTATTTCTGTAAATATCCAATTCATCTTTATGACAATCACTCTTGGATTTCATTAAGTAAAAGTATTATAATGCTTGCCCGCCGTTCCCCCATGCTGAAGTCCATGAGCACCTCCTCTCGCGTTTCCTCTCGTCTGGCGAGTTCCCTCTCCCCTCTTTTGTCCACGGAGCAGGTGCAGAGCCTCTCGCAGAGTGGAGAGCGTCGTGTGCGCTTCCTGGACGCGTCCTGGTACTTGGACAAGAGCCGCGACGCCAAGAAAGAGTTCGCTTCGGAGCGACTGCCAGGCGCCCAGTTCTTTGATATTGAACAGATCTCCGATACGACATCCACGTTGCCGCATATGCTGCCCAAACGTATTATGTTATTTAATTTTTATATTATTTTTTACTGTTAAAGTAACATTTTGTATTTCGCCTATAGCGGAGACGTTCGAGCATGCTATGATGTACTTGAGGGTGGAGAACGATGATACAGTCATTGTATACGGAGGCAAACATTGTTTTAGGTGAGTAGGAGATGTATACATGTGTCTACAACTGACTGGGGGTTAACGTGTTTTGGTGGTCGTACATGAAGTCCAGCGCGTTGCTGGTGGATGTTGAAGTACTTTGGTCACGACAATGTCCACATCCTCAACGGTAAATGTTCTAGTGTGAATGTTGAGGCTGCTGCAATAGTTGACAGTACGCAACGTGTTTTTTTCCTTCGTGGTTACAGGAGGGATCACAAAGTGGAAGAATGAGAAGAGAGAGGTCGAGACTGGAGAGCCCAAGGAGGTCGTAGCTGGTAAACCCTACAAGTCCAGACCCAATGAAGCTCTGGTCGTGTCGTGGGAGGACGTACTGGACAAGATCGACTCGAACACGCAGATTGTGGACGCTCGTGGAGCTGGGCGATTCTATGCCAAGGACCCGGTGAGTTGAGGTCTGTCTGGTGGAAGCTAATGGATAAGCCTCTTACATCGATCGACCTTGAAACCATCTTTTTACTGCAGGAACCGCGTCCTGGCATGCGTAGTGGACACATCCCTAGCGCTGTCAACGTCCCGTTTGCCAAGCTTGTCAGTTCTGATGACTATTCAGTAAGTTGTCTTGGAACAGCGGAAGACGAGTGGTGTAACTTAACACTTGGATGATGACGCTAATTAACAGCTTTTCCGCGACCTGGACGAGATCAAGGACGCCTTCACTGAAGCAAGTACGTGTGTTCTGATGCAGCGATAAGTAAAGACTCGAGTTGAGAATTGACACTTTGAATTTGTAGACGTTAAGACGGATGAAACCAGCCCGATCATCACGAGGTAAGTATGCTTTAATACCGGTCGAGTTGCCTCCACAGTGATCGCTCTAATGGAGTGTTTGTGTGCAGCTGTGGTTCTGGAGTCACCGCGTGTATGCTGACGTTTGGTTTGCACTTGACTGGCAAACCACTCGAGAAGTGAGTACATTTGATTTTCTATGTCTGTTACCGCCTTCTTTAATCAGATCATGTGTTGCTGTTGTAGAGCTCCTGTGTACGATGGATCGTGGTCGGAGTGGGGCCTGCGTAGTGACCTCCCAGTGGAAACCGAGACCAAGTAAGTGCGACAGACACTCTTAAGTCCAAATCATGTCAGCCAGTTCAGAAGCTTGCGCTTGACCAAGTAAGTAACGAAACCAATGCACTGAGACTTTCGTTCGTGTCAACGCTATTGAACCCGTTTACACATCTGAGGTCGCAGATTACATGTACATCGAAGTAGACAAATCATTTGCGATGGTAGGTGCCAGCTTCTCACATTGATTGTGTTCCCTTCTGGGCTAACACCGTGTTAAACACGGCCCGTGTTCACACTGTGAACTTCACAGTGATCCTCACTTTGGCTTTTGCCTCCTACACATCACACTACCATTAGGCCTTCCACTCTCCTCCGCAGACTTGCTAGCAACCGAACCATGCCGTCCTATCGTGCTGTTCAAGTGCAGAAGCTGTCTAAGGATTTCCGCGCCGCTACGAAGATCGTGGAAGTCCCTGAACTCCCCACCGCAGGCCCGAACAGCATCATCGTGAAGAACCGCTTCCTGGGAATCAACTCAACGGACGTCAACCTCACGAACGGCATGTATAACGACAAGCTGCCGTTCTTCGCTGGTGTCGAAGCTGCAGGACTTGTAACTGAGGTAGGGGGGGATGTCAAGTCAGTGCAGGTGGGCGATGCCGTCATGTACCAGACACTCGGGGCTTACGCAGAGTATGTTGAAGTTCCAGCTTCGGCTGCCATCAAGATTCCCGAGCTCACGATGAACGCTCTACCGGTGGCAGTGGGCGGTGTCTCCGCGTCGTTGTGTCTCGAGTACCTCGGAGAAATGAAGTCGAACGAGACTGTCCTCGTGACTGCAGCAGCTGGTGGCACGGGGCAATTCGTGGTGCAACTCGCCAAGCTGGCAGGTAACCATGTTATTGGCACTACCAGCTCCGACGAGAAGGCGGAGGCCCTCAAGAAGCTCGGATGCGACCGAGTGATCAACTACAACAAGGAAGACGTAAGTGACGTGCTCAAGAAGGAGTATCCAGGTGGAGTGGACATTGTTTTCGAATCGATTGGGGGCGAGATGTTTCGTGCAGCGGTTGACAACATCGCAGTTCGTGGTCGCATCATTAAGATCGGCTTTATTTCGCGAGTGCTGGAGTCCAAGACCAACGAGGAAGCCTCCAAGCCGCCGCTTCTATCGTGGGAAGCGAACGAGAAAATTCTCATGAAATCGGCGTCTATCCGCGGCTTCTTCATGTTTCATTTCGAGGACCACATTCCCGAGCACACAGCAAAACTGCTGAAGCTCATCAACGAAGGCAAACTCAAGCCTGGGGTAGATCCCACCGAGTACAAGGGATTTGAATCCATTCCGGACGCTATCGACCGCATGTTTGCACGCGAGAACGTCGGTAAACTCATCGTTCAGCTCGAAGACTAACTATGATTTGTGTTTAGTGTTTCTTCTTGAGCGCCTTGACCTTTTTGGCGTGTTTCGCCGAGTTCATGTGTCCGTTGTATTTCTTGACGTCTCGGAACGTGAGGCCACACGGTTTACAGGCCAATTGCTGCTGGGGAGCCGCCACTTTCTTCTTCTCTGCCTGTAACAACTTAAATCAGAAGAAAATAAAGAGAAAGCAATGAATAATTTACCTTCTTCACTGCGTTGCCACGAGTAGAGTCACTGGTCTTTGACTCTTTTGAAACTTTATTCCGTGGATCAGTCACTTGCAGACTCTGGTCCAGAGTGAAGATGAAGTAGTGAGCTCCAGTTGTAGAGGGAGGATCTCCACGGAATGACGCTGGATGAGTGCGTTGAGGCTCGTAACCCGAGTAGATGCTGGCATTGAATACCTCAGTGCTGTAAAACCACACAGGAGTGAGTAAAAAACTTCTTCTCTACATCGTAATTCTTTACTTACCGCTTCAACTTGAAGCCGCTCGCTGCAGCCTGTTCCTGAATCTTCCATCGGTTGTAGAATAAAGTGTTTCGCAATGACACCAACACCTGACCACGACTAGGGTGAAGGTACTGTCGTGTCGAGTAGAAGAAATCCCTCAGCAGTTTCTGGTTGTTGGCTACGTCTTCCTCCGTGGCACCTCCAAGATGTGGGAAGTTAAAGACGATTGACTGGAACGGTTGCTCTCCATCCATCCAGTTCTGGTTCTCTAGGTGCGTCGCGTCCACATCGAAATGAACCTCCGCCTGTAGTGCATTTCACTGGTTGTTAGTACAAAAAGTAAAGTTTTTCCACACATTTCATTGAGTTTCGTACACCTGCCGTCTCCAACGCATCGCAGTTCAGCAACGCGTTGGAGTATTTTTCCTTCAGGTCCACCTTGGAGTCGTAGCAAGTGGCGACTAGATTCTTCCCTCCCTATAGACAAATTGCCACAGTATTAGTTTTGAAGTCGTAGATAATGAATTAGTCTCAGTTCTTCTCAGTAGATAGATTACCAGGAACACGGCGAGTGCCAGGGAGAAGGAAAAATCTCCATCTCCGACCACCAAAATGCGCTGGCGATCACTGAACGGACCCAAATTCTTGGGATTTGGGTTGGATGACGCAGTTAACGAGAAAATGGCGTTGGTCTGCGACTTGGCAGCTCGAATCTGTTGCGCTGCGGCGTTCGAGCCATTAGCTGCATGTTTCTATTGGAGAAAAAGAGGCGGTTGTGGTCGTGAGCTTTGCAGTTGAAAAGGTCAAGAGCTTTTTCTACTCATTCAAGACGCACTTTGTCCTGGCGACGACGCTTGTTCTTGTCTGCTTGGGACTTCTTGGCCATGGTCGTCGTCCTGTAAGTTATCTGAACCAGCGATATAATTTTGTCGTATTTAAACGGAAATTCGTACTTTATTGGAGGCAACTTCTGAAGCACACGTGCCCCCTGGTTGCATGCGTCCAATGCAAAACTTTTGTGTACTTGAACAGCTTTTACTGGCGGTGTTGTTCGATCATTTGCAGTGTAAATTACGATGAAGGTGTCAGATATTCCTCCTCGACACGTGCCTGGGTCTAGTTCTGCTCAGCACATAATGACTGAATCATCGAGGTGAAGTTGTTAATATCATCGTATTCAAGCACGGATACCGGTGGTCCTCGTCCTAGTAGCTAACTTACTACCTAGTGAACGTCGCTTCACTTTCCGACTTGCCTTGGACTGCACACTTGTTTTCCTCTACTGAGTAGCTGATCAACTACCAGTACAAAGTACATCTCAATTCATGAAGGTCGCCAGCACAATTGCCTTCGCCATCCTGACTAGTGTGGCAATGGCTGATCATTCCACGCCTTCGGTCACCCCTGCAACAACGACAATGGCATCAGCTGCACTGACGCTCTCTCCAACGACGTCATCGCCTCAAGCTTCGTCGTCCTGCATTGAGGTGTCGGTGGAAACTGATGCGACGTACTGTATCGAAGGACCCATCTGCAGTGGATCGGGCGACACCCCCGCCGGGACGTTGTGCCCTGTTGCCGGTTCTTCAGCCGCGAAGGACTGCCATGATGCACTTCCGAGTTGGACGGGGGCAGGAACGTGTGTTGCTCCGTCGGATGCCGTGTGTGTCAAGATCAAGACTGGGGCGTGGGGATGCGTCTATGACTCTGTAACGGAGACTCCATGTCCGACACTTGCTCTTGCAGCGGAAACCCCGTGTCCGACACTCGCTTTGGCATCAGAGAGCTCCCACACGCATGGAGAGACTCAGGACACCCCATGCCCAACGCTCGCTCTTGTGTCTGAAAGCCCCGACAGTGAGGATGCTACTCACTCGTCCTCTACGGAAACTCCCTGCCCCACTCTCGCTCTTGCATCTGACAGTTCAGACGATATTCACCCGGCAGCATCTTTAACTGGTGAAGGGTATCCGACAGAAACTCCATGCCCAACGCTCGAGCTGGCATCGAGTGGCTCCACCCCGTGTTCAAGTCTCCCTATCACCTCGAGTGTCTCGACTGAAGATGTGGATACAACTCCATGCCCGAGTTTTTCCCTTCCGTCGGATAACTCGACCTCATCCGAAGCGTTTTACGACTCGATGGACGGTACCACACAGACAATTACTACGTACACTGCCGAGAAGAACGAGGACTCGCAATCCGATTCAACCGGTTTTACGGTTGAAGAGTTCGCAGTCGTCGGCGCCGTCGCTGCTGTTGCTGCCATTGCCGCCGTCGTTGTCTACAAGCAGCGACAGCGTGTTCTGAGCCCTAGTCTGTACCTTGAGACGGTGGCCACTCCCACGTGTTGAAATGGTTCGTTCAAGAAGTAGGCGACAGCTAACCTTACCTTCCAGCATGATTTTGCATTAGTTTTGAGTTTTACAACACGTGATAACAAGGTGCTCGCTCCTACGGCTTCTTACAAGTTGCTCTTGGGGAACGAGTAGTGTTCCTGGTGTTCAGCCTCTCGAGTGACTCGGAACAGCTCAGTCGAGTACTTAGTCTGCCCCTTAACAGCCAGATCTGCGAGGATCCGTCCGATCACGGGGGTCATCTTCGCTCCGTGGCCACTGAAACCGGCGCCAACAATGACGCTCTTGGTCGTAGATGGGGACGTAGTGCTAGCCCGAACTGGGAGGTAGTCGATGATGAAATGTGAGTCCGGCGTCATCGTGTACATGCAGTGATCCACCTGGTTGGGCGAGCTCGAGTCGACGTTCGAGAAGTTCTCAGCAACGAACGCCCGCAGTTGAACGTCTGCATCCTCCGGCTGCATCACTCCCTGGCGGCCGTCGGGATTTACGTCCGGACCGTCGTGGCGGCAGATCTTGACGCCTTCGTGGGCGTTCATCATGGGCAAACCGTAGATCTCAGGGTACTCGTACTTGATAAACACTGGGAACTTGTCGGGCGTGTACAGTTCCTGCTTGCACCTCCAGTACTGTCCGAACGTGGCGATCGGCTGTAGATCCACTTTGTCCGACGATCCAGACAGCTTCAACAGCTTCTCCGTCCACGGTCCAGCAGTGACGATACACTGCCGGCCACGCACTTCCGTACCGTTCGCCAGTGTGACGACTGCAACGGGAGCTCCTCCCGACCAGTGCTCGCCCACGACACTCTTCACAGCACTGTGTTCACGGAATTCCGTGCCCAAAGACTTGGCCACCTTCTGCATCGTGGCCATCGCCAACGTGGGGTTCAGTACACCTGCCAACGGGTTGTACACCGCGTGGCTGTTTGGGCTCAGAGAGAAACCAGGGAATCGCTCGTTCACTTGCGTCCCGTTCAGCACTTCGAACGGCACGTTGAACCTCGTTAACGTCTCCTCGACGCCGCGGATCTCGTCGTTCCTAGTGGGGGCGAAGTCCAATTCTCCCGTCATGCGGATCAGCTCTACACCGTTCTCCTTCTCAATGTCACGCCACAAGTCCAGAGACTGCAGACTCAACTCCGTGTACGTGTCGATCGGGTAGGCCACGCGGAAGATACGGCTGGTGCCGTGGCTCGAACCTTTGCCGTGCAGTAGCTCGAACTGCTCGAGCACCAGCACGCGTTTGCCATCTTTAGCTGCGTAGTAGGCGGCGGCACTTCCCATAAGGCCAGCACCGACGATCACGACGTCATAGAGAGGATCCATTAGGGAGGAAGAGGAGGGAGTGGGAAGCTTGGTCACGAGGGTGGAAAAGTGGAAATGAGCAGCTTGGTCAGAGCTCGAACCAATGACCTTAGGACTGATCTACCATCGGACTGAAATGTTGATGCAAGTGAGCGATGGGATGACTTCAACCAGTTCAATGTGAGCTGAACGACTTCAACGTCGGTCAAGCTGAGGATGGGATGACACTGTAGACAACGACGTACTAGTATACTGTAGGCCATCGTCATGGCGGAGTACATGTAGGAAGATGACGAGTTTTTCAGCGACCATTAATTTAGTGTTAAACAGAACTACAGGACTTCATAAGAGTGATTAAAACGTGAGTCGGGCAGAACCTACGGCGTTCTCCCAGCGGATAATGTACGTGAGCACCTCGAACATATAGAAGCGGGCGAAGGACGTATCTCGGTTGTCCACTTTCCCCCCAAAAGAGACTTTGACACCACCCGACATTCGCTGATTTGACTGCGGCTGTAGAGCCCTACGCCCCCTAGGTAGGATCTCCTTCTTGACACTGGGCGAAGAGGACTCCTCACCGTCACTGGAGCCGAGCAACTCGAGGTCAGAACCGCCACTGTCCATGTCGAAGTCGAGATTGTCGTCTTCTTCAAAGAGGAACCACTGCAACGTGTTAACGCGAGAGAATTTGGGCTGCAAGTCCTCCGCCACGATATCTTCGTGCCCTGTGAAGTACTCAGTGTAACCCTCAGCGTACGCTGGATGGTTGATCGTCTGGTAGGCCACGACGTACCCTCGTGGGCTGCGCAGACGGAACATGACCATGTTGTTCCAGTTGACAGTTTTGAGCTGCGGGTGGTGCACGCACCGCTGGATCACGAGTGTGTCTTCATTGATCTTGTGCAGGACTTTCACGCCCAGAGTCGAGTACTGGATCGTACGCATATGCTGCTCCGTAGTCACGATGTCCCACGTCTTCTGCATGAGTGTGTTGGCCGACATGCCCGTGACCTGTTTGGACATGGAAAACTGCAGCGTCGAGCCGTCCAGGAACATTTGGTCCTCCCAGCCGAGCATGTTCATGCCTGAGCTCAGGCACTGGCCGCGGAACCGCCGGTCAAAGATCTCGTAGTAGCATTTCTTGATCATCTCTTGACACTCGCGCTCGGTCAGGCGTGCGTGTGGCGAGGCAGGTGTCGGATCCGGGAGTGACGGCGCCATGAGCAAGGAGCTCTTGGAAGCCAACGAGGCTGCAGTGATGGCAGACGGCGCGTCAAAGTCCGTCAAATAAACTTCCAAGGAGGACGCAAAGCCGTCGAACTCGGCCAATTTCTGCTTGGTCACTGCAATCTGCCGCCGCAACGCGTTGAGTTCATTCGTGGCCTCTGCGTATTGCTGTTCGAGCGGTGACGGCGCTCGACACGACGTCATGGCCGTTTGCTGCTGTGTGTGGAGCAACGCGTCGTATCGGGCCTCCAACTGCGTCACCTGCTGCTGCATGGCCTGCACGTCATTCTACACGGGGAACGTCAGTATTCCGGACTGGCACCGCACAAGTTGAGCCACTTACTTTGCGACGTTCTCGGTACCGCCGTTTGAGGTCGCGCTGCTTGCGTCGCCGCTCCTCGTCCCCCACGTACACGCGCGTTTTGGCGAACATGAATGAAGCGTCGATTAAAATTGGGCCAAGCGAGTGTTGAAGAGGTTCGAGACGTCTCGGTTGGAGGACACAGCAAGTGATTGCCAGTACGCGAGTCCGCGCTGTTCAATGGTGAATGGAGCAAGGAACGAAAGCAGCAGCTAAAACTCAGGCCGCCTCTCTGCTCGACTTTTGAGCTGTGCGCCGTTCCCACCGGGTCAGTGACGCGGAAGCTGGCGAGGCGAACGCAAACAGCACGGGGAGCAGATGCTCGAGAGACCAGGCGGAAAACAGAGAGGACAAGTCGAGATCTCAGCCCCAAACGCGTCTCTGCAAGTGAGACCGGCTTCCGAGGAAATATAACTTTCACATGTCAGAATCTGAAAAACACAGTAGCCCATCTCCACAATACGCACGGACAGGCCAGGCTCCATACCTGGCTGCGCACATCGCGATAGGAGTGACGGGATGAGCACGCTGGATGAACTTCTGGGCCGGCAGTGCTGTGGTACACACCGGATTGGGGTACTGTATATTCACACGCAATCTACGGTCGAAGCAGCATCCGCCGAAGAAGCGCTGCACGGGCGTCCAGCACTCAGACCAAGACCATGCCGGGCCTCAGCGCGTCGGAGCTGGCACCGGAAGAGCTCCGCGCAGGGGAAGTAATCGAGTATTATTCGCGCGCGTTCGTGTGTGGCGACCGCCGAGGGTATCGTCGCGCTGTCGTCACCCGAGTCGATGGCGACGCGGACGTCGACTTTCCGATCAGGGTGGACACGGAGGAGGTGATCCCGCCGGACATGATGCTTAAGCGGGTCGCAGACCGCTTCAGTATCCCCCTCAAGGCTGGGGTATCCAAGTGGCGCAAGCTCCGGACTTTTGATTTGGTGACGGGAACTTTCTCGGCGGAAATACGTTCCAGCGCACTCAATAAAGCGCTCGAAAAAGCAGTTTCAGATGCATTCGACGCCGTACGTGACGAATATCGCGATGCACGCGAGGAAATAGTTCCGGAAACGCCGCAAACCAGTGCCTGCAACTCTCCAGACGCGGAATCCAATGCGGACCACATGCGGTCACCCACCACACCGATGCGAGGCAGTACCCCGACTCCGAGCATTGCGGAGGCCTCTATACGGTCTAAGGAGTGCTGTGCAAGCGAGGGAATCGGCTCCGACTCATCTCTGAAGCAGATTATCGACTTAGTGTCGCCTGGAGAGGAGAGCGGATCGCAATCTAGTGCTGAATCAGGTCGACTTAGCAAAGCAGAGGCGGCTGCTTACCTCCAAGCCATACCGAACCGCCACGCCCGCGCGAAGATACGCCACCAAGCCAAGAAGAAGAGGGCGCAGTGGCACGTGCCCCGATCGAGGAAACGACGACACCTGGCCAAGTGCGCCATAACCAAGAGCGGGAACGCGATCTACCACGCTAAAACATTTAAGGCTGCAATATTCAAGAATTTGCAGAGCAGCCCGGAGGTGCAGGAGCACCTGGAGAACTTGCACACTCGGCGTACTATCTACCCGGATCCCGCGCAAAAGGCGAGCCGCAACCTGCTCCGTGCTGTCCCATGGCCTGCCGAAATTCGACGCATTACCGGCTGCCAACGGAATGGCGTGAGATTTCCGGACATTGGGTCCTTCGACCCGTGCCAGTGCATGGGGGACTGCTTCTGGGACTCTTGCTCAAACGTGGCGTCGGCATCGTTTTGCACCCCGAAGTACTGCAACCTCGGTGCGAGGTGCAGCAACGCACCGCGCACTCTGAGCACCCTGCAGTTGTTCGAGACTGGCCGTGTAGGCCTTGGAGTGTACACCACAACTGATCTCGACGTCGGCGACGTATTGGGTGAGTACTGCGGCGAGCTCACAGAGTTCCCTGCAGTAGTTGAGGGTCAGCCGCCTGTTGCTGTGAAGGAGAACAGCGGGTACACGCTCCTGTATAATGCCAAGTCGGTGAACAAGAACTACGTATACGTAGACGCCTTGAGGTGCGGCTCTATTACGAGATTTCTTTCGCACTCCTGCGACCCCAACGCAGCCTTCGTGGAGCAGCAGACACGTGCACGAGTGCGTGTACTCGTCAAAATGATCAAGAACGTGAAGGCGGGCGCCCAGGTGACGGTTCACTACGGTAATGAGCGATGGTTTAAATGCGCATGTGATCGGTGCTGGCCGCCGCGTGTTGTAGAGGACATTAACAGCGAAGAAGAGAAGTAGGAGGTATTTCCTCGCATCTAATGCTATCACCTAGTGCTCCCTCGATTAAATGAACTCACTGAGCAACCATTTCCTTCCACGTATGAGTGCAGGAGACGAATCGACTTGCTTGAGTGCTGGGTCACTGAAAACTCAACGCTGGGCCGTTCGCTCGCGGGCGACCAAGATTCGGAAGAGCGGCAACTTCCACACGTTTGCGCTTTCGACGATTTATCAGCACTTCATTTCCGCTGCTGTCTACATGCGCAGTCACGCGCAACGCAAACAGCACGTGGATGCACGCGCCGAATGCGAAATTGTAGTCGCAAGGACACCATTGGCGAAGAACATCCACAGGCCACCCGTCGAACGGCTCCTTTTCGACCTCCTTCCGCGCATAGTTGTCGCCCATTTGGGCTGTAACCGCGATATCCTCTTCGCTTCTCTTGTTGGGCGCCACAGGAACTAGGCGTGCACGCCGGGAAATGACTCGAAGAACGGAACAACTTCCAGAACGCACAGAATCGACGTCCTGGCCATCCGCCACGCCTAATAAGGACTGGCGAACCATCTCCGACACCCTCCGTGCGAGGGTTGGTGCAGGGCATACCGAGAACTCGAATGAACGGGCGCTAGACGACTGGTCTTGACAGCAGTTGCTCAACTCGCGCAGCAGAGTGCCCATCTTCAGCCTCCGACGCAGGGTATAATCGCGCTTCAACAGCGCGTTGAAGGTTTCCGCCGGGTTGTTTGTGGACGCAAACCCGCTCGGTGTGGCGAAAACCTGCCATCTTGTGAAGGGCCCAGACAGCCATTGTCCATGGAAATACACCGCAAAGTGAACAAGCGTGGGTTCGGCCATCCAACGCTTCCAAATGCCACGCAGCATCTCGAAATAGTGTTCGTAGCTGCGCGCGAAGTGCAGATCGTACAGTTCGCTTAGCACCCGAGCTCGTGAACCCGAGGAGAGTAGTTTAATACGCTCCTGGATGTGCTTCATCACGTGGAAGAAGCACATCAGGAATTGGAACTTCTGATTGTCCCCGAACACTGCGTGGAGGGCATTGCACTGCGCTCTGTCGCCGTCGGCCATGGCGTACTGAACGGTCAGGTGCTTGTCGGCGATCCAGAGGTAGAGGCGCCGAAGGGCCAGCAGCGCCGCATGGAACATTGGCTGAGTCTCTTGAGACATCACAAAGAGAGCCACTAAGTGGAATCTCCGCGAGCGGTCGGACACCCCAACTACCAGGACGGGGTAGTCAAGCTGATTTGTCTTGTAGGTGCCATCCAGATGCAGAATAAAGCTCTCTGGTGGCACCATGAGCCTCATCATTAGGGCCTTCGTCGTGATGCCGACGAGGAACGGCTTCTCGTCCGAGCCGTTTCCGACTACGGGCAGGCCGGCGTTGTCCAAATGCCACGAGAACGTGAAGGGCTGCGTCATGCTCTCCGAGCCGTCGTAAGCGTGCTCCCTGATCCACCTGGTCAGGTCGCGGACGCGGTCGTGGTTCTCCATCCGCGTCCTGCCGTAGTGGTTAACGAAGTTCTGTACCGTCTTGAGCGGGGGGAGATCCTCGAGCGGAGTGGAGAACTTCCGCGAGAGCGCGCGGTGGATGCGCATGGGCCGGAGGTGGTTCTCGGACAACTCCTGGCAGTAGGCTTTGTGGGCGAGGCTCAGCTTCTTACGCCCCGGGGACATGGTGGCCGAGGTGTGCTCTCCGAAGTCGTAGATAGACACGCGCTCGGTGTCCAAGCACGTAAGCATCTTGCCCCTCCACGGGCACTTCGCTGGGCTCGCCTCAGCGCACGATTTGGAGCTGCATTCCAGCAGCCGATAGCGCATTTTGTGGTTGTTGTCGGTGCCCAGACAGATAGTGCACACCATCGCTTGGCTCTTGTCGATGTCGAACGACTTGAGCCGAGCCACCACCGCTTCAGCTTCGTCGTCGTCGACATCGACAGCCACCTCTCTCCAGCTAACCCGCCTCGGCATGCGCCGTCCGTTTTGAATGATGTAGGCCACACTACAGTTTGCTCGAGCGTCCAGCAGCCCTAGCCGCGCCCCTTTTGCGCGAGTCTCGCATCGTGAGCTTGTACTGTGCTGCGAATTGTGCTGACGCGAAAACTATTGTGCTGACCAGTTTCTATGGTGCCCACACAGACTTATTGTGCTCTTACAGCACTGTTGTGTGTCCGTAAGGCGTTCTCCCGGCTTCCGAGTCACTCAAGTCTCCACGTGACTGGGTCAATGACGTGCCGAGTGGATTTGAACGCCTTGGAAGAAATGTACGACAAGGTCGGCATCGCATCGCGAGAGCACGACTCCATTTTTCTGTTTTCGAGCTCTTGAAGAATACTTTCAGTGTCAGCGAACGGAACGGGTTGCGGATGCGAGCCATCTGCATGTGACCCAGATGCACGAACAACGGATCCTTCCACTACAGTGTACTGCACTGTACTCAATCTTACAGTTAGCTCCAATGCACTGGAACACAGCGCTACCTGCTTTGGTCTCAATCTCTCTCAAGGCGACCTCGAAGCACACAAGACGGAGATTTTCGGTGCATGATGAAATGCAGGCAACGAGTTTTGTTTGAATCAGACTCTGATGTGTGTGCGCGAATGAATCGATCGGACGGGCCAACGAGGGACTTTTGCCTGCAAGATTTGGCTGGCCCAAGCCGATCAGTGACGCCAGCTCCAAGCGGACTCCAGCAACCCCAGCGCGTTGTGTTTGAAGCCTTCGGTCTTTGTAGACCCTGTACATGTACATGTGTACACGTGCTGTACCGGGTGTGTACTGGGCCAGCGGATACAGTACATAGCCAACGATCTTGAGCGATGATTATGGCCAAGCTGTTTCCAGCGCTTCAGCGCTTCTCGCGATGCTTAGGATTCATGGAGCGTCACTGGGTAAAGTAAACTTCATTCATTGTCATTGACTCCCAACACGACGAGGATGCAAAGTAAAGCAAACATCGTGTGGACGTGATCAGCACCCTCTGGTCCACAGTTTCTAGACGACTGGACAATGAGGAAGTCAGACTTTCATTGTAGCTTCTCGGCAGCGCTTGAATATGGTAAGCGACACGTTTATAGACTTTTTCCGACCTTCGAGTCATCGAGTCGCAATCAAGAGTTTGCTCCGAATTGCTTCAAACCACGCGATGGCTGAAATACGACACAGAAGTTGTTTGTCATTCTGGAAGTTCTATGCTGCTGTGTACTACTGGAGTTAATTAAAATAAAAGAACTCCACTTGATGCTGGTCTGCGTAATGAAGAAGTAACTTTAGTGTACTTCAGCATCAACAGATTTACATTGTTATCAATCGCTTTGTGATGATCTTTTGCTAGAAAAAATCACCCCTGGGACGAACCAAATGGGTACGAGCCAAAATTTCATCGAAAACCGGTCTAGTCTCGGTTTAGAACCGGTGACTGTAAAAGTTTTAGTTCTTGTCCGTATTTAGCGTCGGTAATGAACCAATTTCGAAGTTCCCCCCGTAAATAAAGGGAACCCTGGCAGGCCCTGTTGGGAGAGGCGAGAGTTCTCCCATTTGAATCAAATCATTGGCTATTTTTCGGTGCGTTTTAGCAATTTTTTTACTAACATAGCCAGCTAATATTTGACCTGCTTCCAGCTATTTGCGATCTTCTGCAGTCGCTCAAGGATCCCGAGAGAACACTTCAGCAGTTGGCATGGAGCCCGAGAGAAGAAGACGCCGTGACGAGGCGACTGACGTACCGATCGCCGTCAGAGACGCCATCCAGGCCTTTGTTCCCGATGCTGGCACGCAGGTCCTAGCGGCGAAGTCGAACGAGACTTCATTCGTGTACGACTGGGGCGTGCGCGTGATCAACACGGCCGACAGAGGCGCAACCGCCGTCTGGATGTGCATGGCCAGTGAAACTTGCCGCACACAACGCACCAAGATACTGATGTCAGGTGGGAAGACCTCCAAAGCAACTAATCACCTGAGCAAGGCTCATGGCGTTGGTTCTGACAAGACTGCCAGCGAAGTGGCCAAGAAGAGAACGCGGGAAGAAGAGCTAACCATCTTGCGACGGAGCCCACTCTTTCGAGATGACCCTGGCCGCGCGTACGTCTTAATCGAGACGTTACGCATCGTGAATAACAACCTCCCTTTCCGCATTGGGGAATACGAGGAGTCGCTATTACTCCGCGATCTGATGTTAAAGGAGGAGGCTCGAGTGACTATAGATGCCAAAGTCATACGTCATTCTGTCGTGGAGCTCTACGACTCGACAAAGCGCCAGATCAAGGCGATGGTCAGTGAAAATCGAATTGGATCAGCGAAATGCTTCTCCATTGTTGCTGATTTTTGGTCGGCACCCGTGATGAACACCAAATTCCTGGGGTTACGGCTGTACTTAGTGGATTCATCTTTCGAGTTTAAGTCAGTGCTACTGGGTATCCGTCACTTTGCACCGCAGTATGGAGAACGTGATGGCGGAATACGAGGACCCTTTTACCGGTGGATTGGAGATGTTTTAGCTGACTTTGACCTGAGTCGCGATGACCTCTTCGGCTCAACAAGCGACGGAGGGGCCGACGTCAAGTGGATGATGACGACGGGTCTGAAGTTGTGTTGGGAGTGGTGCGTGCCGCATTTTACCCACGCCGCCACCAAGACTGCGTTCGGTATTGTCTGCAGCGGGGCTGCGTAGGTGTGCACGGCACAGAGGAAGTTTAGTTGACTCGTAGAGTCCTGCTTGCAAGGCACTAGCCTTCGGTTCTATACAAGAACCAAGTAGTCCACTAAATACGGGACTCACAGAGTCAGTGTCCCTATAACAAAGGACTAACACTAACTATGTAAAATGCAAACTGATTTTTATTGACTTTATTGGCCTAATCCTAAATGTAACGGATTTAGTATCTAACATACTAAATCCTAATCAAAATGCAACGTGAGGCTCTGAGGCCATCTACGTATCTACTCGTGTGTGCCACACCATTATGTACCCACATAAATGTATCATGAGTGTCACACACCAACGAGAAACATTCGTGTAACATCTCCGTTACACTCTCCCCCACCAAGATTCCGGATACCGTATCCGGAAAGTGTAAACACACGACGCGATTATCGGCCGATGGCCACGGCACCTTGCCTTGCGCGGACGGCGCTGTCTCTCGTGCGTGTTACACGCCTCCGTACGCGATGCCACTTGGTACACACTTGGGCCCAATGCTTGCAAGCATAGGAGCCTACTGGCTCGAGTCAAGGGGCTCTACGGGCATGGAAAGAAGGCCACAGGTGGCGTATCTATGATACTACTGGATCAGTGATCCACAGGGCAAGCCTTCCAAGCTACCAACGGTTCCACGAACCACACAGCAGTGGGGCCCACTCGCTTCACAGTTAATGTGACCCTCGGATGAGCACTGTGTGCAGGGCTTGATGCCCAAGTTGTCCTTGAAGCAGGCGCAAGCGCCACTATGTGTCACAGACACTGTGTCTTGTGAATGCACGTGCTCAGCACAGTCGTATAAACGACAACGAGCACCAGACAGCTAAGCTGTCGCTCAGGAGGAGCTTACCTACCTCCTACTGCTATGCAGCATGCGGGGTCCAATGCATTGGCATCCCTGGCATCCACAGTGCCTCATGACATAGTCATACCCATTGAACGCTTCTAGCGTCAGGTGATCGGATAGAATCCGTTTCCATCACCACTTGTCGCTTAGACCGAACGTCATTAAGACGGTTGTTCATCACGAACCATCTTCGCTTCATGATCGCGAAGCTCCGGGCCATAGGCCAGTGTTGTTAAAGGGTCATAGACCCTTGAAACACGCGCGCGAGGCGCATGTAGCTCTACTGCACTTGCAGTTTGAGCATTCGATGCCATGTCGACGGCACCGACGTGCTCGCTGCAAGTATTGCAGCTACGGGTCAGAGCCTGAGCTCAGCAACGACCCTGTGGACCCCCCACCTTAGTGGGAGGTGCTTGGCACCCGGCGACTCCGTCGCACCCCCATCGGGCGGTCTGACACCGGGTGTGCCCGATCATACGCGTCAACGACGTCGGCGCAATCCTGCCGTAGTGGCACCTCAAACTCCCACGAGTTCTGTGAGTGAGGGTAACCTCGCCACTTCACCAGATACTGGTTGTGACCTCGGCGACGACGCCGCGCCATCAGGCGATCCACGTGATAGTGAAGCTCACCTTGCTCATCGAGCAGAGCAGGAGGAGGACGAGCGGTCGATGGGTTCTCGCGCTGCGAGTGTAGACGCGCTGCATTGCTTGCAGACCCGCGTGGGCTCGGTGAAGGAGCACGACCACCACGTCGGTCATCCGACCCATCGCTTAGCGACTGGTCTCGAGGAGACCTAGAGTCGCGGGGACCGGTCTGAGTCGCCTCTGGTGCTGCATCAGCGGGTCTATGACCTCGAGCATCACGTTGCTCCGGATCGACAAGACCTGTTGGTTCGGATGCAACCACCTGTGGCTCTGCCACCTGCTGCCGTGCAGCCTTCGTCCGACCCGGCGCCAGCGCCTCAGAACTCACAAGAGCAGGGTCCCGATATGGCTTAACAAGCCCACGTAGAATACAGGATGTGTTCGCATACGCTTTGGCAAGTCAAGCGTGTATGTCAGGCCCTTTCTTGGCCACGACCGTGAACGGTCCAATGAAGCGCGGGCCGCAACTTCGTCTTGAAGACGGCCGACACTGCGTGTGTAGGCAGGTTCTTAGCGTTTAATAAAACGTGGTCACCGACCTTGAACTCCCACATGTTGCTTCTGCCTTTGGCATCAGCTTGTTCGCTTTGAACATCTTGGCTTTCAGCCATTGCGTCACGCACACGGCGTAAGACGCTAAGCCTCATCGAGAGGAAGTCATCGACTTGCTTGCGAACAGCAAGGGGCTGACATCAGCAAGCTCGGAGTCGAGCGACGGCACAGCCTCTCCCCACTGCTCCAAGGCTACCGCGTGGCGGAGTGAGCGGGACGCGCGGATGCGCAAGGCCGTTCACGTAGAACGGGGTGAAGCCTGTCGAGGCATGCACCGCGTTGTTCATTGAGAACTCAACGAGAGGGAGCATAGCGCTCCAACGCTTCGGCGTTTCAGCGCATACGCAGCGGAGGATGTCCTCCAGGACGCGGTTCACGCGTTCAGTCTGACCGTCGGTCTGCGGATGATCCGCCGTGGACATGTCCAGTCGAGTGCCAAGCACTTTGAAGACGGACGTCCAGAAGTGACCCGTGAAACGGGGGTCTCGATCCGAGACAATGGTCTCTGGCAGCCCATGCTGACGGAAGACCCGATCGATAAAGATCGTCGCTGTACCAGCGCCATCGACGGTGTCCGGCACAGCCGCTGGGTGAAACCATCTTGCTCAGACGGTCAACGAAGACCACAACGCCCGTGTTGCCTGCCGTATCCTTCGGCAGGCCAAACACGAAGTCCATACTCATGGACTGCCAACACCCAGAGGGTACAGGCAAGCTCGCCAAAGGCGCCGCCGCATGCGGCGAGGGTTTAACCCGCTGACACGTCTCGCACGTGTGCACATATGTGCTGACCCACTTGTACATCTTCGGCCACCAGTACATGGAGCTCACCGAGCCGTAGGTCTTCTCGCGACCGAGGTGGCCGCTTGTGGGCGTGTCGTGGGCCTCATAGAGGATACGATACTTCAGGTCCTCATCGTGAGGAACCACCACACGTGGTGGATCATCCTGACCCGTGCTGTAGTACATGCAGACCGCCTTCCAGGCTATAGCGTTGAGTCTCGCCTTTAGGCGTCGCGACAGAGTCACCTTTGAGTCCTTAAACTCATCGCTCCCTAGAGCTTGAAGCAGCGCGACACAAGAGTCGTCCTGAGCGTACGCTGCTCGAACCATGTCCGTCACGGACGACGTCACCGAGGTGACATGAGATAACTCATAGTCCGGGCGACGTGATAACGCGTCAGCGAGGACGTTCTGCCTTCCAGGCTTGTACTTCACCTCGAAGTTATACTCCGCAAAGAAGGAGAGCCATCGGGCCATCCTCTGCGAGAGGTGAGGCGACTGCGTCGCTGTGCGTAGTGACGCATGATCCGTGTAGATCACAAACGGCTTGGAGCCGAGCAGGTGAACCCTGAATTTGACGAGAGCGTACTTCATCGCAAGTAGCTCCTTTGTCATGAACTGGATAGTTCTTCTCAGCAGCCTTGAGCTGCCGAGACTCAAACGCAATGACGCGTTCGCGCCCGTCGGCGTCCGCTTGTAGCAAAGCACCGCCGATGGCAAAGTCCGAGGCGTCACAGACGACGATGAACGGACGATCGGGGTCTGGCAACGCCAGTATCGGTGCCTGAAGCAGGCTATCCTTGATACGAGTGAACGCACTCTCGTGCTCAGCACGCCATACCCATTCGGCATCCTTCTTAAGGAGATCCGACAGTGGCCGAAACCAACTCAGCGTAGTTCTCGCTGTACTTTGTGCAAGTAGTTGGCCAAGCCCAGCCACTTACGCAAGTCCTTCTGGTTCAAGGGAACCGGCCAGTCCACAATGGCCTTGACTTTTGCTGGATCAGCACGAAGGCCATGCTTCCCAATGAAGCACCCTAGGAAAGGGATTTCTTCCGCGCCAAAGACGCACTTATCCGCGTTGGCGTACACTTGTTGGTGCGCATGCACTCGAGCACTGCTCTCACGTGTTCACGTGTACCTCGACATCAGTCTTCCCGTGCTCAGCACGACTGTGGACGAACACATCGTCAGTACGTCTGTGCGAATGCCCGCAGGGTCTGAACAACTGCGTCACTAGACGATTGAACGTTGCAGGCGCATTCGACAGCCCTTGGGGCATGACGAGCCACTCCCAGAGCATACCGCTCGGGGTGCTCACCGCTGTAAGCGGAATATCACTGGCTCGCATGAGCAGCTGATAAGTAGCCATCGACTAAGTCGAGCGCACTGTACATGGTGCAACCCACCATGTTGTTCTGAAGAACATCCTTCCTAGGAATCGGCGTCTGCGCCGAATCGTGGCAGCGTTGAGCTTGTTAAAAGCGTGAACGATACGCCACTTGCCATTCGGCTTTCTGACACAGAACGTTGGCGCGGAGTGCGAGGACTTGCTCTCGCGCACGAGACCCGCCGCGTGCTTAGCACGGAAGAAGGCGTCAATGACGTCGCATTGCTCTTTAGGAAGAGGCCACTGCCGGGTCACGCAGTATTTAGTTCCGGGAACTAAGTCGATCTCGTGACGAACGCCTCGGTCAGGAGGCAGGCCACTCGGTGGTTCCTTTGAGACAACGTCTCCATATTCCTTCAGCAAGGAGTAGAAGGGATCCGAGGGATTCTTGAGGATCTCCGATCCACTCCTGGCGCTCAGCGCCTTCTTGACCTCGGCCAAGACGGACTCGTCAACGAGGGACGATGAGTTTAACTCCTCTTCAGGTCGAACGATGACCACCTCGGCGAGTTCGCCAGCCTTCAAGGCATCGCCAAAGTCGGCGAACGACATCTCCTCCTAGCTCAAGGAGCTTGTCAACACTCGGCAGATCGCCCAGCAGGACGCTGCCTTCGGCACTGCCGTCCACTCCATCAACCAGAGTGTATGGCTGCCCACAGCCCTCCCGTGCGTTGACACTTGACGTCACGGACGACTCAGACGCAGAGCGTCTCGCCCATAGGGCCTTACGACGTCGTCGCCTAGCCGACGAACGTCCACTCGACGGAGTACGTGCCGCTGCAGTAATTGGCCTTGCCCGGCCCTGTGTCAGTGACACTCAGTGACTGACTCGGTCTACCGCCGACGTCACTAGACGGAGTACGTGCCGCCGCACAGGTTTCGGCCCTTCAGGCCCAGTGTCAGTGACACTCTGCGAACCACTCGGTCGACGACCGATGCCGCTCAGCGGAGTACGTGCCGCTGCACAATCAATGACCGTAACAGGTCCAGTGTCAGAGACACTAAGCGATCGACTTGGTCCACGACCAGTATCACTCGACGGAGTACGTGCCGCCCCACAGTTCACGGCCTGGTAAGGCCCGATGCCATCGGCATCCAGTGACGGTCCATGACCGGCGTCACTCGGCGGAGTACGTGCCGCCCCACAGGGGTTACGTGAGCTTTGCCCACACGTTGACTCACTGTCAACCAGCGCTACGCGCTCAACAGGACTGCGGTCCTCGCACTCATTGCTGTCCACCAACTCGGACACACCGACTTCCAGCATCATAGCCGACTCGGCTCGATGCTCGCGCCAATAGCGCTTCTGCTTCCTAGCAGAGGTGGGTTCATGACTCGCCAAAGCTCCACTAGGAGAGAAGTGCGTAGCACCTAAGGTCTTCGACCTCCAATCAATCCATGGCTCGTGGCGCTCCAGCCACGCCATGCCAAGGATGAGGTCGTACCTCGAATCCAGGTCCAGGACCAAGCAGCGTTCCACGCTATCGAAGTCCAAGAACTTCAGCCGCAGGTCCATGGGGACCTTGGCCACCGTGACACGGACGCCCGTCGCTAGACGGACTGTGACTGTGTCACCTCTTCGCGCTCGAAGCGCCTCAGCATATTGCTGACTACCTTCAACGGTGGAGCGTCTGACGTAGTTGCCAGACGCCCCCCGAATCGATCAACACGATCCACGGCTTCTCAAAGCCCTTCACGTCCACCTGGACGACCAGCAAGCCTGCTTGCTCACGTTCCGTGTTCAGAGCACGGAGCTCTTCGGGGCTTAGCCCCTGTGCCTCTCACGCACTGAATAACTCTTTTCTTCCCCTGTAGACCGCCCGCGCGTCTACTGGGAGCCGGCGCGTTTCCTGGGCAGAGCCCGAAGCGGGACCCGCGGCAGGGTTGCGACCAGTCTGGCCGGCGCGCTCTTTGCGCAGAGGGCAGTTGGGCCTCAGGTGTGAGGGACTGCCGCATGTATAGCACCGGCGGGTGCTCATACGCTGCACCGCAGCTCGTAGCTCAGCTACCTCATCTTCAGCATAGCTGAGGTCCATGGGCTCAGGTCCACCGGACCCTGTGCTGCTAGCACCGACCCTCGACAACTTAAAGTTGTGTTCGGCATTCAATGCCACGCTGACAGCATCTTCGAAGCTGTGGGGTTCTGACGGAATGTCTCCCGTCCTGGCCACGCCAGCTCGTAAGCCTTCCATGAAGACGGTCACGGCGACCACCTCAGGTAGAGGGTCGGCAGCCATGCCAGCAATGAGCGTGCGCAGCTCTTGGACATAGTCCACCAGATCCTTCTTGCCCTGGCGACAAGCAAGGAAGCGTGACCGCACGCGATACGCCTGGTTAGGCGGAGCAAACACTTGCGTGAGCTTGGCCTTTAGCTCGCCCCATGTGGGGAAGGCCGCTTCCACCGACGTCCCAGACGTCAAGGCCCATTCTCGTGCTCGTCCTTCGAGCTTAGAGATGGCAAACGCAACGCGTTGCCCCTCCAACTGGAGCATGGCGGCCCCCATGGCCATTTCTGACCTCTCGGGTCCACAAAAGGAGGTTCTCTCCCTCATTCCCGAGGAAGGTCTTCACGCTGAGCGTGACGGGCTTAGCTCTCGAGCAGGGGTAACCCCTGTTACATTCCGCTGAATGTGCTCGACGAGAGCGTTTTCGTACGAGGCAAATGCCTCGAGGCGCGCGTTGACGGCCTCCGACCCTTGAGACGCAAGGTGCGCCATACCTTCAGGGCCCAGCAAGGACGTAAGCTTGTTAAGCGTGTCCCGCTGACTCGGAGTCAAGTGAGCGTATGCTTCTCGCTCCATTCTCACAGAGAAACAGTCTTCAACTCAGGAGTTGGATTGACTACAAGTGCTACCAGATGCAGCGGGGCTGCGTAGGTGTGCACGGCACAGAGGAAGTTTAGTTGACTTGTAGCAGATGCAGCGGGGCTGCGTAGGTGTGCACGGCACAGAGGAAGTTTAGTTGACTCGTAGAGTCCTGCTTGCAAGGCACTAGCCTTCGGTTCTATACAAGAACCAAGTAGTCCACTAAATACGGGACTCACAGATTCAGTGTCCCTATAACAAAGGACTAACACTAACTATGTAAAATGCAAACTGATTTTTATTGACTTTATTGGCCTAATCCTAAATGTAACGGATTTAGTATCTAACATACTAAATCCTAATCAAAATGCAACGTGAGGCTCTGAGGCCATCTACGTATCTACTCGTGTGTGCCACACCATTATGTACCCACATAAATGTATCATGAGTGTCACACACCAACGAGAAACATTCGTGTAACATCCCCGTTACATTGTCGCCGACAACAGCACGTCGAAGAATCCAGCGATGACCGACATGATCCGCCGAATAGTGAAAACGGTCTACCAGACACAACACGTTGAGGTTATGGGCACTTTGTTCAGGGAGCTATGCAGTGTCATGACTGAAGACGATATACACGCCAGACAGCTACTCAACTTCCGCATTCATCGGTTTCTGGGACTTGCGCGCGTCATCCGGCGCATCCTTTTACTGTGGGACCCACTTGAGGCCTGGTATGAAGAGCGAGCGACCAAAGCCAGACGCGAAAATGTGGTTCCGCCGGCAGCTTTCCCGCTGGCCCGGGACAAAATGGAGCTTATCCAGGTGCTGTCACTACTTGAGCCATTTTCAATGCTCAGTCACATTGGCCAGGCCGAGTCGGGCAACCAGTGCAATGTGCTCCTCTCGCTCTACAAATTGCGAATCTCTGTGTTGGATGTCACTACACCATTGAAGGACTGCCGATCGACCAAGACGGACAAACAGTTTTTCAGGCCGGATGACCTATCTATTTTGGCAACAACAACTCGTGCTCTTCTTCATAAAGCTTTCCACCGAGTGTTCTTTCGACGGTACACTGACCGCCACGTTATGAACTCCTGCTCCTACGCCTTCGAGATGCAGTTGCTTTTGCATCCCAATCTTAAAAATCCCGATGGAGCTTTGAAAAAGGTGGTCCTAAAGTCCAACCTACAAGCAGGAGCTTCACAGCAGGTGGCCGACCGTCACTACGCCAAGGTTAGGCGCAAAGTGATCGATGGAGTTCGAAACATAATGGTTGCAGTCGATACGCAGCCTACTTCGCCTGGTATCGTTGCCCCACCACCCGAAGTAGTTTTTTCTGAAGACGTTATGGATCTGTTTGCCGAGACAGCGGACGAAGTCTTACCACCCCCAGCGGATACGCAGACAGCACTGCACGAGCAGCGAAATGACGAAGAGCTGGATCGCTGGCTAACTACCCCTACCTCACTGCGAGCGGTACGACCAGGAGAACCTGAACCGGTCCTCAGCTTCTGGAAGCGCCAACAAGAGCACGGAAACTTTCGACTTCTCTGTCTGGTCGCGCGTGTCTTGTTCTCGATTCCATCGTCTTCGGCCCAAATTGAAAGAGATTTTGGAACAGCCGGGAGGATGGTTACACCACAGCGCAGCTCGTTGGCTCCATACAACGTGGATATGGCGACTTTTCTAAACTGCAACAGAAGCTACGTGGATATAACGCAGTGCCCAAAGCTATCCCCTAATGTTGCAGAAGAACGGTTGCCGTCACACGTCTTGGTGAATATGGTACAAGATCTGGATGATGAGTTTGGGTCGCTTGCGAATATGTTCTCGAGTGAAAGCATGGACTTAGGCCTCTCGGATACTGACGGCGTGGACGAAGGCTAGTTGTCATGGAAGGCTACGGAGAAGTACGTATGTAAGTGCACACAATACATGGACATTAATGATGTTATCATGAAAACCGAACTTTGGATTTCTGGCCGAGCAACTCCGCCGCTCGAGTAGCTGCACGGGCACGTACAGCAGCCTGTGCTTCTTTTTTAATCCGATCAATCTTAGCTCGATCTCTGCGCTCCTGACGCCGCAATACGCGACCTGCTTCATCTTCCTGTACTTCTTCCTCTTGAGCTCGCTTCTTCCTCCCCAGCCGTCGTTCAGGTCTTGGTTTTGACTTGTTAGAAGCGGTTATTTTCTTGGTTGGATCTGTCGGTGACGTACATGTCGATGCTGTCGAAGTCACTGTGCTTGAGCACGTCAGCACCGTCGAACTCAACTGCTTAGCAACCACATCGAGGGCCTTGGTTTCTGCAGCAGACTTGGCCACTATCACCACTTGCCGGAGTCGCTCCTCGACATGATCTTTAATGTCTTCGCTCTGTTGCTCCTGACGCTTCCGTGCTGCACTGTCGTACTGGTCAAGGATTCCTCGAACTAACGCGACAACGCGTGCTTCAGATTGAGCAAATGCATTCTCGTGAGCAACACTGCGGCCCTTCAGCTCTTCTTGCACGATGCCACGTGCATTGTCTTTTGCGTGCTGAAGTACGAGCTGGAAGCGATCTTCAATGCACTTGTTGATGTCCTGGCGTAAATCCTTGATGCGTTGGTCAGCGCGCCTGGTGACCTCCTGTTCAATGTGCTGAAGCGCAGCGTGCATACGCTGCTCCACCAGTTCATGTAGCGCAGCCCGCTCAGCCAATTGACCCTCGGCAATGGACCTAGCTTGATCCTGGGCTCCATGTTGGAGCTGCTGAAGAACATCGCGGATGCGCGCGTCGACGCGGTGCTCTAATGTAGATGGGTCACCGTAGGTTTGCTGGATGGCAAGAACTAACGCATTGCTTCGCGCTTCTGCCTCCTCTCGCGCAGCTGCTACACGCTGCTCGATGAATCGCTGCTGCTCTTCTTCATGGAGGGACTGACGATGCTGAAGCTTGATCTGGTGCTCTGCGATGCTGTTTGCCTGAGCTGACACATGGGCGAGCGCCAACCCGAGCCGTTCGCTGTCGATGTGGTAGTGCTCGGGCAGCTCGACAATCGGTAGATCATCCATCGGAAGTTCTGCGGCGTTGAAGTTGCCAAAATGCTGGTTGTGCGGATCTAAATCATTGGTAGCCATCATATTTTTTACCAATGAATAACAAGTAAATTGGCCAATGAGAGGCCCGGGTTTATGGAACGAGCCGGGCTCTCCCTCAGATTTGGTTCGCCGTCGTTCTGTGGGAATTGGGCTCTCTGCCCAGTTCGGGTTCAAAAATAACAGTAGAACCGTGGTTCTGGTTCGGTTCGTCCCAGGGGTGGAAAAAATAACGACGTTGCAGAAGTCCAATCAAAAATATTGCCAAGTGTATGTTACTTCATACAATCACTTCACAACTGCCATGAAGTAGCCAAGTCTTTTGCGTGTCATTACTGAAAAAGAGACCAATGAGCGACTCGATCCCTTCGCCTCCTGTGCCCGTCGCGGGGCTTCACGCTGGCAGCAAGAGCGACTTCGGGGAGGATCTGGACGTGGACGAACTCATCGAGCGCAACCGCTGCCACGTGGACTACTACAAGCTGGAAGATTGTCTGGCGGACTTTGACCGCGACTGGAGAAAGTGTCAGGAGCAGGTCAAGAAGCTCAAACAGTGCAACGACCGAGTCAATGCGTTACGTAAAGCCCAGGAGGCTGCGGTCTCTAAACAATAAAAAGAGCCACTATTAAGAGTCTCTTGCGTCTTTCAAACTGTTGACACGTGCATTGATTCACGCATTCTGCTCTACTTACTTTTGTCTTCCTGCGGCACGGGCCACTCAACTGCCGCTGCCTTCTAAAAAGGGAAATGAAAGAGGGGTCTACCTTGCTGAAAGGGGGGAACGAAAAGGTTAAAAAGGGGCTTCGACAGTTCGGCCTTCGCTTGCTGCGCCGTCACCACTGACTGCACCCTCCGGGGTGTCTTCTTCTTGCTCGTCAGACACGTACCAGCCGTCCATCGTGTCAATATCCATCGCTGTATCCTCGTCGCGACTCTCCTCCTCCATGGCCAGTCGAGCGTACTCGGCGCGAGCGTAGCGGTCCCAGTCCCTGTAGCAGATATCATATCACGGTTAGCAGCGCATTCCACAACACCTAGGAAAAACCACACAAACACGTACGTAAGCTCCGGCTCGGCGATTTGTTGGCGCAACAGGAATGGGTCGCGCTGCTCGAATTCGATAAACTTGCTGAGGTTGAAAAGCACATTGAAGAACACGCCTGAAACGCGGATCTTGTCTGGACGGATGAAGTCTTTGTGGTAGAACTCGCCCTCCGTCTCAGGATGCAGCAGGTCCGACATCTGGCACAGGATGTCCTCGAATGGCACCACTTCGTGGCCAAGACACTCCATGCGGTGGATTTGATGACGGTAGAAGATACGCATCTCATCTGCACGCAGTACCCCGTCCTCGTTCGTGTCGATAAGCTCGAACCAATACCTAATACTGACGGGATTTGCCTTGTCCTCCTCCGAGAGCATAAAGTCTGCAGTCAAAGGCACAAGTAGATCAGCATGCTATCAGAGGATCTTCAGACCAGGAGACACCTACAAATGAAGTCCTCGTAGCTCATTTTCTTCTTTTCCTCAGCAGTCAGAGTCTGGACGCGAGCAAACGGGCGACGTCCTCGTTCGAAGATACGATCCACAATGATTCGTGTAAGGGCATGACCACCATAGCGTACGAGGTCGTCAGGACTTAGCAGGAAGTCATGGTCCGTGTCCAGTTCCCAAAACTTGCAGTATAACACGTAAAAGTGCTCATACGAAAAGTATGAGTTCACCTACAGTCCATACACCTTTATTATCAGCATCAACACCCCACAAAAACGATACTGCTGCATTCGCACCTTGTTGATATCTTCTTCTTCGTCCACAGTGTTAAAAGCGCTGATGAGATTGCTGCGCCTCAGCTTTCGTAACGTAATTCGGCCACTACTGTCTCTATCGACAGAGTAAAATATCCGTACAACCACCGTCAAGGCTGTTTCAGACAGACACAAACCCTCGTGAGCATACACAGGAAATATCTCCTCATCCAGTTCTTCATACCATATTTCTCCTGAAACTCGGGAGTACCCCCAAGAAACTCTAGACCAGGATGATACTTGAGCAGTTCTGGTAGCAGTAGTACAACAGTCAGTAACTAGTCCGCAGAATTTACCACATATCATCAGCATTGCACCTCACCATGCAAAAACGGCGCGAAGTCGTCTCGCTCTATGAAGTCATTCTTCGGCTGCTTCACCTGTCAACATACAGCACAGCAGCACCTCCCGTTAGCTCTAAGACCTCTCTTCATACTGCAAAATCTCGCGAGGTCACGTACAACTCTAAAGAAGCGCTCTACACTGTCGCACGGAGCCATCTCGCGCATCCAGTAACTTTGGAACATATCCTTCGTAATGCGCTGAAGCACTGCGCCTTGGTCGGCACTCGTAGGGCTGGATGAGTCTTCTGCCGCGGGGCTGGACGGAGGCTTCGGCGTTGTCTCTCCCGCTGCTCCGCACGTCGCAAGGATGCGCCTGAAGAACGGGGCGTTGAAAAACGAAGGGAAGCCGCAAAGATCCTTGGTAATAGCCACGAAATCCTCCACCTTCATGCCCTCAGGGAACTCGCGGAAACGCGCCTCAATGTCTGATGCCTTGCGCGCCATAGCGTCCGTTGACAGTCCCCGCAGGCGACCACGACGGCTTTCGCCAGGAGTGTAAAATCTAGGGATTTCGGCCTGTTTCGGGGCTTCATCCGCCATGGGGTGATCCGTCTCAACTGTTGCAGACTCGTCAACCTTGGGTGCTCCGTCCTGTTCTTCCTCCATGTTCTCGTCCGCATCTGAAGGTGGCGCTGGTGCTGATTCTTCCTGTTCGGGTAAAGCTGGTTCCTTTGGGTTCTCCACTGGAGCATTCGATTCATTATCGTCACAAGCAGCTTCACTGTCCCCTGCGGTCATGTCCACGTCATCTGTAGCTGCTGTTTCCGTCTCCTCTGATGCTTTAGCTGCTTCTGCCTCTGCAGCAATTACAGCCGCCGCAGCATTGTGCAGTTCGTCTCCAAAGAGACTGACCAAGTGCTGATGGCGTCTGCGAGCGCTAGGACTTCCAGCCGAACCGGGACTGAGTAATCCGAACTGCTGGTAGTTGGGCGGACGTTTGGGGCTACGTGAGGGAGAATCTCCTCCACTTCCCACGACGCTAACAGTGGCCAGCAACGCGTCCAGATTGAGCTCCTTCCCCTGCCGCAAGTCTGTCACCATGTTCTGAATCATCTCCTTTGTGCCGTCCACGTTAAGCCACTGGCGGAAGAGCTCCTCCATCTTCATGCGACCTGCAGGACACAAGTGGGCGCTCTCGATCTCCGACAGCCGAAGGGACTCAGGGCCAGTGCCGCTGGAGCTTGTGGGGGAAGCCATGGCAGCGTCCGAGGCCTCTACTTCGACAGTCATTTGTGTGCCTTACAGGAGGCTATACGCGCAGTCAACGGTACGAAGAGAAGGACAAGACACGCGTCTATCCGGACAATCGAGCGGCCAGCGCGGGAGAGTGCGGGAAGCCGAGATACGTGAGCGCGAGCGAGAGCTACGCTTCCTCCTGATCTTCCTTCTTCGTGTTTGATAGTCCGACGTCTGCCTCCCCCGCCCTCCCTTGACTAATCCATGGTGATTGGTAGAAATATGGTCTGAAAATGAAATGTTGACCAATAAGTGAGCGGTACAAAAGGATACAGAGACGAGGACGACAGATACATAGTGAAACCAAGGTTACATGGGGAATCCATACTTGCATCGCTATGGATTCCTCCAGCCGCATGGCGCTAGCTAATGGCCCCAGCTGCTGCTGCTTCATGTGTTTGTTGTGTTTTGCCATTGCCAGCGCCGTCGTCGTGCGTTTGCGCGAGACTTGGCTTGGATTTTGCCTCGGGCAGTCAGAGAGCGTTCCCACGGTCAGAAAACTGACCACGATGGCAGCAGTCACCAGTTGTGGCATGAGTACCATTAGGCTGCAGCTCCAAGCGGACTGCAGTCGCCAACTTTTCATTGCTGGACGCTTGGCAGGTGACACCCTAGAAGTCTTCAGCTGCTACACAGAAGTGATGCTGCTGCGGCGAGAAATCCATCAGTCTGCGGCTGTTTGCAACAAAAGCCGTGTCCCACGTGCATGTGGTTCCAATTACCTCAAGTTCTCGTAGATCCGAGCACTACTGGTGTGTTAATAAATGTCATCAAAGCTCACCTGGGTATTGCCACTTTGAATAATCTCACAGCAACCCGCTCTTGAAACTTTACACTTTCGTCGTGTACAGTAGAGTCTACGCTGCTAGACTGTACGATTGACAACGTACGCTGTAGTGTTAAATGCTCGTACGAAATCGGTTCGTGTGTGTGTGCGTGAAGACTGCAATACACAGTTTGTCTCATCAATGTCCAAATTGAAGTTGGTGTACCCATATCGATTTGAACAGGTACGTTGTTTCCATTTGCTAATAATACATCGTGATATCAACCAATCAAATACCTTGATGACATTTGAGCTGCCAGCCATCCCATTCGTAACAATGTGGAAGCCTGGAAGCGATCGACCGCAGGACAAGAAGCCCAAGGCTAAAGCCACCAGCAAGAAGGATGACGCCCCTCCTATGAAAGGCGATAGTCTTCCACCGAGTAAATTGAAGCGAGTGCCAGCGAAGCTGTCGCAGAAGACACTGGCAATGAAAGTGCGTTGGGGTCCGCTGCAATTGTTTGAAATGTTTTACCACTGACTTTAATCTTTATCTTCTACAGTTTATGCAGCGGAAGAAGACGACAGAAGCCCAGCGTATCGCAGCCGTGAAGGAACAGCACAAGCAGGACACGTGGGAGGCTCCCGAGGACGACGACCAGGATGACGACGGCTCCACGATCGTCTGCACCCGTGACGTACCAGACCCGTCACTGCCGCTGCTGTTTGGCCGACGCTCCTTTGGTGGCTTCAACAAGGGCGTGGAGGACGAGTTCAAAGAGGCTTCCAATGCGTTGCGATTTGCAGCGTCCGAGGAGAAGGAGCTCCGAGAAGAAGTTTCAGCCGAGGAGATGACGTCGCGCATGCTCAAATACACGGGGCTTGGTCGTCGTAACGGTGGCAACAGGGGTGGCGGCAAACGCCCGAACGGCAACAAACGTCAGCGGAAATAAGCAGTGAAATCCCTTTAGGTTGATAAGTTATTGCCCACCCATTTATTCATCATCGCTGGCATCCTCATCACTGAAGTAGCTCCCTGCTTTCCGCTGAGGTCGACGACGTGCTGATATAGCTGCAGAGGCTGGTGGTGTGGTTACTGGCGGTAGCGATGGCGAGGCTGAGGATGGTGCAGATGGATACGCCAGTAGCGAGATGGAGAGATCTTCGTCTTCGGAGCCTGTAGGTGGTGCTCTGTAGAAACAAAACAACCATCCAATACATCCATTAGACAGACTTTTCTTTCATTGCGCCGTTCAGTTTCAATTGCAAGCACAACGTACAGCATGTTGACAACCCCATCGTCGTTGAAGTAGTGGACACGTTCGTGCGGGTCGAACTTCTTCTTCTTCTTCTTCTTGAGGTTCTTCCTGCTGCTCTTGCCTCCAGTCGTAACAGGCCGCTCCCTTGTGCCTAAAACATTGCGTGGACACTCGTAGGACACGTGACCCAGTTCGCCACACTCGAAGCAGCGCTGGGACGTCGTGTACTTGCGCTTCTTGGTGAACTCTCGCGAGCGGCCGTTGTCGCGACTCAGTGACACGGCCAGTGTCATCCCTTCCAGCGGCAGTTTGTCCATCGTGGCCACTGCCTTGGCGCAGTCCTCGGTCCTGGCGAATTGCACGAAAGCCACACCTCGACTACGACGCGTCTGCTTGTCACGTAGCACCAGCACGCGCGCCAGCTTCCCGAACGGCGCGAAGAGCTGCGCTACGTCGTTCGTAGTGTAGGCGTACGGCAGCATCGCGACGTACGCTGTGCATGGTGACAGGCCCGAAGCAGGCGTGTAGGTGTCCGGAATGCTCATGAGGATTTATGTCAACTGTTCGTTAAGTCGACATGGATGTATGGATTTAGTTAAGCAAATTAATTTGACTTTACAGAAACTGAGCTAGCGGAGTCCAAAGCCTTCGGCCTGGTTAATTGCCAACAGGAGTCGCTCTTTGAGCTTCTCGCGAGTGCTGTATTCTGGCAGCAGCAGGTGATTGAAGCTGGTTGGAAACGAAATATACACACAGGTCAGCCAAGAGTCTAAGGAGTTCCAAACAGCTTCGATCTCTTACCAGGTGTGGGCTGTGGGAAGGCGATCCGAGTCCGGTCCGTTGCGAGAGATGACAAATACGAGGTTCGAGAGGCCGCGAATGGGCACACGATCACTGCCGGTGGCGAATCGCAGCAGCTTCTTCTTGTCCTCCAGCGGAAGTGCGTGCACAACGACCCAGAAGTTCCTACATAACACAGGTTAGATGCCTCAAACAGACTACATATAGCTAACCTCCCAGCTACGTGCCTGATGATCTCACTGCTCTCTGTAAATCCATCCTCGTAGTGTGTAGCCTCCTCGAGAGCCTCAAAGTCCAGGTTGCTGCTACCACAGATCAGAAGCTGCAACTCCTCCCACCGAAACATACCCAATACCTCGCGATTGCAGACCTGGTGGAAGCCACGGTGAAACGCCGTGTACTGCCGAGATATCGCCTTGTTCAGCACGTAATCCACGTACAGGGCTACGTATTCCTCGCGATTGTCGCTGGTTACGGCAATTGAACTGCCTCCGGGCTTCAACTCCACCGTTTTCACCTCGCCAAAAATTTCGTATGAGTACTCAAAATTGCGCTGGTATACGCCTTCAACGTCGCCCTTGAAGTTCAGCAGCTGTCGCAAGCCACGCCCAAGATCAGGCAACGCCAACTCAAGATCCTCCAGTGCTAGTGGGCAGCCCATCAGCTTCTTGTACACCGTGTGCGGAAAGCTTACATCCAGAATGACAGCATTATAGATTGCGAGCCCAAGTAGAGTGCCAATGAGCTCGTACTCCATTGTGGCCTCCAATGAGTCGCTGTTGAACCATAACGTCCGTGTATCCTCGTCGTATGTGAACATGCCGTAGGCTGGGTCCAATAGCTGCCGAATGAGAATCTGGAAGAACTCCTTCTGCACACCGCCTTCATCAATACCTTCTTCACCAACAAACTTGACCTTAAGCGGCTTCTTCAAGGTCTCTGCTGATGTTGATAAATGTACCAATTGCTGCATCGCGTCCTCCACTAGGTTCTCACGCCGCACCTTCAAGACTAAATAAGGCGAAAGGGAATTGTCTACCGCAGAAATCGAGCGAGAAGAGATCACGGCATCTTGGGCACGTACACGCTGCTCCAGGTCCGAGTCGATCTGCAAAACTTTACTCTTTGATGCTGCATCCAACACAAATGGGAAGTCGCAGAATGACATTTCTGATAGCTGGCGTTCAGGCATGTGCTCTGATTCCTGTTCTGTCTCCTCCCGCTCTTGCTCTTCTCGTTCGCGATCCCCATCGTTCTCCTCTTCGTTCAATTGTCGACGACGTCGCAACTCCTCTCTGTCCGCTCTTCTAGCTGCACGAATAGCAACCCGTCGCTTTTTCCAGAAGATAATGGAGCGCGAATAGTCCTGCACAATATCCACCTCGGAATTGACAGCATCATTATAAAACTCGTCGTATGTGGCAAACGGCTCCAGTCCATCCAACCGCTCCCGGTTCACAACGTGGAGTTCTGCTAACACACCGCATGCTGCATACACAAGATCCATTTTACGCGAGCCGTACAGACAGACGGTGATTGCCTGCTGAAGAATATCCACAAGTCGGTGTAGTTCATCAGCAGAGAAGAAGACCATCCATTGTGCACGCACGAGCGCCTTGGCATCCCCAGGGAGATAAAAGAAGAGCCTGCACAATCCACCAACAACGTTCAAGTAGTCCGGATCAAACATTGACGGATGTTCAAACAGCACTAGGAAAAACCGCAGCTGGCGAGGGGCGTGCCACGTCGAGCAGACATTCCAAGGTTGGGTGACCAACATCTCCAGGGCATTTCGGAACGTATTCTGCATCGCCTCCTGGTCAGAGCCCCCCATTGCCACTTGTAGCAGAGAAAACACTCGCTCCATCTGATCTCGATCGATACCCCACCACTGAATTTTAGTCTCCTCTTGTTGTGAGGCATTTCCCTTGATGAACGCAGCACTGAGAGCATCTGGATCTGAGAAGACTTGATACACCAGTCGTTTCACTACGCGGTAGTCGTCAGTTTCCGTTGCTAGCTTCAGGGCGTTCTCTAGTTGTGTCCCCATTGGTGACACAGTAGTAGACGTGTTACTAGTAGTTGAAGCACTTTGGTGGGATTTAACTGTAGCTGAAGATTTCACAGTAGTCGCAGCAGCATCAGTAGGAATAGTCTCTGTAATGGTAGCAGCAGCTAAGTCGCTGGCCACAGCTGAAGCTGAGGCAACTGGCGCCGCCTCCTTCAACGTCTCCATCTCAACGTCTTCCTGTTGTTGACGTGAGGCATCCTCCATCTTTACGTCTCCAGCGGCAGCCTCCCCATTACCCGTTGGCTTGTCTGTCGCAGTGGACTGCTGCTGCATCTCCAATAGGGCACGCGCCACAGCGTCATTGGGCTCCATTCCTTGGGACAGGAAGCGCGCGTATAACGTACGGAAAATCTCCTGCAGTTCCTCCGGGTCGGCGCTGGCGGTCGCCTGCTGCGTCTCCATCTTCTTCAGTCCCAAGTGTTCTTCACCCTCTTCTCTTGGCCAATTGGCAAATGACTCGAGAATAGTGGAGTGTATACACCTTTGCCCGTCCAATCTGGGAATAGTCTCAAGCAAAGTGGTACCGTCATATTTACCTTATCGCAAATATCACACTACTACTCGCTAAACATCAATGAATCAGGGAATGCTTGCAGTCAAGCAGGGACTCGCAAGGTGTCTGGCTTGTGCATCGCCTACGCGCCGTAGACCATGTCTTTCATCACCTCCGCCGCGTTCACTGCGTCACGGGCGTGAAGCTCCATCTTGGTGACCAACGTTGGCGTGATGAACTTCATGCTGGCATGAGCAGCTCGCTCCAGGAAGCGCATCGTGCGCTCCTTGATGGTCAGGGGGTTGCCATCCTCGTCCACCATGTTACTGCGGTCACAAATCTCGGCACGATCCAAAGCCAAACGCTCCTTAATGTGAGCCTTCAGTGAATACGGGGCGAGGCGTAGCAAAACGAGATCATTCAGGCGCGAAGGCGGCAGGTTTGGGCGCGAAGGCGGGCTCCTTTGCGCGTGGCAAGCAGGCAGCAAGTTTTGACCGGCAGCTCATCACCTTGCGAGTCCCTGCTTGACTGCAAGCATTCCCTGATTCATTGATGTTTAGCGAGTAGTAGTGTGATATTTGCGATAAGGTAAATATGACGGTACCACTTTGCTTGAGACTATTCCCAGATTGGACGGGCAAAGGTGTAGATCTTTGAAGTGAGACGAATCCACTATTCTCATTGGTTGAAACATTAATATATTTTGATTGGGCAAATCGGCGGAAAGAAAACTACCAATCAGAAGACATCACATCCTCGAAGCTCGGCTACATTCACTCTCATTCCGCAGCAGCGCACCACGCCACGTACCTGCTCGCTGCGTACCTGAACGACGCGCAAATGGACGCCAAGATGCAGGCCTGGCGCAAGAAGATGCCGAGTAAGCGCGCGCTCACGTCCACTATCAACCAGCTCGTCCAGCAGAAGTCAGTGGCTGTACTGTACACACCAACGGAGGTGGAACGCATCAAGAAGATGACGGACATGATTATGGAAGCCACGAGCGAATACGAGGCGGATGAAGACTGGGACCGCATCCTCAGGGTCGTAGATGCACTCAGTAACGTCAGCAACCGCGCTGTGTATGTCCATTCGGTAGTTTTAATGTCGATTTAGTTGATACTAACTACAGAGTGATGGTCATTGCAGACTGAAGGAATCAATCCGGTACCTGAAGCTTCGATTGGGAGATCCATCCTCGCGTGTCGTCATATTAGCACTCACGCTGACTGAGTCAATTGTCAAGAACTGTGGAGACCTCGTGCACCTGGAAATCGCCTCGGAGCCGTTCATGAACGAGATGGAAGAGCTCTACCGGGTGCGTCGTCTTTGGTTGCAATTAAGAATTGAAGAGTAATATGGACTGATTTATTGCTGTTGTGGTAGACACATGCGAACAAGCGTGGTAGGGACAGCATGGAGATTGCCAGTCGTGTACTGGATATGGTCCAAGCGTGGGGAGAAGCTTTCTTGCCGTTGCGGGTGAGTTGATATGCTTTCAGGGCCAAATTGCAATAATACTAAAGGATGTTGCTGCTAGCATGAGTTCCCATTGTTTGTTGACACGTACCACAACATGCGCAAGAAGGGTATCAAGTTCCCCGAGCAGTATGACGAGTCCAAGGTGCCAGTACTGACGCCGCCGGCAGATGCGCCGTCCCGAGGTCTACATGGGACAACGAGTTCGCGGGCAACTTCATCAAACCAGGCGCACGGGACGATTGACACATCATCCTATTCTAACACTAGCAGTGGACTGGGTGGATTGTCAACACCTGAGTTGTACCGTGTCGCGACGAACGTATTAGAAATGTTTGAGGACATGCTTTACGAGGCACAGAAGGACACATCTTCGATCAGCAGCCATGGCGTCATGGAGGAGTTGGCTGTGGAAGTGAGAGAGATTGTGCACAGGATGGAAGGAGCTATCCCAATTGCAGTCGCTGAAGAGGATGAGGTGCGTACTTGGTTCGGTCAATATGTGTTACAGCGATACTAAGTACAACCTTTACAGAATCTTGAAAAATATCTGACTATCAACGACGACCTCCACGCAGCCTTGAAGAAGTACGATGCATTGGTGGCAGGAAACCAAGCCGTTGAAGATGAGTCTTCTACGAAATCCAAGAATGAGGCATCCGACGACATTGATCTCATTGATCCTTTCGGGCTAAATGACGACTTGTCTACACAACACAGCCACGATAATCAGATCTCGAGCGATGATGATCCATTTGCAGATTTTGTGCGCGCCCGTACTGGATCAACGAGTGCAAAGCAGGACACGTCTGCTGCTGCGAAGAAAGTTGAGTCGCAGATTGAGACAAAAGTGGCTCCTCAAGCAGTTGAAGAAGACGACCCGTTTGCTAGCTTCGTGCAGCAACGAGCAAGTAAAATTTCAAGTAGCAACCAGGATGCAGAGAAGGAGACGAAGCCCACTGTCGCAACCCCAGCGAAGGACTTGATCGATCTTTGGGATGGTAAGTGTGTGCTTTACAAATGTACATCAACATTTGTACTCACTGATGCTTAGATATCTCAGAGGTTCCAGTCTCATCAGTAGCAAAGCCTGATCTTTGGATGAGTGATGACTTCCTGAGTGGCTCAGGCCAGCAGCCTGCAGTGTTGCCTCAGGCCCCATCAAAATCGCCTGTTCCAGAACAATGGAGTGGTAATGCACTCCTCAACTCTTTAGTTTTCGAGGTCAACCACTTACAGCTCATATCATGCGTGCACAGGTAACAACTCGTTTTCAAAATCGACCGCTTCGGTAACATCCTTTCCAGGTCCGTCAAGCGCAAGCAGCAGCACATTTGGTGCAAGTTCGAGTGATCCATTTGATATGTTGGACTTCTCGAAGGTTCGTCTAGCTCATGTTCGCATCTGCTATCCGCTACTAACTGCATGTGCTGTTAACAGGCTTCTGTCTCAACTCCTGCTTCAGCAAACCCCTTCGACAGTCTTCAGGCCCAGCAGCAACCTTCCCAACCACTGGCCAATAAATCGTTCAACCCGTTTGACTTCTAGACTCGCAAGTCTTACGTTTGGTGATGGAAGTGGCTAAACTGAAGCTTTGGTAACATGTACATGTACAGATTTTAAATCCCAAAAGCCACGTGAAATAGTGAGTGTGCATTCATGTCAACGACAAGAAAACTACTTAGATATGCAATGTGATGAAGGTGATCGACCCGATCGGCTGAGACGACACGCCACTTGAACGCGAACGATCGTCATATTCGGCCGCCATTCACTTGGAACTCTTTTTGGCGTGCTGTTGGGCTTGCTGGAATCCAGGCGTATCATCACTGACGCCCTCCTTTGCGTGCTTCCCATTCTTCTTCGCTGTGCCCGCCGCTGTCTTGGCTGCCTCTGACGCCTTTGCGCCAGTCTGTTTGGCACCTTCCAGAAGTTTTTCCGTGGTGGTCTCCTCTTGGGTCGTAGCTGGCTCCTTTGATTTCATCGTTTTCGACTCCACTTTGCTTTTGGCCGTCGCTAGTTGTTCCTTCCCTTTTTCCTTCAGCTCCCCAGCCTTGCCCATGGCTTGATCCACAACTCCTTTCGACTGCTCCTTGGTCTCGCCAGCCTTCTCTTGGATCTTGTCTTTCATCATACCAGCGTGGTCTTTAGCTGCCTCCTTGGTCTGCTGAGCCTTATCCTTTGTCATCTCGGTCGCTTCACCGGCTTTTTCCTTTGTCATTTCAGCCTTGTCCTTGGCCATTTCCTTTGCTTCCTCTGCCTTCTCCGCCGTCGTGTCCTTCACTTCACCTGCCTTCTTCTGGGCCGTCTCGGTCGCCATACCAGTCTTCTCCTTGGCCTTCTCGACAGCCTCATTGAAAGTGGATTGCACCTCATTCTTTTTGGCTGCAGCAGCTCCAGTGACTGTAGCACCCTTCGCCTCAACACTTTGAGCCGTCTCGGAGTGCTGAGCTGCGAGTTTCGCGTTGTGCAGCGTCTCCGAGATGTAGGTCACACTCTCAGTCACCATGTCAACGGTAGTCGACGCCACCTTGCAGCCAAGTCCCCCAGTGATCTTCGTGTCCACCTTGGCGGCCGTGGCCGTCACGCCCAAGCGCGCGTCCAGGTCGCGCACCTTCTGAACAACTCCACCAGCCTTGCTGCTCACTCCGAGCTTCTCGTCACCGAATTCGGCAGCACGTACAGCCTCACCCACCGCAACCTGCGCGCCGTGCGAGGCTTGGCCAGCCACGTTCCCGATGGCGTCACGAAGATTCATCAACTGCTCGTTGGTCATCTCCATGGCGTCGGTCGCTCGCTGACGGCCAGAGTTCACCCAGTGCTGCAACGTATCTACGGCGTGTTGGCCACGGGAGCCGGTGTACTTCTTGTCGTACTTGATCGCTTGCTGCTGAAGCTCGTCAAGTGACTCACGGACTTGGTGCATGCCGTCGATTGCCACGGGCACCGATCGCTCCGAGAGGTCCTGGCCCTGGGTCTTCAGCTTTTGCGTTGCCGATCGCGATGCATCTAAAGCCGACTTGAGGTATTGCCCTGCCGGCTCAAAGTTCGAGTGCTCCTTCTCGTACTCTTCGACACGCTTTGTCAGCTGCAAAACGCAATTAGTTAGACATTGTATTTCATATCAAGCTAGTGTCGTGACGAACGCACATCGGTTATGTAGGCGTCGGCCTTCTGGGTGGTCTCGTGGATCTGCTCCTTGGCGCGATTGATGTCGTCTTGGTGGGCGTTCATCTTGCTTTGTAGATCGGCCATTTAGTGTCCGCTTTTGAGTTCTTCTTGGTCGATGTGATGCGTTCTTCAAGTGGTAAATCGCACAATGAGAGACCTTGTGAAAGGTGGTGAAGATGCTACCGTTAGGTCTGCAGAGTTTTCCACGTGTTGGTCGCGAATTTCTTGCACTCACCTCGTCCCAGTGAAGTGGTGGGTGGAAGGACGTGACAATTGTATCACGTTTGATGTACGATGACAACGGCAGGCTGAAACTTGCATTCGTTAGGCTTCTTTACCGATGCGAAGGGGGTTGGCATCTTTTCTCAATCTTTCTTCTCCTCGGAATGATGATAGATAATGTCTAGTGCAAATGGGAAGGATTAGATTTGTGTTTTAAGAACTGATGAAGACGTGTCGATAATGCAGCCTGCGTTCCTCTCTTTCTACTTACGTCTACGAGCTCTTGGTCCCAGGCGTCTTGTCACTCGAATCACCCTGGAACGCTCCAGTGACGTAGTCCAGACCTGACGACACAGCTTCAGTGGCTCGACCCATCAGCGTCGGCGGTTCGGTGGTCTCCGGTTTGAGTTTGTCGGACACATCCGACGCCTTGTGCGAGATCCCATCGGCTGCGGCGGAAGCCTGTTCCGCCATCGACTTCTGGTACGCTGCGAACTGGTTCTGGAGCGACTCGAAGCCGTGGAAAGTGGAGTCTCTAGTTGAACTGACGAGTGACGAGATCGAGTCCTGCCACGACGACAGCGTCTTAGAGCCGCTGTCTTTGGCGTCATCCACGTGCGAGTTGATGGAGTCATGGACGTGTTGGTCGTATGATTGGGCGGATTTGCCTAAGTTGTCCAGCGCTAGCCCTACTTGTTCCATGGAGCGTTTGGCAGCGTCCATTAAGGTGTTGGACGCAGTGCTGCTATCGTTCTTGATGTCTTCTCCTGACTTCCTAAACTCATCCACGGAGGATCTTGCTCGGTCCATGGCGGACTGGAAGTAGGACGTGGCTGTCTCCTTGGAGGATTTGTGCGAGTTGTCGTAGTCGGAGAACTTGCTCTTGAGTGAGTCGAGGTAGTTCGAGGCTTCGTTGGCGCCGTTCTTCATCATGTCTTGCAGCTTGGAGAATTCCTGCTGGGAGGTGCTGTTGGTGTTGTCGGAGATGGCCATGGTGGTGGTTGGTTGGGTGTCGGTTTGGTCTTGTGCTCGTGCGAGTAAATGTTGGAATGGAGTCTGGAGTCCGAGCGTCGAGCACAGGATACTACTACATTTCGCATTCGGCCGCCTTCCACTGCAGGGCAGCCATCTATTCTTTTGGTGGCTGCAATGAGATTGTATCACTGAGAAATTCGTTGCCGTAGATGTCCACACGTCGGACCAGACGTCCATATCGCCTTGTGATTGGCTGTCCTTGTTGAAGTTGAGACAAATCCTACCCAAGTGCGCGACAATATAGCTGCAGCGAAGTTATGCAGCGAAGTTGTCCTTAAAAGTAAACAGGAATGATACCGGCACCACTTCCTCCGACTCGAATCGTTTTCTTCTCAAAGAAATAAAATACTATTAGAACTAATGTTTTATAAACTTTCTTCACTGTTATAGATTATAGATGCAGCCTTCCGGAGACTTACTTACCAGCCCATCGCTAGCAAGTCCTCCCTCGACACGTCCACCATGTGCTCAATCAGCGACCACCAGCTCAAACACGGCTTTAGGGTGTGCCGTGTACTGGAATCACTTGTATTAGAACTCAAACCTGCAGTCGACGTGTCGATGTCGACGCTGTCTGGGATCGCCTCACGGAACACCTGAGCGCCTTGACTGTTGAGCGTGAAGGAGTCATCCCCTCTGTCGTTGCCCGAAATCTGCGCATAGTCGTCGCTCCAGACATCGCGTTGGTGGTCGTCGACGAATGCGCCGTCGCTCGATAGCTGGGTGGTGAGTTCTATAGCAATGGCGAACGCTCGAGGGTCAATGATACTCGTCATGTGTTTCAATTCAGTCTGTGTACTGGGCGGAAGAAACGAAAATGACCACTTTGGTAAGCGGTTAGGATTTGGAGCAAATCTTCAACGTGAACAGGCAGTGAAATTGAGCTCGACAGAAGTTCCAGCAGAATAGCATCGAATCTGCCCTGCCCGTAAAGCGTCCACCAGAAGGCTGCATGGACGAATCGACTCATGTCCCTATTGTTTCAACAGTAACGTATTTCTCACTGATCCCATTGCAGCCATTAAAAAGAAGGCGACGTCTAGTGGAAGGCGGCCGAATGCGAAATGTAGTAGTATCCTGTGCTCGACGCTCGGACTCCAGACTCCATTCCAACATTTACTCGCACGAGCACAAGACCAAACCGACACCCAACCAACCACCACCATGGCCATCTCCGACAACACCAACAGCACCTCCCAGCAGGAATTCTCCAAGCTGCAAGACATGATGAAGAACGGCGCCAACGAAGCCTCGAACTACCTCGACTCACTCAAGAGCAAGTTCTCCGACTACGACAACTCGCACAAATCCTCCAAGGAGACAGCCACGTCCTACTTCCAAACGGCCATGGACCGAGCCAGAGAGTCCGTGGATCAGTTCAAGCGCTCGAGTGAAGATGTCCGCCAAAGCGGCAACCACGCGTCCGACCAGGTCGTCGACGCTGCCAAACGCTCCATGGATCAGGCCGGTTCAGCGCTGGACGACCTGGCCAAGTCGGCTCAGGACTACGACCAGCGCCTTCGCGACTCTATCAATTCGGGCGTCGACAACGCCAAGGACAGCGGCTCCAAGACGGCATCGTCGTGGCAGGACTCGATCTCGTCGCTCGTCAGTTCCACTCGAGACTCGACGTTCCACGGCTTCGAGTCGCTTCAGAACCAGTTCGCGACGTACCAGAAGTCGATGGCGGATCAGGCCTCGTCCGCTGCCGACAGCATCTCCAACAAGGCGTCCGAGGCCTCCGACAAGATGAAGCCGGCGGAACCGACGCTGATGGAGCGCGCCACAGGGGCTGTGTCATCGGGTCTGGGCTATGTCACGAGCGCGTTCCAGGGCCCGGACGATTCGAGTAAGAGCTCGTAGGATGAAGAGAGGCAGGATACTGTGTACCAGATACTTTCAGGACTCCACAAAATAGAGGACGTCTTTTTCCGTACTTGTTTGTTGAGTGCATGTTGGACTCATCACAAGTAATGGTGCCGTGTAGGTTTCCAATTTTGTGCACGCTCGAGGGGATGGTCGTGAGGTTGGATTTCCACTACCATCCTCTTCAACATAACCTTTTTTTTTATCGGTTAACGCCGGTAGCACAACATAACCTTACATACTACTTCGAAGTACAAGAATCAGTTGCTTCTGTCCTGACCACTTGCTGTCTTCGAACTAAACGGACAGTGCTCGATCTGTCCCCGAATGAGTGGCTGTGGAGCGTTCACTTGGACCAACTACAACGACGGAATGTGAATTCGTAATTGCAAAGTAGATCCACCAGATCTGTCGTATGAATATCGTATTCTGTATCTGTACTGCTCATTGCGATCTACCACCTTACTGGAACCTTCCAACTGCCTATGATCCTGGGAGCTTCGGTCCATGATAATCTAGGGTCAATGACTCTGAGTCATGGACCGAAGAGTCATTGACTCTTGACTGTGCCACCAATCTAGTGGTCGACATAGGGGCGAACACTAGAACGGACATAGGAAGTCGTTAGCATAGCTAAGTGACATCAATGTACCTCACTGAAAAACGAAACGATGACTGTGCCACCAATGGTTCAGCCAATTTGAAGAAATGACATGGGGGAACAACGTACGGTGAACATCTCATAGATCCGTCATAGATAGTCGTTAGCTATACTCTCGCGCTTCACCATTGCTATAGAACTCACCACCCAGCTATCGAGCGACGACAATGCGCATTCGTCGACGACCACCAACGCGATGTCTGGAGCGACGACAATGCGCAGATTTCGGGCAACGACGGGGATGACTCCTTCACGCTCAACAGTCAAGGCGCTCAGGTGTTCCGTGAGGCGATCCCAGACAGCGTCGACATCGACACGTCGACTGCAGGTTTGAGTTCTAATACAAGTGATTCCAGTACACGGCACACCCTAAAGCCATGTTTGAGCTGGTGGTCGCTGATTGAGCACATGGTGGACGTGTCGAGGAGGACTTGCTAGCGATGGGCTGGTAAGTAAGTCTCCGGAAGGCGAGCGGGGACTGCATCTATAATCTATAACAGTGAAGAAAGTTTATAAAACATTAGTTCTAATAGTATTTTATTTCTTTGAGAAGAAAACGATTCGAGTCGGAGGAAGTGGTGCCGGTATCATTCCTGTTTACTTTTAAGGACAACTTCGCTGCATAACTTCGCTGCAGCTATATTGTCGCGCACTTGGGTAGGATTTGTCTCAACTTCAACAAGGACAGCCAATCACAAGGCGATATGGACGTCTGGTCCGACGTGTGGACATCTACGGCAACGAATTTCTCAGTGATACAATCTCATTGCAGCCACCAAAAGAATAGATGGCTGCCCTGCAGTGGAAGGCGGCCGAATGCGAAATGTAGTAGTATCCTGTGCTCGACGCTCGGACTCCAGACTCCATTCCAACATTTACTCGCACGAGCACAAGACCAAACCGACACCCAACCAACCACCACCATGGCCATCTCCGACAACACCAACAGCACCTCCCAGCAGGAATTCTCCAAGCTGCAAGACATGATGAAGAACGGCGCCAACGAAGCCTCGAACTACCTCGACTCACTCAAGAGCAAGTTCTCCGACTACGACAACTCGCACAAATCCTCCAAGGAGACAGCCACGTCCTACTTCCAAACGGCCATGGACCGAGCCAGAGAGTCCGTGGATCAGTTCAAGCGCTCGAGTGAAGATGTCCGCCAAAGCGGCAACCACGCGTCCGACCAGGTCGTCGACGCTGCCAAACGCTCCATGGATCAGGCCGGTTCAGCGCTGGACGACCTGGCCAAGTCGGCTCAGGACTACGACCAGCGCCTTCGCGACTCTATCAATTCGGGCGTCGACAACGCCAAGGACAGCGGCTCCAAGACGGCATCGTCGTGGCAGGATTCGATCTCGTCGCTCGTCAGTTCCACTCGAGACTCGACGTTCCACGGCTTCGAGTCGCTTCAGAACCAGTTCGCGACGTACCAGAAGTCGATGGCGGATCAGGCCTCGTCCGCTGCCGACAGCATCTCCAACAAGGCGTCCGAGGCCTCCGACAAGATGAAGCCGGCGGAACCGACGCTGATGGAGCGCGCCACAGGGGCTGTGTCATCGGGTCTGGGCTATGTCACGAGCGCGTTCCAGGGCCCGGACGATTCGAGTAAGAGCTCGTAGGATGAAGAGAGGCAGGATACTGTGTACCAGATACTTTCAGGACTCCACAAAATAGAGGACGTCTTTTCCGTACTTGTTTGTTGAGTGCATGTTGGACTCATCACAAGTAATGGTGCCGTGTAGGTTTCAATTTTGTGCACGCTCGAGGGGATGGTCGTGAGGTTGGATTTCCACTACCATCCTCTTCAACATAACCTTTTTTTTTATCGGTTAACGCCGGTAGCACAACATAACCTTACATACTACTTCGAAGTACAAGAATCAGTTGCTTCTGTCCTGACCACTTGCTGTCTTCGAACTAAACGGACAGTGCTCGATCTGTCCCCGAATGAGTGGCTGTGGAGCGTTCACTTGGACCAACTACAACGACGGAATGTGAATTCGTAATTGCAAAGTAGATCCACCAGATCTGTCGTATGAATATCGTATTCTGTATCTGTACTGCTCATTGCGATCTACCACCTTACTGGAACCTTCCAACTGCCTATGATCCTGGGAGCTTCGGTCCATGATAATCTAGGGTCAATGACTCTGAGTCATGGACCGAAGAGTCATTGACTCTTGACTGTGCCACCAATCTAGTGGTCGACATAGGGGCGAACACTAGAACGGACATAGGAAGTCGTTAGCATAGCTAAGTGACATCAATGTACCTCACTGAAAAACGAAACGATGACTGTGCCACCAATGGTTCAGCCAATTTGAAGAAATGACATGGGGGAACAACGTACGGTGAACATCTCATAGATCCGTCATAGATAGTCGTTAGCTATACTTCTCGCGCTTCACCATTGCTATAGAACTCACCACCCAGCTATCGAGCGACGACAATGCGCATTCGTCGACGACCACCAACGCGATGTCTGGAGCGACGACAATGCGCAGATTTCGGGCAACGACGGGGATGACTCCTTCACGCTCAACAGTCAAGGCGCTCAGGTGTTCCGTGAGGCGATCCCAGACAGCGTCGACATCGACACGTCGACTGCAGGTTTGAGTTCTAATACAAGTGATTCCAGTACACGGCACACCCTAAAGCCATGTTTGAGCTGGTGGTCGCTGATTGAGCACATGGTGGACGTGTCGAGGGAGGACTTGCTAGCGATGGGCTGGTAAGTAAGTCTCCGGAAGGCGAGCGGGGACTGCATCTATAATCTATAACAGTGAAGAAAGTTTATAAAACATTAGTTCTAATAGTATTTTATTTCTTTGAGAAGAAAACGATTCGAGTCGGAGGAAGTGGTGCCGGTATCATTCCTGTTTACTTTTAAGGACAACTTCGCTGCATAACTTCGCTGCAGCTATATTGTCGCGCACTTGGGTAGGATTTGTCTCAACTTCAACAAGGACAGCCAATCACAAGGCGATATGGACGTCTGGTCCGACGTGTGGACATCTACGGCAACGAATTTCTCAGTGATACAATCTCATTGCAGCCACCAAAAGAATAGATGGCTGCCCTGCAGTGGAAGGCGGCCGAATGCGAAATGTAGTAGTATCCTGTGCTCGACGCTCGGACTCCAGACTCCATTCCAACATTTACTCGCACGAGCACAAGACCAAACCGACACCCAACCAACCACCACCATGGCCATCTCCGACAACACCAACAGCACCTCCCAGCAGGAATTCTCCAAGCTGCAAGACATGATGAAGAACGGCGCCAACGAAGCCTCGAACTACCTCGACTCACTCAAGAGCAAGTTCTCCGACTACGACAACTCGCACAAATCCTCCAAGGAGACAGCCACGTCCTACTTCCAAACGGCCATGGACCGAGCCAGAGAGTCCGTGGATCAGTTCAAGCGCTCGAGTGAAGATGTCCGCCAAAGCGGCAACCACGCGTCCGACCAGGTCGTCGACGCTGCCAAACGCTCCATGGATCAGGCCGGTTCAGCGCTGGACGACCTGGCCAAGTCGGCTCAGGACTACGACCAGCGCCTTCGCGACTCTATCAATTCGGGCGTCGACAACGCCAAGGACAGCGGCTCCAAGACGGCATCGTCGTGGCAGGATTCGATCTCGTCGCTCGTCAGTTCCACTCGAGACTCGACGTTCCACGGCTTCGAGTCGCTTCAGAACCAGTTCGCGACGTACCAGAAGTCGATGGCGGATCAGGCCTCGTCCGCTGCCGACAGCATCTCCAACAAGGCGTCCGAGGCCTCCGACAAGATGAAGCCGGCGGAACCGACGCTGATGGAGCGCGCCACAGGGGCTGTGTCATCGGGTCTGGGCTATGTCACGAGCGCGTTCCAGGGCCCGGACGATTCGAGTAAGAGCTCGTAGGATGAAGAGAGGCAGGATACTGTGTACCAGATACTTTCAGGACTCCACAAAATAGAGGACGTCTTTTCCGTACTTGTTTGTTGAGTGCATGTTGGACTCATCACAAGTAATGGTGCCGTGTAGGTTTCCAATTTTGTGCACGCTCGAGGGGATGGTCGTGAGGTTGGATTTCCACTACCATCCTCTTCAACATAACCTTTTTTTTTATCGGTTAACGCCGGTAGCACAACATAACCTTACATACTACTTCGAAGTACAAGAATCAGTTGCTTCTGTCCTGACCACTTGCTGTCTTCGAACTAAACGGACAGTGCTCGATCTGTCCCCGAATGAGTGGCTGTGGAGCGTTCACTTGGACCAACTACAACGACGGAATGTGAATTCGTAATTGCAAAGTAGATCCACCAGATCTGTCGTATGAATATCGTATTCTGTATCTGTACTGCTCATTGCGATCTACCACCTTACTGGAACCTTCCAACTGCCTATGATCCTGGGAGCTTCGGTCCATGATAATCTAGGGTCAATGACTCTGAGTCATGGACCGAAGAGTCATTGACTCTTGACTGTGCCACCAATCTAGTGGTCGACATAGGGGCGAACACTAGAACGGACATAGGAAGTCGTTAGCATAGCTAAGTGACATCAATGTACCTCACTGAAAAACGAAACGATGACTGTGCCACCAATGGTTCAGCCAATTTGAAGAAATGACATGGGGGAACAACGTACGGTGAACATCTCATAGATCCGTCATAGATAGTCGTTAGCTATACTCTCGCGCTTCACCATTGCTATAGAACTCACCACCCAGCTATCGAGCGACGACAATGCGCATTCGTCGACGACCACCAACGCGATGTCTGGAGCGACGACAATGCGCAGATTTCGGGCAACGACGGGGATGACTCCTTCACGCTCAACAGTCAAGGCGCTCAGGTGTTCCGTGAGGCGATCCCAGACAGCGTCGACATCGACACGTCGACTGCAGGTTTGAGTTCTAATACAAGTGATTCCAGTACACGGCACACCCTAAAGCCATGTTTGAGCTGGTGGTCGCTGATTGAGCACATGGTGGACGTGTCGAGGGAGGACTTGCTAGCGATGGGCTGGTAAGTAAGTCTCCGGAAGGCGAGCGGGGACTGCATCTATAATCTATAACAGTGAAGAAAGTTTATAAAACATTAGTTCTAATAGTATTTTATTTCTTTGAGAAGAAAACGATTCGAGTCGGAGGAAGTGGTGCCGGTATCATTCCTGTTTACTTTTAAGGACAACTTCGCTGCATAACTTCGCTGCAGCTATATTGTCGCGCACTTGGGTAGGATTTGTCTCAACTTCAACAAGGACAGCCAATCACAAGGCGATATGGACGTCTGGTCCGACGTGTGGACATCTACGGCAACGAATTTCTCAGTGATACAATCTCATTGCAGCCACCAAAAGAATAGATGGCTGCCCTGCAGTGGAAGGCGGCCGAATGCGAAATGTAGTAGTATCCTGTGCTCGACGCTCGGACTCCAGACTCCATTCCAACATTTACTCGCACGAGCACAAGACCAAACCGACACCCAACCAACCACCACCATGGCCATCTCCGACAACACCAACAGCACCTCCCAGCAGGAATTCTCCAAGCTGCAAGACATGATGAAGAACGGCGCCAACGAAGCCTCGAACTACCTCGACTCACTCAAGAGCAAGTTCTCCGACTACGACAACTCGCACAAATCCTCCAAGGAGACAGCCACGTCCTACTTCCAAACGGCCATGGACCGAGCCAGAGAGTCCGTGGATCAGTTCAAGCGCTCGAGTGAAGATGTCCGCCAAAGCGGCAACCACGCGTCCGACCAGGTCGTCGACGCTGCCAAACGCTCCATGGATCAGGCCGGTTCAGCGCTGGACGACCTGGCCAAGTCGGCTCAGGACTACGACCAGCGCCTTCGCGACTCTATCAATTCGGGCGTCGACAACGCCAAGGACAGCGGCTCCAAGACGGCATCGTCGTGGCAGGATTCGATCTCGTCGCTCGTCAGTTCCACTCGAGACTCGACGTTCCACGGCTTCGAGTCGCTTCAGAACCAGTTCGCGACGTACCAGAAGTCGATGGCGGATCAGGCCTCGTCCGCTGCCGACAGCATCTCCAACAAGGCGTCCGAGGCCTCCGACAAGATGAAGCCGGCGGAACCGACGCTGATGGAGCGCGCCACAGGGGCTGTGTCATCGGGTCTGGGCTATGTCACGAGCGCGTTCCAGGGCCCGGACGATTCGAGTAAGAGCTCGTAGGATGAAGAGAGGCAGGATACTGTGTACCAGATACTTTCAGGACTCCACAAAATAGAGGACGTCTTTTCCGTACTTGTTTGTTGAGTGCATGTTGGACTCATCACAAGTAATGGTGCCGTGTAGGTTTCCAATTTTGTGCACGCTCGAGGGGATGGTCGTGAGGTTGGATTTCCACTACCATCCTCTTCAACATAACCTTTTTTTTTATCGGTTAACGCCGGTAGCACAACATAACCTTACATACTACTTCGAAGTACAAGAATCAGTTGCTTCTGTCCTGACCACTTGCTGTCTTCGAACTAAACGGACAGTGCTCGATCTGTCCCCGAATGAGTGGCTGTGGAGCGTTCACTTGGACCAACTACAACGACGGAATGTGAATTCGTAATTGCAAAGTAGATCCACCAGATCTGTCGTATGGATATCGTATTCTGTATCTGTACTGCTCATTGCGATCTACCACCTTACTGGAACCTTCCAACTGCCTATGATCCTGGGAGCTTCGGTCCATGATAATCTAGGGTCAATGACTCTGAGTCATGGACCGAAGAGTCATTGACTCTTGACTGTGCCACCAATCTAGTGGTCGACATAGGGGCGAACACTAGAACGGACATAGGAAGTCGTTAGCATAGCTAAGTGACATCAATGTACCTCACTGAAAAACGAAACGATGACTGTGCCACCAATGGTTCAGCCAATTTGAAGAAATGACATGGGGGAACAACGTACGGTGAACATCTCATAGATCCGTCATAGATAGTCGTTAGCTATACTCTCGCGCTTCACCATTGCTATAGAACTCACCACCCAGCTATCGAGCGACGACAATGCGCATTCGTCGACGACCACCAACGCGATGTCTGGAGCGACGACAATGCGCAGATTTCGGGCAACGACGGGGATGACTCCTTCACGCTCAACAGTCAAGGCGCTCAGGTGTTCCGTGAGGCGATCCCAGACAGCGTCGACATCGACACGTCGACTGCAGGTTTGAGTTCTAATACAAGTGATTCCAGTACACGGCACACCCTAAAGCCATGTTTGAGCTGGTGGTCGCTGATTGAGCACATGGTGGACGTGTCGAGGAGGACTTGCTAGCGATGGGCTGGTAAGTAAGTCTCCGGAAGGCGAGCGGGGACTGCATCTATAATCTATAACAGTGAAGAAAGTTTATAAAACATTAGTTCTAATAGTATTTTATTTCTTTGAGAAGAAAACGATTCGAGTCGGAGGAAGTGGTGCCGGTATCATTCCTGTTTACTTTTAAGGACAACTTCGCTGCATAACTTCGCTGCAGCTATATTGTCGCGCACTTGGGTAGGATTTGTCTCAACTTCAACAAGGACAGCCAATCACAAGGCGATATGGACGTCTGGTCCGACGTGTGGACATCTACGGCAACGAATTTCTCAGTGATACAATCTCATTGCAGCCACCAAAAGAATAGATGGCTGCCCTGCAGTGGAAGGCGGCCGAATGCGAAATGTAGTAGTATCCTGTGCTCGACGCTCCGGACTCAGACTCCATTCCAACATTTACTCGCACGAGCACAAGACCAAACCGACACCCAACCAACCACCACCATGGCCATCTCCGACAACACCAACAGCACCTCCCAGCAGGAATTCTCCAAGCTGCAAGACATGATGAAGAACGGCGCCAACGAAGCCTCGAACTACCTCGACTCACTCAAGAGCAAGTTCTCCGACTACGACAACTCGCACAAATCCTCCAAGGAGACAGCCACGTCCTACTTCCAAACGGCCATGGACCGAGCCAGAGAGTCCGTGGATCAGTTCAAGCGCTCGAGTGAAGATGTCCGCCAAAGCGGCAACCACGCGTCCGACCAGGTCGTCGACGCTGCCAAACGCTCCATGGATCAGGCCGGTTCAGCGCTGGACGACCTGGCCAAGTCGGCTCAGGACTACGACCAGCGCCTTCGCGACTCTATCAATTCGGGCGTCGACAACGCCAAGGACAGCGGCTCCAAGACGGCATCGTCGTGGCAGGATTCGATCTCGTCGCTCGTCAGTTCCACTCGAGACTCGACGTTCCACGGCTTCGAGTCGCTTCAGAACCAGTTCGCGACGTACCAGAAGTCGATGGCGGATCAGGCCTCGTCCGCTGCCGACAGCATCTCCAACAAGGCGTCCGAGGCCTCCGACAAGATGAAGCCGGCGGAACCGACGCTGATGGAGCGCGCCACAGGGGCTGTGTCATCGGGTCTGGGCTATGTCACGAGCGCGTTCCAGGGCCCGGACGATTCGAGTAAGAGCTCGTAGGATGAAGAGAGGCAGGATACTGTGTACCAGATACTTTCAGGACTCCACAAAATAGAGGACGTCTTTTTCCGTACTTGTTTGTTGAGTGCATGTTGGACTCATCACAAGTAATGGTGCCGTGTAGGTTTCAATTTTGTGCACGCTCGAGGGGATGGTCGTGAGGTTGGATTTCCACTACCATCCTCTTCAACATAACCTTTTTTATCGGTTAACGCCGGTAGCACAACATAACCTTACATACTACTTCGAAGTACAAGAATCAGTTGCTTCTGTCCTGACCACTTGCTGTCTTCGAACTAAACGGACAGTGCTCGATCTGTCCCCGAATGAGTGGCTGTGGAGCGTTCACTTGGACCAACTACAACGACGGAATGTGAATTCGTAATTGCAAAGTAGATCCACCAGATCTGTCGTATGGATATCGTATTCTGTATCTGTACTGCTCATTGCGATCTACCACCTTACTGGAACCTTCCAACTGCCTATGATCCTGGGAGCTTCGGTCCATGATAATCTAGGGTCAATGACTCTGAGTCATGGACCGAAGAGTCATTGACTCTTGACTGTGCCACCAATCTAGTGGTCGACATAGGGGCGAACACTAGAACGGACATAGGAAGTCGTTAGCATAGCTAAGTGACATCAATGTACCTCACTGAAAAACGAAACGATGACTGTGCCACCAATGGTTCCAGCCAATTTGAAGAAATGACATGGGGGAACAACGTACGGTGAACATCTCATAGATCCGTCATAGATAGTCGTTAGCTATACTCTCGCGCTTCACCATTGCTATAGAACTCACCACCCAGCTATCGAGCGACGACAATGCGCATTCGTCGACGACCACCAACGCGATGTCTGGAGCGACGACAATGCGCAGATTTCGGGCAACGACGGGGATGACTCCTTCACGCTCAACAGTCAAGGCGCTCAGGTGTTCCGTGAGGCGATCCCAGACAGCGTCGACATCGACACGTCGACTGCAGGTTTGAGTTCTAATACAAGTGATTCCAGTACACGGCACACCCTAAAGCCATGTTTGAGCTGGTGGTCGCTGATTGAGCACATGGTGGACGTGTCGAGGGAGGACTTGCTAGCGATGGGCTGGTAAGTAAGTCTCCGGAAGGCGAGCGGGGACTGCATCTATAATCTATAACAGTGAAGAAAGTTTATAAAACATTAGTTCTAATAGTATTTTATTTCTTTGAGAAGAAAACGATTCGAGTCGGAGGAAGTGGTGCCGGTATCATTCCTGTTTACTTTTAAGGACAACTTCGCTGCATAACTTCGCTGCAGCTATATTGTCGCGCACTTGGGTAGGATTTGTCTCAACTTCAACAAGGACAGCCAATCACAAGGCGATATGGACGTCTGGTCCGACGTGTGGACATCTACGGCAACGAATTTCTCAGTGATACAATCTCATTGCAGCCACCAAAAGAATAGATGGCTGCCCTGCAGTGGAAGGCGGCCGAATGCGAAATGTAGTAGTATCCTGTGCTCGACGCTCGGACTCCAGACTCCATTCCAACATTTACTCGCACGAGCACAAGACCAAACCGACACCCAACCAACCACCACCATGGCCATCTCCGACAACACCAACAGCACCTCCCAGCAGGAATTCTCCAAGCTGCAAGACATGATGAAGAACGGCGCCAACGAAGCCTCGAACTACCTCGACTCACTCAAGAGCAAGTTCTCCGACTACGACAACTCGCACAAATCCTCCAAGGAGACAGCCACGTCCTACTTCCAAACGGCCATGGACCGAGCCAGAGAGTCCGTGGATCAGTTCAAGCGCTCGAGTGAAGATGTCCGCCAAAGCGGCAACCACGCGTCCGACCAGGTCGTCGACGCTGCCAAACGCTCCATGGATCAGGCCGGTTCAGCGCTGGACGACCTGGCCAAGTCGGCTCAGGACTACGACCAGCGCCTTCGCGACTCTATCAATTCGGGCGTCGACAACGCCAAGGACAGCGGCTCCAAGACGGCATCGTCGTGGCAGGACTCGATCTCGTCGCTCGTCAGTTCCACTCGAGACTCGACGTTCCACGGCTTCGAGTCGCTTCAGAACCAGTTCGCGACGTACCAGAAGTCGATGGCGGATCAGGCCTCGTCCGCTGCCGACAGCATCTCCAACAAGGCGTCCGAGGCCTCCGACAAGATGAAGCCGGCGGAACCGACGCTGATGGAGCGCGCCACAGGGGCTGTGTCATCGGGTCTGGGCTATGTCACGAGCGCGTTCCAGGGCCCGGACGATTCGAGTAAGAGCTCGTAGGATGAAGAGAGGCAGGATACTGTGTACCAGATACTTTCAGGACTCCACAAAATAGAGGACGTCTTTTTCCGTACTTGTTTGTTGAGTGCATGTTGGACTCATCACAAGTAATGGTGCCGTGTAGGTTTCCAATTTTGTGCACGCTCGAGGGGATGGTCGTGAGGTTGGATTTCCACTACCATCCTCTTCAACATAACCTTTTTTATCGGTTAACGCCGGTAGCACAACATAACCTTACATACTACTTCGAAGTACAAGAATCAGTTGCTTCTGTCCTGACCACTTGCTGTCTTCGAACTAAACGGACAGTGCTCGATCTGTCCCCGAATGAGTGGCTGTGGAGCGTTCACTTGGACCAACTACAACGACGGAATGTGAATTCGTAATTGCAAAGTAGATCCACCAGATCTGTCGTATGGATATCGTATTCTGTATCTGTACTGCTCATTGCGATCTACCACCTTACTGGAACCTTCCAACTGCCTATGATCCTGGGAGCTTCGGTCCATGATAATCTAGGGTCAATGACTCTGAGTCATGGACCGAAGAGTCATTGACTCTTGACTGTGCCACCAATCTAGTGGTCGACATAGGGGCGAACACTAGAACGGACATAGGAAGTCGTTAGCATAGCTAAGTGACATCAATGTACCTCACTGAAAAACGAAACGATGACTGTGCCACCAATGGTTCAGCCAATTTGAAGAAATGACATGGGGGAACAACGTACGGTGAACATCTCATAGATCCGTCATAGATAGTCGTTAGCTATACTCGCGCTTCACCATTGCTATAGAACTCACCACCCAGCTATCGAGCGACGACAATGCGCATTCGTCGACGACCACCAACGCGATGTCTGGAGCGACGACAATGCGCAGATTTCGGGCAACGACGGGGATGACTCCTTCACGCTCAACAGTCAAGGCGCTCAGGTGTTCCGTGAGGCGATCCCAGACAGCGTCGACATCGACACGTCGACTGCAGGTTTGAGTTCTAATACAAGTGATTCCAGTACACGGCACACCCTAAAGCCATGTTTGAGCTGGTGGTCGCTGATTGAGCACATGGTGGACGTGTCGAGGGAGGACTTGCTAGCGATGGGCTGGTAAGTAAGTCTCCGGAAGGCGAGCGGGGACTGCATCTATAATCTATAACAGTGAAGAAAGTTTATAAAACATTAGTTCTAATAGTATTTTATTTCTTTGAGAAGAAAACGATTCGAGTCGGAGGAAGTGGTGCCGGTATCATTCCTGTTTACTTTTAAGGACAACTTCGCTGCATAACTTCGCTGCAGCTATATTGTCGCGCACTTGGGTAGGATTTGTCTCAACTTCAACAAGGACAGCCAATCACAAGGCGATATGGACGTCTGGTCCGACGTGTGGACATCTACGGCAACGAATTTCTCAGTGATACAATCTCATTGCAGCCATCAAAGAATAGATGGCTGCCCTGCAGTGGAAGGCGGCCGAATGCGAAATGTAGTAGTATCCTGTGCTCGACGCTCGGACTCCAGACTCCATTCCAACATTTACTCGCACGAGCACAAGACCAAACCGACACCCAACCAACCACCACCATGGCCATCTCCGACAACACCAACAGCACCTCCCAGCAGGAATTCTCCAAGCTGCAAGACATGATGAAGAACGGCGCCAACGAAGCCTCGAACTACCTCGACTCACTCAAGAGCAAGTTCTCCGACTACGACAACTCGCACAAATCCTCCAAGGAGACAGCCACGTCCTACTTCCAAACGGCCATGGACCGAGCCAGAGAGTCCGTGGATCAGTTCAAGCGCTCGAGTGAAGATGTCCGCCAAAGCGGCAACCACGCGTCCGACCAGGTCGTCGACGCTGCCAAACGCTCCATGGATCAGGCCGGTTCCAGCGCTGGACGACCTGGCCAAGTCGGCTCAGGACTACGACCAGCGCCTTCGCGACTCCATCAATTCGGGCGTCGACAACGCCAAGGACAGCGGCTCCAAGACGGCATCGTCGTGGCAGGATTCGATCTCGTCGCTCGTCAGTTCCACTCGAGACTCGACGTTCCACGGCTTCGAGTCGCTTCAGAACCAGTTCGCGACGTACCAGAAGTCGATGGCGGATCAGGCCTCGTCCGCTGCCGACAGCATCTCCAACAAGGCGTCCGAGGCCTCCGACAAGATGAAGCCGGCGGAACCGACGCTGATGGAGCGCGCCACAGGGCTGTGTCATCGGGTCTGGGCTATGTCACGAGCGCGTTCCAGGGCCCGGACGATTCGAGTAAGAGCTCGTAGGATGAAGAGAGGCAGGATACTGTGTACCAGATACTTTCAGGACTCCACAAAATAGAGGACGTCTTTTCCGTACTTGTTTGTTGAGTGCATGTTGGACTCATCACAAGTAATGGTGCCGTGTAGGTTTCCAATTTTGTGCACGCTCGAGGGGATGGTCGTGAGGTTGGATTTCCACTACCATCCTCTTCAACATAACCTTTTTTTTTATCGGTTAACGCCGGTAGCACAACATAACCTTACATACTACTTCGAAGTACAAGAATCAGTTGCTTCTGTCCTGACCACTTGCTGTCTTCGAACTAAACGGACAGTGCTCGATCTGTCCCCGAATGAGTGGCTGTGGAGCGTTCACTTGGACCAACTACAACGACGGAATGTGAATTCGTAATTGCAAAGTAGATCCACCAGATCTGTCGTATGAATATCGTATTCTGTATCTGTACTGCTCATTGCGATCTACCACCTTACTGGAACCTTCCAACTGCCTATGATCCTGGGAGCTTCGGTCCATGATAATCTAGGGTCAATGACTCTGAGTCATGGACCGAAGAGTCATTGACTCTTGACTGTGCCACCAATCTAGTGGTCGACATAGGGCGAACACTAGAACGGACATAGGAAGTCGTTAGCATAGCTAAGTGACATCAATGTACCTCACTGAAAAACGAAACGATGACTGTGCCACCAATGGTTCAGCCAATTTGAAGAAATGACATGGGGGAACAACGTACGGTGAACATCTCATAGATCCGTCATAGATAGTCGTTAGCTATACTCTCGCGCTTCACCATTGCTATAGAACTCACCACCCAGCTATCGAGCGACGACAATGCGCATTCGTCGACGACCACCAACGCGATGTCTGGAGCGACGACAATGCGCAGATTTCGGGCAACGACGGGGATGACTCCTTCACGCTCAACAGTCAAGGCGCTCAGGTGTTCCGTGAGGCGATCCCAGACAGCGTCGACATCGACACGTCGACTGCAGGTTTGAGTTCTAATACAAGTGATTCCAGTACACGGCACACCCTAAAGCCATGTTTGAGCTGGTGGTCGCTGATTGAGCACATGGTGGACGTGTCGAGGAGGACTTGCTAGCGATGGGCTGGTAAGTAAGTCTCCGGAAGGCGAGCGGGGACTGCATCTATAATCTATAACAGTGAAGAAAGTTTATAAAACATTAGTTCTAATAGTATTTTATTTCTTTGAGAAGAAAACGATTCGAGTCGGAGGAAGTGGTGCCGGTATCATTCCTGTTTACTTTTAAGGACAACTTCGCTGCATAACTTCGCTGCAGCTATATTGTCGCGCACTTGGGTAGGATTTGTCTCAACTTCAACAAGGACAGCCAATCACAAGGCGATATGGACGTCTGGTCCGACGTGTGGACATCTACGGCAACGAATTTCTCAGTGATACAATCTCATTGCAGCCACCAAAAGAATAGATGGCTGCCCTGCAGTGGAAGGCGGCCGAATGCGAAATGTAGTAGTATCCTGTGCTCGACGCTCGGACTCCAGACTCCATTCCAACATTTACTCGCACGAGCACAAGACCAAACCGACACCCAACCAACCACCACCATGGCCATCTCCGACAACACCAACAGCACCTCCCAGCAGGAATTCTCCAAGCTGCAAGACATGATGAAGAACGGCGCCAACGAAGCCTCGAACTACCTCGACTCACTCAAGAGCAAGTTCTCCGACTACGACAACTCGCACAAATCCTCCAAGGAGACAGCCACGTCCTACTTCCAAACGTCCATGGACCGAGCCAGAGAGTCCGTGGATCAGTTCAAGCGCTCGAGTGAAGATGTCCGCCAAAGCGGCAACCACGCGTCCGACCAGGTCGTCGACGCTGCCAAATGCTCCATGGATCAGGCCGGTTCAGCGCTGGACGACCTGGCCAAGTCGGCTCAGGACTACGACCAGCGCCTTCGCGACTCCATCAATTCGGGCGTCGACAACGCCAAGGACAGCGGCTCCAAGACGGCATCGTCGTGGCAGGACTCGATCTCGTCGCTCGTCAGTTCCACTCGAGACTCGACGTTCCACGGCTTCGAGTCGCTTCAGAACCAGTTCGCGACGTACCAGAAGTCGATGGCGGATCAGGCCTCGTCCGCTGCCGACAGCATCTCCAACAAGGCGTCCGAGGCCTCCGACAAGATGAAGCCGGCGGAACCGACGCTGATGGAGCGCGCCACAGGGGCTGTGTCATCGGGTCTGGGCTATGTCACGAGCGCGTTCCAGGGCCCGGACGATTCGAGTAAGAGCTCGTAGGATGAAGAGAGGCAGGATACTGTGTACCAGATACTTTCAGGACTCCACAAAATAGAGGACGTCTTTTCCGTACTTGTTTGTTGAGTGCATGTTGGACTCATCACAAGTAATGGTGCCGTGTAGGTTTCCAATTTTGTGCACGCTCGAGGGGATGGTCGTGAGGTTGGATTTCCACTACCATCCTCTTCAACATAACCTTTTTTTTTATCGGTTAACGCCGGTAGCACAACATAACCTTACATACTACTTCGAAGTACAAGAATCAGTTGCTTCTGTCCTGACCACTTGTTGTCTTCGAACTAAACGGACAGTGCTCGATCTGTCCCCGAATGAGTGGCTGTGGAGCGTTCACTTGGACCAACTACAACGACGGAATGTGAATTCGTAATTGCAAAGTAGATCCACCAGATCTGTCGTATGAATATCGTATTCTGTATCTGTACTGCTCATTGCGATCTACCACCTTACTGGAACCTTCCAACTGCCTATGATCCTGGGAGCTTCGGTCCATGATAATCTAGGGTCAATGACTCTGAGTCATGGACCGAAGAGTCATTGACTCTTGACTGTGCCACCAATCTAGTGGTCGACATAGGGGCGAACACTAGAACGGACATAGGAAGTCGTTAGCATAGCTAAGTGACATCAATGTACCTCACTGAAAAACGAAACGATGACTGTGCCACCAATGGTTCAGCCAATTTGAAGAAATGACATGGGGGAACAACGTACGGTGAACATCTCATAGATCCGTCATAGATAGTCGTTAGCTATACTCTCGCGCTTCACCATTGCTATAGAACTCACCACCCAGCTATCGAGCGACGACAATGCGCATTCGTCGACGACCACCAACGCGATGTCTGGAGCGACGACAATGCGCAGATTTCGGGCAACGACGGGGATGACTCCTTCACGCTCAACAGTCAAGGCGCTCAGGTGTTCCGTGAGGCGATCCCAGACAGCGTCGACATCGACACGTCGACTGCAGGTTTGAGTTCTAATACAAGTGATTCCAGTACACGGCACACCCTAAAGCCATGTTTGAGCTGGTGGTCGCTGATTGAGCACATGGTGGACGTGTCGAGGGAGGACTTGCTAGCGATGGGCTGGTAAGTAAGTCTCCGGAAGGCGAGCGGGGACTGCATCTATAATCTATAACAGTGAAGAAAGTTTATAAAACATTAGTTCTAATAGTATTTTATTTCTTTGAGAAGAAAACGATTCGAGTCGGAGGAAGTGGTGCCGGTATCATTCCTGTTTACTTTTAAGGACAACTTCGCTGCATAACTTCGCTGCAGCTATATTGTCGCGCACTTGGGTAGGATTTGTCTCAACTTCAACAAGGACAGCCAATCACAAGGCGATATGGACGTCTGGTCCGACGTGTGGACATCTACGGCAACGAATTTCAGTGATACAATCTCATTGCAGCCACCAAAAGAATAGATGGCTGCCCTGCAGTGGAAGGCGGCCGAATGCGAAATGTAGTAGTATCCTGTGCTCGACGCTCGGACTCCAGACTCCATTCCAACATTTACTCGCACGAGCACAAGACCAAACCGACACCCAACCAACCACCACCATGGCCATCTCCGACAACACCAACAGCACCTCCCAGCAGGAATTCTCCAAGCTGCAAGACATGATGAAGAACGGCGCCAACGAAGCCTCGAACTACCTCGACTCACTCAAGAGCAAGTTCTCCGACTACGACAACTCGCACAAATCCTCCAAGGAGACAGCCACGTCCTACTTCCAAACGGCCATGGACCGAGCCAGAGAGTCCGTGGATCAGTTCAAGCGCTCGAGTGAAGATGTCCGCCAAAGCGGCAACCACGCGTCCGACCAGGTCGTCGACGCTGCCAAACGCTCCATGGATCAGGCCGGTTCAGCGCTGGACGACCTGGCCAAGTCGGCTCAGGACTACGACCAGCGCCTTCGCGACTCCATCAATTCGGGCGTCGACAACGCCAAGGACAGCGGCTCCAAGACGGCATCGTCGTGGCAGGATTCGATCTCGTCGCTCGTCAGTTCCACTCGAGACTCGACGTTCCACGGCTTCGAGTCGCTTCCAGAACCAGTTCGCGACGTACCAGAAGTCGATGGCGGATCAGGCCTCGTCCGCTGCCGACAGCATCTCCAACAAGGCGTCCGAGGCCTCCGACAAGATGAAGCCGGCGGAACCGACGCTGATGGAGCGCGCCACAGGGGCTGTGTCATCGGGTCTGGGCTATGTCACGAGCGCGTTCCAGGGCCCGGACGATTCGAGTAAGAGCTCGTAGGATGAAGAGAGGCAGGATACTGTGTACCAGATACTTTCAGGACTCCACAAAATAGAGGACGTCTTTTCCGTACTTGTTTGTTGAGTGCATGTTGGACTCATCACAAGTAATGGTGCCGTGTAGGTTTCCAATTTTGTGCACGCTCGAGGGGATGGTCGTGAGGTTGGATTTCCACTACCATCCTCTTCAACATAACCTTTTTTTTTATCGGTTAACGCCGGTAGCACAACATAACCTTACATACTACTTCGAAGTACAAGAATCAGTTGCTTCTGTCCTGACCACTTGCTGTCTTCGAACTAAACGGACAGTGCTCGATCTGTCCCCGAATGAGTGGCTGTGGAGCGTTCACTTGGACCAACTACAACGACGGAATGTGAATTCGTAATTGCAAAGTAGATCCACCAGATCTGTCGTATGAATATCGTATTCTGTATCTGTACTGCTCATTGCGATCTACCACCTTACTGGAACCTTCCAACTGCCTATGATCCTGGGAGCTTCGGTCCATGATAATCTAGGGTCAATGACTCTGAGTCATGGACCGAAGAGTCATTGACTCTTGACTGTGCCACCAATCTAGTGGTCGACATAGGGGCGAACACTAGAACGGACATAGGAAGTCGTTAGCATAGCTAAGTGACATCAATGTACCTCACTGAAAAACGAAACGATGACTGTGCCACCAATGGTTCAGCCAATTTGAAGAAATGACATGGGGGAACAACGTACGGTGAACATCTCATAGATCCGTCATAGATAGTCGTTAGCTATACTCTCGCGCTTCACCATTGCTATAGAACTCACCACCCAGCTATCGAGCGACGACAATGCGCATTCGTCGACGACCACCAACGCGATGTCTGGAGCGACGACAATGCGCAGATTTCGGGCAACGACGGGGATGACTCCTTCACGCTCAACAGTCAAGGCGCTCAGGTGTTCCGTGAGGCGATCCCAGACAGCGTCGACATCGACACGTCGACTGCAGGTTTGAGTTCTAATACAAGTGATTCCAGTACACGGCACACCCTAAAGCCATGTTTGAGCTGGTGGTCGCTGATTGAGCACATGGTGGACGTGTCGAGGAGGACTTGCTAGCGATGGGCTGGTAAGTAAGTCTCCGGAAGGCGAGCGGGGACTGCATCTATAATCTATAACAGTGAAGAAAGTTTATAAAACATTAGTTCTAATAGTATTTTATTTCTTTGAGAAGAAAACGATTCGAGTCGGAGGAAGTGGTGCCGGTATCATTCCTGTTTACTTTTAAGGACAACTTCGCTGCATAACTTCGCTGCAGCTATATTGTCGCGCACTTGGGTAGGATTTGTCTCAACTTCAACAAGGACAGCCAATCACAAGGCGATATGGACGTCTGGTCCGACGTGTGGACATCTACGGCAACGAATTTCTCAGTGATACAATCTCATTGCAGCCACCAAAAGAATAGATGGCTGCCCTGCAGTGGAAGGCGGCCGAATGCGAAATGTAGTAGTATCCTGTGCTCGACGCTCGGACTCCAGACTCCATTCCAACATTTACTCGCACGAGCACAAGACCAAACCGACACCCAACCAACCACCACCATGGCCATCTCCGACAACACCAACAGCACCTCCCAGCAGGAATTCTCCAAGCTGCAAGACATGATGAAGAACGGCGCCAACGAAGCCTCGAACTACCTCGACTCACTCAAGAGCAAGTTCTCCGACTACGACAACTCGCACAAATCCTCCAAGGAGACAGCCACGTCCTACTTCCAAACGGCCATGGACCGAGCCAGAGAGTCCGTGGATCAGTTCAAGCGCTCGAGTGAAGATGTCCGCCAAAGCGGCAACCACGCGTCCGACCAGGTCGTCGACGCTGCCAAACGCTCCATGGATCAGGCCGGTTCAGCGCTGGACGACCTGGCCAAGTCGGCTCAGGACTACGACCAGCGCCTTCGCGACTCTATCAATTCGGGCGTCGACAACGCCAAGGACAGCGGCTCCAAGACGGCATCGTCGTGGCAGGACTCGATCTCGTCGCTCGTCAGTTCCACTCGAGACTCGACGTTCCACGGCTTCGAGTCGCTTCAGAACCAGTTCGCGACGTACCAGAAGTCGATGGCGGATCAGGCCTCGTCCGCTGCCGACAGCATCTCCAACAAGGCGTCCGAGGCCTCCGACAAGATGAAGCCGGCGGAACCGACGCTGATGGAGCGCGCCACAGGGGCTGTGTCATCGGGTCTGGGCTATGTCACGAGCGCGTTCCAGGGCCCGGACGATTCGAGTAAGAGCTCGTAGGATGAAGAGAGGCAGGATACTGTGTACCAGATACTTTCAGGACTCCACAAAATAGAGGACGTCTTTTCCGTACTTGTTTGTTGAGTGCATGTTGGACTCATCACAAGTAATGGTGCCGTGTAGGTTTCCAATTTTGTGCACGCTCGAGGGGATGGTCGTGAGGTTGGATTTCCACTACCATCCTCTTCAACATAACCTTTTTTTTATCGGTTAACGCCGGTAGCACAACATAACCTTACATACTACTTCGAAGTACAAGAATCAGTTGCTTCTGTCCTGACCACTTGCTGTCTTCGAACTAAACGGACAGTGCTCGATCTGTCCCCGAATGAGTGGCTGTGGAGCGTTCACTTGGACCAACTACAACGACGGAATGTGAATTCGTAATTGCAAAGTAGATCCACCAGATCTGTCGTATGAATATCGTATTCTGTATCTGTACTGCTCATTGCGATCTACCACCTTACTGGAACCTTCCAACTGCCTATGATCCTGGGAGCTTCGGTCCATGATAATCTAGGGTCAATGACTCTGAGTCATGGACCGAAGAGTCATTGACTCTTGACTGTGCCACCAATCTAGTGGTCGACATAGGGGCGAACACTAGAACGGACATAGGAAGTCGTTAGCATAGCTAAGTGACATCAATGTACCTCACTGAAAAACGAAACGATGACTGTGCCACCAATGGTTCAGCCAATTTGAAGAAATGACATGGGGGAACAACGTACGGTGAACATCTCATAGATCCGTCATAGATAGTCGTTAGCTATACTCTCGCGCTTCACCATTGCTATAGAACTCACCACCCAGCTATCGAGCGACGACAATGCGCATTCGTCGACGACCACCAACGCGATGTCTGGAGCGACGACAATGCGCAGATTTCGGGCAACGACGGGGATGACTCCTTCACGCTCAACAGTCAAGGCGCTCAGGTGTTCCGTGAGGCGATCCCAGACAGCGTCGACATCGACACGTCGACTGCAGGTTTGAGTTCTAATACAAGTGATTCCAGTACACGGCACACCCTAAAGCCATGTTTGAGCTGGTGGTCGCTGATTGAGCACATGGTGGACGTGTCGAGGGAGGACTTGCTAGCGATGGGCTGGTAAGTAAGTCTCCGGAAGGCGAGCGGGGACTGCATCTATAATCTATAACAGTGAAGAAAGTTTATAAAACATTAGTTCTAATAGTATTTTATTTCTTTGAGAAGAAAACGATTCGAGTCGGAGGAAGTGGTGCCGGTATCATTCCTGTTTACTTTTAAGGACAACTTCGCTGCATAACTTCGCTGCAGCTATATTGTCGCGCACTTGGGTAGGATTTGTCTCAACTTCAACAAGGACAGCCAATCACAAGGCGATATGGACGTCTGGTCCGACGTGTGGACATCTACGGCAACGAATTTCTCAGTGATACAATCTCATTGCAGCCACCAAAAGAATAGATGGCTGCCCTGCAGTGGAAGGCGGCCGAATGCGAAATGTAGTAGTATCCTGTGCTCGACGCTCGGACTCCAGACTCCATTCCAACATTTACTCGCACGAGCACAAGACCAAACCGACACCCAACCAACCACCACCATGGCCATCTCCGACAACACCAACAGCACCTCCCAGCAGGAATTCTCCAAGCTGCAAGACATGATGAAGAACGGCGCCAACGAAGCCTCGAACTACCTCGACTCACTCAAGAGCAAGTTCTCCGACTACGACAACTCGCACAAATCCTCCAAGGAGACAGCCACGTCCTACTTCCAAACGTCCATGGACCGAGCCAGAGAGTCCGTGGATCAGTTCAAGCGCTCGAGTGAAGATGTCCGCCAAAGCGGCAACCACGCGTCCGACCAGGTCGTCGACGCTGCCAAACGCTCCATGGATCAGGCCGGTTCAGCGCTGGACGACCTGGCCAAGTCGGCTCAGGACTACGACCAGCGCCTTCGCGACTCTATCAATTCGGGCGTCGACAACGCCAAGGACAGCGGCTCCAAGACGGCATCGTCGTGGCAGGACTCGATCTCGTCGCTCGTCAGTTCCACTCGAGACTCGACGTTCCACGGCTTCGAGTCGCTTCAGAACCAGTTCGCGACATACCAGAAGTCGATGGCGGATCAGGCCTCGTCCGCTGCCGACAGCATCTCCAACAAGGCGTCCGAGGCCTCCGACAAGATGAAGCCGGCGGAACCGACGCTGATGGAGCGCGCCACAGGGGCTGTGTCATCGGGTCTGGGCTACGTCACGAGCGCGTTCCAGGGCCCGGACGATTCGAGTAAGAGCTCGTAGGATGAAGAGAGGCAGAACACGACGTACCTCAAGCCAGCTAGCCTCCTTCGTTTTCTAGCTTTATAGCTTTCTAAAATGTATCTCATTCTACTACATCTTTGAATCACTTCTCATCAAGTTATCCTATCTTTCTCGTATCATCATAACTACTTGAAGGCCCTTCACATCGTCCTCAAAATAAAGCTTTATGATCAGCTAAATCGGTCGATCCTTGGGATGGTTCCTCGAGGAAGAAACGTAATGCGGGGGATATTTGTACCAACTTGTAGTGCTACCAAAATAAACTGCAGCTCCAAGGTGGGCTCTTGATTCCTGTCACTCCTGCTTCTCCGTCTGCCTGCGTCCGTTGCAGCACTTTCACTCCAGCGACTTGTATAGACTATGGCGAAGAAGGGTGGTAATGAGATCGAGACGCTCGTCAAAGTGCTGGAGAAAGGTGCCAAGGACAAGCGCGACATCGTTATTGACGACATCATCTCGAACCCCGTCTCCTGCGGTTATCTGCTCGACTTTTGCCAGAAACAAGTACGTTTAGCTCTATCACAACTTGGTCGTGGTTTTTTTTACACTAACGGACAATCTGCTGCAGTATTGCGCTGAGAATCTCAACTTCTTCATGGCAGTGGACAAATTCAAGGACGAGTGTGGGCTACTGGACTTCCGTGACCCGGAGTCTGTACAGTCATGCAAGGAGATGGCAGACCAGATCTGGGCCGATTTCCTGTCCTTAAACTCTCCAAATGAAGTGAGTTTGCCATCGGACGATCGAGAGCAGACACAGGAGCGGATGAAGCGGCCTGGTGAATTTCGAGCCAAACTCTTTGACGTGGCCATGCAGGACGCCATCAAGACGCTGCAGAAGGACACGCTCATGCGCTTCCTTAAGGCACCACAGTACACAGAGATGGCTACAAAGGTCTCAGCTGTACACGAGATGATCGTCAAGAAGGTTTTCGACTCCGATAGTTCGTACCAGGTGGATCTGCCTACTGTCACAACTCTAACGGACGAGAAAATCGCCAAAGGGAATTTCTCTCTGGACGACATCCTAGGCGACAAAATCCTGTTCCGAGAGATGCTTGACTACCTCGAGAAGAGTACGTTGTAGTTTCTTCTTTGTGTGTATTTTAAAGTAGGCTAACTGGTCCTCTTCCTACAGAATTCAGAGCGGAAAATCTCAAATGCGCACGCCAGATCCGGCGGTTTGAGGAGATGGCATTGCAGATGAAGGCAGATGACCTCAAGGACTTTGCATGGAACTTGTACTTGTACTTCATCGCGCCAGGGTCTCCGTACGAGGTTTCATGTACGAATCTGGACCGTAAGTCCGTCCAACTTCGACTGGGTTGCCCCATAAAGACCATGTTCGAGCCTATCAAGGAGAACACGATGCTCGTGCTCAAGCAAGACCACAAGTCGTTCCTACAGCAGCTACAGCCCAAGACACTCAAGGACCGACTCAAGGCGGAGAAGACTGGCAATGCGCCGCAGAAATCAGGCTTCCTCTCCAAGTTTAAAGTATTCTAGTCATACAGGAGATGAAGGTTAAAACGCCTGGTAGTTGATATGCATAAAGCCCTCTCCATCCTTCAGCTTCTTGATTTTTTTTTCCCCATGCAAAGGCGTCTAAAATACACAGTTGGCATCCATTTCACTGCCTTTGACCTGCTGCGTGCAGCAGCTTCTGCTCGTCAATGGCCACCGCAGCCATCTCCATCTCCACGTCTTCCATCAGAGCATTGACGTGTGCGTCATCTACAACCATTCCGTCTTGCTGTTCTGCGTTGTAGAAATGATTCTGCACGGTCTCATCCTGCTCTTCTTCATATTCTTCTTCCTCGTATTCCTCGTCTTCCTCTTCTTCTCCATCAACGTCCTCATCCAGCTCTGCGACTGTGCGCACCAGTGGTCCATTGTTCAGCGCCTCCTGGGTCACATCCACCGCCACTACAATCTCCTCCTCCTCGTCATCATACACAAAACGCGTGTGTTTACCCTGGAAAACGGGAAGTCCCTTGGCCACGTTCTCCTCGTCCTGGAAGAACTCGGAACGAGCGCCGAGCTCCGGCTGCGCACGGACGGCGGCGTTCAAGCGCTCCACCTCTTGCGTCGTGAACTCCACGGCCTGTCGCTCGTACTCGGCGGCTGAAATCTGCTGCGTGTACTGCGTTGGGGGCGCAGAGGCGTCGTCCATAGCGTGATCCGCGTCCATCGTGAACAATTCCGCTCTCAATTTGCAACAATCCGTTAATGAAGAGCTCTTTTCGTGACGACTGGTGACGCACAACATTCACTTAAGTCCGTATAAAAATCTGATTCGTATCAGATAGGATACGTAAAACCTACACTTTCTCCCGTTTAAGTCCGCAGTATCTGCTCCAATCGCTCGCTGCAAGTACGTCAGTGTATCAATTGCAGAGTGGAGACGATGTCGACCGGAGCGTACGACCGCCGCGGCAGCAGCATCGCGGCCGATGTAGACGCCGCTATTGAGCGTATTGTGGATCATTTTGAGAGCGGCGACTTAGCGCTACGTCTGGACGTGCTGCGTGCACTGAGCGCCCAGGCGCGACTGGCGTTCGAGACCACTCGAGTGCGTGAACATCTGAACAAGCACCCGGTATCCATGGACCTGATCCAAGGCGTCACGAGTCAGAGTCCCGTGTTTAAGACGTTGGCTGAGAAGCTGACGGTGGACAGCTACAGCTGCGACTATGACGTACAACGCAATGTGGTCATGATGACGGACGTGCGGTGGACGTTGGAACAGAAGAGCAGCAAGAAAGTGACCAAGAAGAGGAAGAAGTCGGTGGTACCAGTGGTTAAGAAGGAGAAAGGATCGATGATTACTAAGTACAGGTTCGAGAGAGTTAAACAGGAAGAGGAAGATGTACAGGAGACAATCATCAAATTCACCGTTGTGGTGGCATTCGGAGACGATGACGCGACGCCCAGAGAACTCGTGCACTATGAAATGGCCTGTGAACACGCGTACCCTAAGAGTTACTACGAGGATCAGCAGCAGTTGCCATCGGATGAAGAAGAAGAAGGTGATGATGAGACAAGTGCGGAGAAGGAGAAACAACCTGGTAAGAAAGAGAAACAGGACGAAGAGGAAGAGGAAGGAGAGGAAAAGAATTTCGGGGAAGAGCTGCGTGCGTTCCGATTCAACAATGAGGTGCTGGCAGACTTAGGTGAGTGGATGGGAGCTGATGAGGAGGAACTGGACCCTGTAGACGTCATCGGTTTCTTCATGGCGTTGCCTGTGCACGAAGACGAGTGGCTGGTGGACGAGCGCGTGTGCGAAATTCTCTTCCAAGGCGGCATGGGAACTGGTAGTGATGACGGTAGCGACGACGAGGAGCAGAACGGAGAAGAGTCCGATCATGCAGAGGAAGATGACGAGGCCTAAGTACTTGGGACTTGTAACAACGCCAACAGCGACGTAAATATATACCTAGGGCCCCAGTTGACGTGTGCATGGGAAGCTTTGGAAGCCTATTTTCAAGTGGGGATCTCATGTGAGTAGTTTCGCCCTAGAGTCTGCATGGCCATCATAATTGGTTCTGCTGACTGCGTACCTATTGTTTGTGAGGCTTCCAGACGATGGCAGTTGGGAAGCATTTGCGCTCTCAAGGCAGTAAAGAGACTTTGCGACGGCCTCCTTCAATTGTTCGGGACGACTGTATCGACGATCTGTACGAGAACAATGCGTTCGGTGACGAAGATCAGGAGCTTGAAGCTGCTACGGCCAAGGCCGAAAGCAAGATGAAACGAAGCGATTCAGATCCGCAGGAGTCCAAAGATGCAGGCAGTAGAGCCCAGGGGAACAAAATGCAGTTCGACGTGTGGGTCGCGCGCAAAGACAAATATGAGCGCATGGCTCGAGCTCTGGCGCAGTTGGACTCGACTCGAGCTACCGGCGAAGACTCGTGGTTGGAGGTGGCGGTAGCCCTTGCAGCAACAGATTGTCAGTTGAAGACAGGTAAGACTTCGGCTTGTGATTGCCCAGGAGTATGTCGTGAACCAGCTCATTCCGTGGTGAGGCAACGTACACGGTGTCAGTGTCCGGCTCGGAAATGTTCGCTCTGTAGACGCTGCGTCGGCACGAATCCAGGCGCGATCTCTCCGAAGATGATAGCAGCGCTGGAGCCGTACGAAGGAATCGTAAGTGAGCCTTCGGACAACACGAAGGTGATGCTGGATCTCGCGGGAGTCCTTGTACGCGCCGGTGAAGGCCAAAATTTGAGTTTAGAAGATGGTTCTAGTGTTCGCATTACCACAGCAGCTTTCAGGATGGCACAAACCGTATTAGCACAGTGCAGCGTGCTGGAATCGCCTGGAGGTGTGAAGCTTCAACGGCCTTGCTCATGCCCAGTGCGCTCGTTGGGGGATCTCTGGGTCAAATGGACCACCAAGAATCACACCTTCTCGCGTGTGCCACTCACCGAGAGTGAGGCCAAGCAGTTCTCTGCTGGTACGCGGCAGATGATGGATCAGGACAAAAATGAAGACGGCAGCACGACGTACTACATGACGTTGAAGTGGCATGCAGCAGCGAAGCCTCAGAAGGGTGACACAGCCAAGATCGCAGCTCGTCGAGCACTCACAGCTGACCAGAAGAAGCAGAACGCCTTCTTCTTGGGACTCTGCAAGAAGTACTGGCAGCAGGCGCAACTTCGCGTAGCTGAATGTCTCCAGAAGACACTCGCGGCAGCAGCAGTGCAGAGCTCTGGAAGAAGCACGGCAGAGATAGAAATGTCAGCGTTGAATCGCCTTGGTGTGCGTCGCATGTTGCAGTGGCTGGAAGAAGATGCCGAAGCTGTGGAGAATGCGCGTCAGGAAGAAGCCCGTGAAAAGGCCGAGGGCGGCATCGTAGCTCACAATGCATGGGTTCGTCGCAAAGATCGCCTGCGTATTCGCCTGCCAGCCCCTGAGGACAATGACGGAGCAAAACCAGTTCGACAAGCGCCTCCGCCCCGCTTTGACTTTTCCATGGGTTCCGGTGTCGTCCGTCATAAGCAACCTTGCCGTCCGCCAAGCTCTACGGCAGAGCTCATGCGGAACAGCGGGCTCAAGTACGTGCACGCTATGAGTGAAGGCTTCCAAGGTCGTGGTGGAGACTTGGAGAAGAGCAAGCAACTGCTTGTCCAGCAGGGTCACGTCTTGCGCGAAAATTTCGATCAGAACAACGGAGACGATGACGACGACCCAGACTCAAATCCATTCTCCAAAGACCGCTACCTTTTTGAACGCCGCAACAACCCCGCACGACGTGGAAAGCTTGAAGGTGACCGTCGTCGACGAGAACAGAGTCGAGAAAGCTACGCAGCTTGGGTTGCCCACAAGGCGATGAGAGACAAAGCGGTCAAGTTCCTGGAGCACCTTCCACCACCAAGGGAAGGCGAGCAGGGTGACCCTGTGGTCGACAACAACACCAGCTATGAGGACGATTTCGACGATTCCGGTCGGAGTGGCCCAGCGACACCAGCAACGGTACGCTGGGAAGAAGTTGGCAAAGCACTCAAGGCAGTGGATCGTACTCTCTTGGACGCGTGGGTGCGTTGGAGCCGCGGGTTTCGTGGTGCTGGTCGCTGTCGCGCTTTGTGGGAAAGCTTTGCACCTGTCAGTTGCGATGTTCATTGTGCGTCTTCGCCACTACGCGACGTATTCCTCAAGTTGCTGCATCGTCCGTCAGGTGTCAACTATCGGCAAGCGTGTGTGGAGTTTTGCACAAAGAGACACAAACAGGCTTTAGCTCGTGGCGACGCTGTTGATGAGAATGGCGAGGAGCTGGACGAAGACATTGAAGAAGCTAAACTGATCGCACGCTATGGCTTCGTTAATTGCCGCGAATTGTCAGTCATTCTTCGAGGCCTTGGCGTTGTAGTGCAACCAGAAGAAGCTCAGCGCTTGATGGAGTTCTTTGCGGATCCTGAAGAAATCCAGACAGACAGCGGACCGGTTCGGATCAAACTTGAGGCGTTCCTAACGGTGGTTGGGGATGAGCGCAGAGCTTTATGTCGCGGTGACACCGACCAGTTGCTAAGCTCCGTTTGCATGTGGGAGACTGTTTGCCACGACTGCGGTATGCTGAATGCCTTCCAACTCGTTCTTGGCACTGAAGGTTCCAGTCGTCGACGTCGAGCTGAATTACCAGGCCACGTCTGTAGACGTGAACAATATGGGGGCCGATTCAACTGTAAACCTGAGAGCGACATGATCGCAGTCCGACAGATAGCTCCCCGCCGCTGTGCCTTTGCTCAGTGGGACGATACGCTGGCTGCTCCATTCTTGAAGAAACTGGAATTGTGGTCTGCTGTACCTCGCGAACAGCACGTCCTGCGTGAACTCATGACTTCTGGCCAACCCCCGAGTATCCCTGTGCTCGAAAGAGATGACGACGATGAGACTGTCGACTGGACAACGATGCTGCGTCTACGATGGAAGATGCCTAGTAATGGGAAAGGTGGGGCGCCAGCCTTCTATCAACTGGAGACGGCCGGCGCCGAGGGCTCAGCAACGTTCCGAGTGAGCTCCTATCACGAAATCTGTCGAGACCCAAAGGATTTCTCCGACAACGATGGTGTTCCTCGTGGTGCGTTCACGGTCACGGGATTGTCGCCGAATACTAAGTATGCTTTCCGTATCCGTGCGCTCAACGGCTTCGGCGCCGGTGTTTACGCCTTCTCCTATTTCGTGACAGCTCCAGCAAGACCTGCGGAACCGCTAGCCATTCTGATAGGTCCCTATAGCGTGAAGCTCGCGTGGGAGAATTCATCTTACTATACGCGACGACTAAAAGAGCTGGAAGAAGTGTTCCGGGAAGCAGATGCCGATGGAAATGGTCGAATCTCACGTGATGAGTTCATGGAGGAAATCGAACGGCGGAAGCCCAAACTGGTAGCCTTCCTCCAGCAGACTACAGCTGTATCAGGTGCTACCGAACACAATGCAAAAGCCTCACTCAGTGTCTTCGACGCCATTGAGACGGACGATAACGAGAGTATTTCGTGGGACGAATTTCTGCGCTTTTTCCATGGCGTCTTGGATCTCTCGGACACAGCGTCACGTAGCTCTCGTGACTCGAAAGTCTCTTCAAGATCGACGAACTCACGTCGACGATTAAGTGGTTCAGCGTCATCTCGTTCCACCCAGAAAGCCTCAGCGCGCAGTAGCAAATCAAGCGCCTCCGCTTCCACATGTCGATACATCCTTAAGCAATGTTCCAATGAGTCTGCAGGAGAATATGTGGAGATCTACCGTGGCGCTGCACCTCGGTTCGAGGTTCTTGGGCTTCACAGCGGAACGACGTACCAATTCCGTGTGCAGGCTGTCAACGCTGAGGGCCACGCTAGTCTTCACAGCGAACCGGTCGTAGTGAACACACTTCTGCCTCCACCTGCACCTCCGACTGTCAATACTTCTGCATTTGAGACTGCAGTTCAGAGTGGTGCCATACAACTACGGTGGGCAGTGGCAAATGCTCGTCCAACTCTATCTGCAGCAGCTCAACGAGCTCCCAATGGCGCGGATGACCAGGTGTCTTGGTTACTAAAGGAGTGGGCACAGGAGACCAGCCTTGACGACGGTGCTGTTGATTATAAAGCTCGCTTCGATCGCTATGATGTTGACGGCAGTGGATATTTGGAGCTACCCGAGTTCCAGACACTGTTGAGTGAACTAGGTGTCCCTCCCACACCTGAGCGACTTGCTGCCTATTTGGCAGCTTTTGATCTCGATTCCGACGGCAAGATTTCGTACACTGAGTTTGCTCGATGGTGGACGCAGTCGGACGTACATTACGTACTGAAGCGTGACTCAGGGTATCGGGATGGAGTGACGGATGATTTACAAGTACCAGGTTCTTCCAAAGCTGATGAAATGCGCCTTGTATGCTACCGTGGTTCCGACACGACGGCGACAGTAAGCGGATTAGAGCCCAACACTCGTTACCGTTTTCGTCTCCGAGTCGTAGGAGTGCACGCGTCAAGTGCACTCAGTGAAGCTCTCTCAATCTGCACAGCTCCCAGCGCTCCAACGTGTATAGGTCGGGTGGATGTTGGCTGTGATGATGCGCTTGTTCGCTGGCATCCTGGCCCTGGCGGTGCAGTAAGGTACGCTGTGGACTGCAAACGTATTGAAACGTTGACTCCAAAGGCGTTCACCGTAAATGATGGCCCCAGTGAGTGGCGTCGTGTGTATGAAGGTCGCGAACCGATTGCACTCATACGCGAGCTACAATCCGAGACAGTTTATCGTCTTCGCGTGTTTGCACTCAACAGCGACGCAACCCAGAGCGCTCAGTCAACAGTCTCCCAGCTCTGCACGATCAGCAAAGAGGATGCACAACGTCGTGCTCGGATGACCAGAAAACCTGCAGGTGCTGCGGATTACTTCACTGTCGAATGTGGACCGGAAGAAGGAGACTTGGTACTTGGCGATACGGTACTCTTTTGCGAACGCCTCATGCGTCGCACTACAGATGCCGATCGTTTCTCGAAGCCAAAGCCGGGTTTGGCGCAGGCTTCAGTTTACTCCGTGACTAGCTCTACTGGGGGAGCTGAGGCTGTTGGCGAACGAACCGTTGCAGCGAAAGTTGCTGGGATATCTCGACACCCTCGGCATGGGAACGTGCTGACACTTGCAGTGGTATGGTGCACTGTTCAGATTTACAACCAGGAGCCTTTGGAGACAGCTTCAAGACGTAGTAGAACGAGCACCAGCGGGAGAAAAAAGTTGGCATCGATCCACACAACCAGCAGAGACCTTGTTGCGATGGCAAGCGCCGACGGGTACATGCTCCCTGCTGACCTCAAAATCACGAGGCCTGAGCGAAATTTGTACCGATTTGACACTTTCCGGGCAGAGTGGGAAGACGAAGCTGCTCGATATCCAAGCACATGGGATAAATAGACACACTGCCAGTGGCTGTAGAGACAATCGATGTAAGATGGTAAGAGGCAAAAGGCAAAAGGGATCTACTTACGTGTGTTTGGGTGCGTTCTCTACTTGGTGATTTGGATGTCGCGAATGAGTTCGCAGAGCTCGTCGTCAACGTAACTTGGCATATTTTGTGCCTTGCCACGCCGGCGGCCCTGATCGTGCATCTGTCGTAGCAGCGTGGTAGCATCCGGTTCCTTCACGTCAGCCTTGCGGACGAATACGACACTGTTAACATCCTGCTCACTAGGCTTCAGCGCCAACACTGCACGTGAACCGGAGAAGACACGCTGCAGCCGTGCAATAATTTCCTTGTAAAGACCACTGTCACGGCAGGAAACATTAATAAGCAGCACGCCGCGAGGAGACAACAGGTCGTGGGCGTGAGTCAGGAATGTGTCCTCAACAAAGCTAACAGGAGGGCAACTCATGCCGACATCGCGCTGCTTGGCATCTACGTCAACTATGATGGAGTCAAACGTAGGCTTCTGGGCGGCCGTAGACTGTTCCGCCACATACTGCAGTGCATCAGACACGACCACGCGCATTCGATCATCCTGTTTGAAACCAAAGTACTGCTCAGCCACCGTGACGACCGTCGGGTCCAGCTCGCACGCCGTAACGTCCATACCCGGAACATTGTCATGTAGGTACTGCGCCAGGCATCCACCACCAAGACCGAGCACCAAGGTGTGGTGAAGTGAGTCGGGTGCCGACCTAGTAGCCAACGATGATGCATGAAGCGACGCGACCATGCCCTTGTGATAGTCGAAGGCCAGGTAGGACGTGTCCACGCCTGCTTGCTTGGCCAGGGCCTTCTTTTTCTTCTTCTGATTCTTTTTCTTGTTGTTTTTCTTTTTCCTGGCAGCAGCGGCAGCCTCCTCGGGCGTCATATCGGAAGTGTCAATAGATACAGGGGTCTCGGCCGGAGCAGACGAAGCTACAGGACTTGGAGCAGAGCTCTCGCGGGCCAACATCTTCACCTCACTCTGGATGACATTAGTGTTGCTGAGGAACACCAGGCGACGGAGTGTTTCGTTGTCCTCCTGCACTTCCTCCACAAAGAAAGCGCCGCTGAGAGGCGATGTGCCCTGGTGCACAATGTTACGAGCACCAAGACCTTCCTCCACAGTTAAGTACGGAATCTTCTCATCCGAGCCAAGCGTGTCAGGGGCCAGCTCCATCACCTTGGCATTCAACTCCTCCTGCACCTTGGCAGTGCTCTCAAAGGCATGGCCACCACGACCAAGAGCAACGATAATAAGGCGACTGAATCCAGCTCCAGCAGCGAGTTCGTTCGCACCTTCCTCGGTCGAGAACATCCACTCGTGCTCACGACCCTGCGGAATCAAAAACACGGCACAGCTACCATTTGGCCCACGTGCGTGGGCATCAACCAGACGTAGCGTAAAGCGAGGGCTTACCTGAGCAGCCACCCCCTGACTCTGTTCCACGCCCTTGACTGCGTCCTTCTCGTCGTTGGCAATGAGCTCAATAACTTCTTGCCGTCCAACTTTCAGCTGGCGCAGAGCTGCCTGCGTCATGGCGAACCATTGCGTGGCTTCTACCTCGTGAATGAGCCACTGTTGTCTGGCCTCGCCCGCATCGCTAACAAACTGCTTAGCGTTGTACTGTGCCTTCTTGGCCGCCTTGTTGTCCTTAGGACATTTCAGAGCTGCCACAAGGAACGGAGCGAACGGTTTGCGGGCGTCACGCGGCAGTTCCTGCACACCCACACTCCAGCTCGTAGGTTCCACTTCTTGCTCGTCCTTGAGACTGAAGAAGCTCAGCACATGCTGCAGGATGAAATCTTGCGCCATTGTGACGCAGCAGTAGCGACCGCCAGGCGCCAGCACGCGCCGCACTTCGCGCAGCATCTTGGTCGCGTCCTGTTTGATCTCAGCTGTGTCCTCGGCCATCAAAGCGTCTATAGCACCTTTGTCCATCACCAGGTCGAAGCTGCCGCTCTCCAGCGCGCGCATGTCCGTCATGTCCATCACCTGCCACTGCAGCGCCGGGTGTTTGCGCCGCATCTCGTCGATGACGCGCTCGCTGAAGTCCACACTTAAGAGGCTGGAGAAGCCGTCGGCCGCCAGATCCGCACTCAATGCAGAGTTACCACAGCCCACAACCAGTACACGAACCTTAGTCTTAAGTCGACGAAGGAGGGACGAAGGCGCGTCAGTTGGAAGCCCAAGTAGCGCCTGCAACCCTGGACGCAGAGACGCATAGTCGCCATACCACTCGAAGGCCTTCTCGCCTCGTTTCTGGAAGAACTGGTCCCAGTATTCCTGCTTGCGGAAGTCCTCCGCCCTGTGCGGCAGCAGCTCGTGGCTTGAGCTCTTGGTGGTCATCTTCAGAGTGACGGTCACCAGCCAAATAGACAAGTGAAGTGGCTACAGGTTACTTCATGAAGTAGTATTACAAAAAAGTAACAGTCTGACCGCCGCCCCGCAGCCATTCGGACGAGTGAATCTCAGGAACAATCATGAACGGCAGCAACCCCCGTACGTTGACGCCTCTCTCTCTCTCTAAGTCTTGATAACCATTTAATACATCTCTGACGCGCGGTGGGTTATGTGTATTTACAGCTAAGAAGACGCTGAGCGCGTCCGCCAAGGAGTTCTCCTTCAACCCTGGCGCTACCACTTGGACGCCGCCCGCGTCCTTCACGCCTCCGCCCCCGGCGCCTGCCCCGGCCCGCTCTTTCGATATTGCTATGCCTGTGCCTAAGAAGGGTGGTGCTGCCGTTCTAGGTGCTACGTCTGAGGCCCCAGCCCCAGCTGCGCCTGCTGCTCCTGCTCCGGCCCCACCTGCCGAGCCTGTGGCTGAGCTTGAGGAAAAGGTGGAGAAGCTGGTTGTCGAGGAGAAGAAGGAGGAGGAGCCCAAGGCTGAAGAACCTAAGGTCGAGGAGCCTAAGGTCGAAGAGGCCGTTGAAGAGGAGGAGGAGATCGGAGACGAGGACCCGCGTGAGCACCTGAACGTCGTGCTCATTGGCCACGTCGATGCCGGAAAGTCCACGCTGTCTGGCAACTTGCTGTACCTTATGGACCAGGTGGATAAGCGTACTATTGAGCGCTACGAGCGCGAGGCCAAGCAGCGCAACCGTGACAGTTGGTTCCTGGCTTACATCATGGACACGGGAGACGAGGAGCGTGCCAAGGGTATTACCGTCGAGGTCGGTCGTGCCCACTTCGAGACTGAAACTCGTCGTTTCACCATTCTGGATGCCCCTGGGCACAAGAACTACGTGCCTAACATGATTCAGGGCGCTTCGCAGGCCGATATCGGCCTTCTCGTGATTTCAGCGCGTAAGGGCGAGTTCGAGACTGGTTTCGAGCGTGGTGGACAGACTCGTGAGCACGCGATGCTGGCCAAGACGCTGGGCATCAACAAGCTCATTGTCGTGATCAACAAGATGGACGAGTGCAACTGGGCCCAGGAGCGTTTCGACGAGTGCGTTGGAAAGCTTCGCCCATTCCTGCGCATGTGCGGTTTCGCTGTCAAGCGTGATGTGGCTTTCATCCCCGTATCTGGCCTGCATGGAGACAACGTGAAGGTTCGCCTGGACAAGGCCAAGGCGCCGTGGTACGAAGGTGAGGCGCTGATTGAGCACATGGACAGCATGCACATTGCCAACCGTAACCCCGACGGCCCCCTACGTGTGCCGATTCTGGATCGCTACGCCGACCGTGGCACTATTACTTTGGGCAAGGTGGAGTCCGGCGTCCTCAAGACTGGCCAGAAGGTGGTGCTGATGCCCACGAACACCACGGCTATTGTGAACCAAGTATACATTAATGAGCAGCCTGTGCGCACGGCCAAGCCTGGTGAGAACGTGACAATCCGTCTGTCTTGTGGCCTTGACGACGTTCAAAAGGGCTTCGTGCTCTGCGGCATGAAGGAGGAGGCTCCTCCTCGTGCAATCCACGCGTTCGCTGCTCAAATTGCGCTGGTGGACACGCTGGAGCACCGTCCGCTACTGACGGCTGGTTACAAGTGCATCCTTCACATTCACACTGTGGCCCAGGAGTGCATTGTCGCTAAGTTGCTGCGACCCATCGACCCGAAGACGGGCAAGCCGGTGAAGAAGCACGTGGCCTTCATTAAGCAGGGTCAGTCGGTGGTCTGCCGGATTGAGGTGGAGCAGAGCATCACGATTGAGACGTTCGCGAACATGCCGCAGCTTGGCCGTCTCACGCTTCGTGACGAAGGTAAGACGATTGCCATCGGAAAGGTGTTGGCGCTTGAAAAGTAAGCAGCTTCAAAGCGTGAAAGAGTTTGCGTGGAAATGCTACGAGAGAGATCAGGGGCAGTGGCGCTAGGATAGACAGGAGCACGAGCAGCGTAGCTGCTTGTGCCAGCTCTCAAGTCAGTACACTAGGCGCTACATTTTACTGTCCGTCCAGGCTTAAGGCGGCGCCGTGTATACCTAGATGCAATGTTCCCGGTCCGATGAGAGCGAAATTCAGCTTATTTCAGCGTTGGTATTCATCTTTGCTCTTTCTCTTCTACAACTTCGCATTGCTAGGCACTCGATGAAATCTAAGCTCAAGACGTGGCAGCAACCGCATTGGACATCTGCTCACGTGCGATCGCGAAGACGGCAACCAGCGACGCCAACTGCAATTCCTCCGTCGTACCATTTGACAGACGGTGCTCGAGTTTGGCCAGCTCGTCGTATAAATACATGCGGCATCGTGGAGGCAACTCCAGCTCCGTAGTGTAGCGGTACACGTCCTGCAGGATATCGCTGGTAGCGTAACCCTTGAGCTTCTGCATCTCGGCGCACTTTTGCACTGCCGTCGCGAAGTTCTCGTTGAAGAGCCACTGAGTTACTGACTCAATGTCCTTCGGCAGTGGGTTGCCCGTGCACAGATACACATTGGCCTCATTGACGACGTCATGAGCCATGGATGTCGCCTGCAGGATGTTGAGGATGCGACGCATATCTCCCTGGCCCAACCGCAGAATGGCCTTGAAACCGTCTTCTGTCATGTTCAGTCTACAGCAACATGCAAAAAAACACTTAGAACCTGCAGCTACAACATAAAAAAATAATAGAAACGTACTTCTCCAGTTGCGCAATGTGCTTGACTCGACCACTGACTTGGCTCTCGTTGAGCGGCGCGAAGCGAAAGCGCGTGCATCGCGACTGCAGCGCCGGAATGATCTTGCTCACGTAGTTGCAGATGAGGCAGAAGCGCGCGTTCTTCGTGTACTTTTCAATGACGCGTCGAAGAGAGAACTGCGCGTCGTTTGTCATGGAGTCTGCTTCGTCCAGGATGATGAGCTTCACGCCTTGGCTGAAGAGTTTCTTGGTGCCGGCGAACTCCTTGATCTGGTTGCGCACCACGTCGATACCGCGGTCGTCCGATGCGTTCAGTTCGAGTACCATAGAACCGTAGTTCTTGCCATACAAACGTCGAGCCGCTGCGATGATCATGGACGTCTTGCCGGTGCCTGGAGGCCCGTAGAACAACAAGTGGGGCAGCTTCTGCGCGTCGATGAGACGGTTGAGCGTCGAGATGATCTCCTGGTGGGCGATGAGGTCGTCCAGGGACGACGGACGGTACTTCTCCACCCATGGCCACGACTCGGTCGAGCGGTTGCGGCTCGAGATGCCCTCGAACGCGGGCGCGTCCTCCGCCGCCTTCATCTCCACGTCCGACATCGTTGATAATTAATTGGCTGCCAAAAATTCAACTACCGCGTAGTGGTAATTGCACCGGATATCGTAATGTATACTACATTCCTACAAGTTAAAACAAATAAAAAATAAAACTTTAGTATCCGTATACATTTGATTTCACTATATTTCAGAGTTTTATCTATTTTATTCTCTGCAGTCCTGGATCGAATCAATCTTTATTATCGGTAACCCATTCCCCAACAAGAGAAGAAGAACACAAGAGCTATGGCATCCACAGACCCAAAGGAGCTAGAGAAGCTCCAGGAGCAGATCCACAAGGGCACAGAAGAGACCAAGACGTACCTCGAGTCGGTAAGGACTACAATCCCTCGCCTCGCCTAAGACTCTAAAACTCTCCGAGATTTTTTAACCTCTTGTGCATGTCATTCCAGCTCAAGACCAAATTGGCCGAGTACGACGCCCAATACAACGTCTCGGAGACAGCCTCGTCCTATCTACAAGCAGCTATCGAACGCACACACAAGTCGGTGGATGAACTGAAGGAACTGGGCGAAACCCTCAAGGAAAAGTCCAAGAACACGTCCGCCCCCGTCGTGGACGTGGCCAAAGCCTCATTTGCCAAGGTGCAAGCGGCGCTCGATGGCCTCAAGGAGCGCGGTCGCAGCTATGACGACAAGTTCCGTGCCAGCGTCACCAGCTCCGTCGATACGGTACGTGGCGGCGTCTCGTCGGCCACCAGCTCCGTGTCTACGTCCATCGAGCACATTGTGGTGGCCACTCGCGAACGCAGTAGCTCGAGCTTTGAGCAACTCAAGGAGACGCTTTTCAGTGTTGGATACGGCGCTTATGTTGTCGCTGGCGGCGTTGTGGGCAAGGCTGAGGAGCTGGACGGCCGCTACGGTGTTGTGGGTACGGTCTCCGGTGTGGTGGGGGCTGTAGCTGGAAAAGTCTCGGACCTGGATCGTGCTTTGGGTGTGTCAGCTACAGCTATTAAGGTGGACGAGAAAGTGACGGGAGGATTTGGCTCTGATCTCGTGAACAAGGGCGTTGGACTGGTCAACAGCTCGGTGGAATACGTGACTGGTGCGCTGCAGCAAGCCAAAATGGCTGCTAGTGAAGAATCGAAGGAGAAGGCACCCAAGACTATTGAAGACGCGACGAAAGTAACCAAGACAGCCCCGAAGGACGCGTAAACTTCGTCAGGTTCGTAGTCGACCGCACCAGGTAAGCCTGTGCACTTCACTCGTACGTCTGACAGCTCGCCCCTAAATATATCAATGCATTCGTCCCCCAACAGCTCTCTGGTAATGACTAATCGAGCTTTAGAGTTGGACATCGTTTTGGTTACGGTGGCCTCCTTGTCGAGGTGGTTCAACCGCCGGCTATATATGGTGAGAGCGAGCTATCCGTTGACAAATGCAGCTCACCCGTTGCTTGTAGAATTGGTGTACCTGTAACACAGCAGCAGCCAAGTCAAGCCAGCAGCTCGCTCGACGGCACCGCTCTGTGCTAGTTGAAGTACACTCGCTCGCTGGTCGATTTTGACTGTAGCAGCCGAGATTTCTTGCCCTGAACCTGGGGATTCCTTGTTGCGATCGAAGGGGCCGGTCGCCCTTGTGCATGAACCAATTGACCCGTCGATCTCTTTCTCTTGGCCCCTGAAGAGGAAGAGCAGATCTGCTAGTATCGTCCCAATACAACCGTCAATCCAGACGATGCTGCACTCAACACAGAAATGGAACCGGCCGGTGGCGCGAGATTTACTACGACGATTTACTAAACGAACGAGGAGAGCTGTCAAGCGGAGGATGAAAGGGGAGAGCAGACGCCAATGGATCGAACGAAATTTGCATGACTCCGAAGTGGGCGTGATGCTAGATGTAGTACAGTGCCTTCTAAGGTAAGAAAGGAGCTGTGGTACAAATGGGAAAGAGCGAAGACACTAACTGCAAATGTTGAGTTGCTAGTGCTGTGATGGTGATTTCTATGATGAAGCTGAATTGGAATCATCCTAACACCAATTTCACTACTGGCTATCTCGCGATCGACACAATTAATTTACTAGCAACACTGGCGAATCTAGGATTAAGGTATTTTTTTCCCCGTGAAAGCCTGAAGTTGTAGAATTAAACCTGGTGTTATTGTGGATATGTTGTGACAGATTTTATTCCGCTAGCAACCGAAGAAGTTTCCTGTTCCACTGGTTATCCGTCGTAGAATTGATTTGCGTATTGCCGCTTTTGGTGGAATTCACGACTGGGACTACTGATTCAGTGCCAAACACCTACGCTTTTCGGTTGCTCATGATGCTGCGAGTCATGAGGTTATTACAGTTTTATCGCCTGCTTCGACTCGCCAAAACGGCGAAAGTCCGGCAAGGGCTTTTAATTTGCCTCACTACATTGTGCATCATTGTGTGCGGAGGGATATTTATGCAGGTACAGTTGTCTCAACATCTTGTTCTGTGGAAACAAAGACTCATCATTTCGTTTGTTTTATCAAAGACTATTGAATATTGCGATCCAGCATACATCGGCTCGCAGATTTCTGGAGAAAACTGCCAAAACATGACGTTCCTAGACGCCATTTATTTCGTCTGCATCACGATCGCAACAGTCGGGTATGATACGATTTACGCGTTCTGTTTAGGGCACGTAGATATAACCCTTTCATTCACTGCATAGGTTTGGAGATGTCGCACCAAAGTCGAGTTTGGGCAAGGCGTTCGATGTGGGGTTAATTTTTTTTGCTGGTGCCTTAATCCCCATCCAGATCAGCGGCTATTCGTATATTCTCAGTCGAGAGGTGAAGTCTTCTGCGCTCTGAAGGGATTGATCTTTCTTTTAACTTACAGTTTGACGCTGTGTGCAGACCGCATTCGACAAAAAGTACGAACCTGATAAGGGCACACAACACGTTTTGCTCTGTGGGGAGGTCGAGAACGGGGCTTTGCTCTTCTTCCTCTACAACTGGTTGCACAAGGACGACGAGCGTCGATTGGGTCGAAAAGTGGTGATTCTCGCCCCCACGTTACCTTCCAACAACCTGAGGCGAGTTTTACTGCATCCTGACTACGAACAGCGTGTGCTTTATCTTCAAGGCTCAGCAATGGTGGCGGCCGATCTCCAACGAGCAGCTGCCCCAACTGCAGAATTCTGCTTCGTTATGGTGAAGAAACACAGCGGCACGTTAGACCAGAACGATACTGCGGCCAACCTCATCACGTGCTCAGTGCGCAAGAACAACCGCCATGGTATCCCAAATTTGATTTACTTAATCAGGATAGGAACCTGCCTAACCTTTGCATTTTTGACCAGCACCGTTGCACGTCCAAGTATCAAAGTTCGATAACACCCGACATTTCCACATCTCTGGCGCTACTGCAGTCATCTGCTTGGAGCAACTCAAGCTGGCATTCTTCGGCAAGTGTCTGTGGATTCGAGGTCTTAATCCGTTCTTGGGGAACCTCATCCACAAGTTCACGCACACGGAGCAGTCCAGAGGCTATTGGCTTTCCGATTATCTATCCGGGTGCGAGCAGAAAATCTGCGAAGCTGCTTTGCCTCCTTTCCTCTTGAACATGCCTTCGTATGGCTCACTCGCTGTGCTGATCTATCGTGAATTTGGCGTTCCGATCGTTGGGCTACGCACGATTGAGAATACGACAACCGTTTACCCAGTGGACGAGCAACTCGCGGACGCGAATTTCCTTAGTATTTTCTTCATTGGACGCGGGAGTGAAATCGCCTCCAAAATCGAGAAGCTCACGCCTGCTGTGTTCGCTCGCCACCCTGACATCGCTCCAGCCTCTCTGGGTGTCAGTGCCAACCGGAATATCCGAACGGTAGCAACTATCCTAACGGCTGCCATCGAGCACAAAATCCCTTTCGGACGTCGCGTGTCGGTGGGATTTGGTCGAGATCGCAGAACCAGCGCTGTTCCAGAGAAGGCGGTGGCCAGGAGGAACACCAATCGCATGCTGTCCGCCAATAGCTTCCGCATGAGCATGTTCTCTAACCGGACGCTAGACAAGATCGCGCCGGTGGATAGAGAGGACGACGAGCGCAGTGAGCCAGTTTACGAAAGTGAAGACAGCCCGACATTAACCCCTACGGAGGAAACTCGATTGGATGCACGGCGCTTCTCTACGAGTCGCTTGGAATCGACCCGCATCACCCCCGACGAGAATTATTCGCTAGGAAACCCGTCGGACTTGCAGGAGGCCCCAAAACAAAAATCCTCCAAGCCCGTCATCCCCGTGATCGCTCTCACTCCAGCGGAACTCGTAATGAAGGCCACGACACCGCGAAGTCGCTCGAAAGACCCCGTGATCAAACCGCTTTCAAGTAGATTACCTCTCAGTGCTAGAAGTGCCAGGAGCGCCAGAAGCGCCAGAAGTACACGGGAACGTAGTGCCCAAGAGCCCAGTGAGTCCTCGCACAAGCGGACAAGTGACAGCGGAATATCGGCCGACACCCCTGGACCCACCCCAAGTCCCAGCGTTGGAGATTTACACGGTTCTCGGGACGCAACTGGAACAGACGATGATAAAGTTCCTTTACGTCACTCGTCGGTAGGCCCACAACGCGTAGGCCCGCATTTTGGCGATGTCTTGGCCGCTCGTCAGATCCAGGAACAACTGACTGACCGAGATGAAGACTACCACCCGTCGAACTGGGAACCTGCTCCTCTTCCACGTCCATCGGTAGCCGCGAGTGGAAACTTGAGGTCGCGTGTCCGTCATTTGTCGCTTTGTTTTCGTCGTGATCCGCCTCCGTTGACACTGAACGACCACTACGTTGTCTGTGGAACACCCAGCAACTATGAGGATTTCCTCAACAATCTGTGCGACCTGAACGAGAAAGTCTCCGGAGTGATCTTCATCACGCAACAGCCATTAACCGAGAAAGACTTCATGGCGCATCAGCTGCACGAGCGCTTGTACTTCGTGCGTGGGTCGCCCCTCAGCATGCAGGTCTTCCACTCAGCTCGGATGTTCCACGCGCGCAGTATCCTCATCATGTCGTACTGTGGAATCGAGAACACAAGTGACCTAGAAAACGACCTGGGGACGATGGACGAGAACATGGCAGATGTCGACGCCATCACCACCCACCGGTTCATCAGTGAAGCGCTGCAGAACGAGATCTCTCGACAGCAAGTCAACGGCACGAACGAGGCGAGGCCTATGCCTTTCATCGTGGCCGAGATGATCCGCCCCAGCAACGTCAAGTTCCTCATCGACCGCAGTGGCTCCTTGTTCAACACCACCGCGACTGATACGCGACAGCGAGACCTCCTGAAAGACGTCAAGTTCCTCGACAGTTCCTTCTTCAGTCCCCTGTACGCCTCAGGCCACATTTACTTCTCTAATTTCATGGACGCTCTCATGGGTTCGTGCTCCAACCAGCAACTCATGATTGAGATGGTAACGCAGCTTGTGATCAGTGGGAATATGAGCATGAAGATGCCCAACAGAGTGCAGAGGCCACGACACCGACTGACACAGATCCCCGCCCCGGAGAGGTACCATTTCCGTCCGTACGCGCTGCTGGTAGAAGGGATGCTTCACAATGAGGTACTGCATTAAATTTCTCCTTCCATCGCTCACTCAACTGTGACTCACTCATCGCTTTGCAGGACACCATGACATTGGGGATCTATCGAACTGCCAGTACTGAAACTTCCCCTCGGTATGTGCTCACGAACCCGCCAGGTGACGAGCTTGTGACCCCGCAGGACCTATTGTTCGTGATCAAGTGAATCGTTTGTCCAGACTACCGTTCTTGTATAGCATGCAGTGGGTTACAGCGTTATGGAGCAAAATTCCTGCCGGTCGACTGCAATTAACCTATCACCGGAGGGAGACCAATGAAGACCTAGCGCTTGGAACGATACTGAGCAGGATATGCGATCACTAAGTGAGTTCGAGAACAACAAAGAGCTGATGAGTGTTGGTGGGACGTACCAGTAGGAACGTCAATCCAAGAAATGCCCTCTGGAGTCCAGAGATGAACGCGATTTTCCCCCGACGTGATGGCGAGACGAGCGTGTACTGGATCCCATCGCAAGCTCCGAACAGACTCGAGTAGGGAGACGACTGAGTGCAACGTCAGACTCTCAGTACGCCAAATCCACACGTTAAACGGCATCTGATCGCTCTTGGTAGCGATAAACGCCGAGTCGGTACTCCAAACCACACGACTAATACCAATTTTTGGATTTTCCGTTCTGTAAAACAGGTAGTTAGATAGGGAACAAGTTACCGTAGAGATAAATACTCACAAAGGATCGGAGGCGGTCGTACGGACAGAGAATGGAGGTTCCCGCGTCACAAAGCAAACATCGCGAGTTTTTTTGCCTCCAGAAGCCTCAGCCGCAGCCGAAGCTGCCTGCAATGAGTTCGACAGTAGCGAGGAGCTCCGTTGAGCCACGGTGATGCGTTTGCCTTGAGGTCGATCCATGACATTTGCATTCGCCAAGGTTTCCTCGTATTCAATCTGCAGATAATAGCCGTTCGTTAGTACCATTCAGGCATTTTGCAACCAATTACACTCACCGCTGCCTGATTGACGTGGGAACTCGTGACTGCGACGCTTTCGTGGTCAAAGTCTGCGACGGGCTTCCAGTTGATGTGACTCAGCACTCGAAGATGCTCATCGTAACTCCCCAATGCCAGGAACTGCCCAGAGGTTGACCAAGTCATTGTCTTGAGCCCTAAAGCGTTCTCGTAAGCCTGGTACTTGGCCAGTAGAGTCCCATCAGGCGAATACAGCAGCACTCGGAACTCCAAGTGGGTATCTTTCACTGCGATCGTCCTGCAAATATTAAATCAGTACTATTGTTCAACCACCTCAGTACGTACTCAGTCTACGTACGCATCGTCGGGAGACCACTGGATCTCTACGCAGTCGTACGAATCAATGGAGAAATGGGCTGTGAGCTCCCAACTCTCGCAGCTGTAGATACCGATAAAGTCCTTGCAGTCATGTCGTTCCGCCACCGCCAAAAACTCCCCATTGGCAGAGAAGCTCAAGCCGTCAGCCGCCAGTTTCGGACTGCGGACAGTGCAGCGTGCCGTCGGGTCCTCCAAAGACCACACGGTCGCGTGCAGTTGAAAGTCCGAGACGGTGACGACGTGGCGCGCGTCAGGAGTCCATCTAGCGTGGACGAGTCCTGCAACGCCCTCCGATATCTTACAGGTCCAGGATGCGTCCTGCACCGACCACAACTGCACCAGCGCGCGCTTGTACGAGGCCGTGAGCACCAACTGCGAATCCTCCGACCAGGCCAGCGCCTGCACCACATCCGCCGCCGAGTAGCGCTGCACAATCTGCAGGGACTTGACGTCGCGGATGGCCAAACGGTTGCCGCTTGCAGAAGCAAAGTACCCGCCGCATGGAGACCAGCGCACCAGTCCATGCGTCACGCGCATCGGCGCCGACACCTCCGCCTGCATTGGTGACAGAAGACAAAACAAGTTGTATACATGGGTGTATACATGTAAGTATATTTGTACCAATAGTTCACCGTATGTCTGGAAGGTGACGGAGCCTCTCGGACATTTTCTTACGCGCTGGTTCGGCGTCGATGGGGGAGAAAGCGTCCGAGTTGCAGCGCGCGCACCGAGACGAGCGCGTGTCGAGTTGCTCCAGTCCAAACTGCACTTTGACCTCTCGAAACTGCTTGTAGCACTCGTCATCCGACAAAACAAAGCACGCGCCAGCGTCTCGACGACTCGGGAGACCTGTGTCTCGCGTCAGGACGATGCGATCCTCCTCTGCAGCATAAGCCAGCATGACGCTCTTGGAATTCTTTCTTCGAGCAGCCTTGAGCTCATTCGGGTTCCACGCGACCACATCGACGCCAATAGTACGCAGCCAACGACCGACCTGAGTCACCATCGAGTCGGTGAGGAACTTGTGCTCTAGGACTTTCGTCTCTTTGGCTTTGGACACGTCGTTCAAGTTGGCATTAGAGCTGTCTTGATGGGAGCTGCGTGGGATACAAATATCGTTGACCAGAGTGATGCTGATCAGAGCGAAAAACGCCCTCGAGTGCACCCACAAGACCTCGTCGGGTGATCCGGATCCTGCGGCCAGGTACTTCACACGCTGCAGTCTCGAGTCCGCGTATACCCTGATTCTTTCGCTAGAGCTCGAGAGCCAGGGCTTGTGGCCGAAGGGTGCGACTGTCCCTGGTGCGAAACCAAACACGCGATGGCATTCCGATGTTGTTGCCAATCGAATTTTGCGCCGTCCAACGCCACAGAACCTCGCCAGCCGAGCCACGTCGAGCTTGCAGCTTGCATCCACGCATACTACGGCCGGTGTCTCTGGGTTCAAAGCACAAAAGTTGTTAGAGGTCATCATCATGGGTGTTGCCATTCACTTCCTACTGACCGTCTACGAAAACGCAGATGCTATTCACTATAACGAAGTCGCGAGTGTCTGTATCGACTCGTTTGGTGATGATCTGGTCCATGCGCAAAAATTTGAGCGTTGTGTCAAAAGGAGATTTCTCTACAGAGCCTTTTCGGTCGTCCCAGACTCGTTGGATGTCTCGTGGCGTCACCAGAGTCGCGCATTGGCTTTCGTCTCCTGTACCACGCTCTAAGAGCCACTTCTTTTGATACTCGGCGCGTCGAGAGATAACTTCCAGTTCTTCAGCTTTAGAAAGCGAAAGTGGGTGACTAAGCTTACCGATACGTTTTGCAACATCACCCCAGCAAGGCAATCCAAGGCCATTTTTCTCTTGTCTTCGTCTGGAGTGGAGTGAGTGTTAGCAACTTACTAAGAAGAAATGAACACAACTTATCTTACAATTTGATATCGACGACCTGAACGAGACAAAGCGCATCAAGTGCTGCGTATTTGAGTTGATCGGTCGACAGTGGACGCTGGTTCCAATCACTCAGTTGCATTCTCTGTGGACAACCAAATCAGCATCAAGAGAGGTAGGTATTAAGTACTTACAAAGACGAACCTTGTCCAAGGGTTTGCCCAGAACATGAGTTTAGCTGTAGAGTCGAAATCAACAGATTACTTAGTGGCGTTTTAAACATTTAGACGGAGGGAAAACTTACATCCAGAAACGGTGACACAGCAGTAAATGCCTGGCGCTCAGGGAACGTTTGATACAGGACTGAAACAGCACGTGTCTTAGTACGGCCCTGAAAACTCATTCGTTGCTGTACCTTTCAAGTCGGAATCGAAACTGAAGCCAAGCTTTAGCCAATAGGGAGATTTGAACAGTCGATGCAGGAAGTTGTCAAAGAGGAAATTGTCGTTCTACAGTAAAACCATGGACAAGTGAGTTAGTACCAGAAAAAAAACACAGTTATTTCTGCTAACATACATGAAGCGACAGTAAATCAATGATGAAAACTCGCTCCAACGAGGCTATCTGCAGAATGCTTGCGACAGCTGCTACCGCTTTAGAGCGCGAAGTGACTGGTTTCCATTCCACATCTAAGCCCACCACTTGCGTAACGTTGTTCTCGGATCCAAAAAAGTGGTCTATTGCCTCTTGAATTTTGTCCTTGGAATCGCAAAAAACAATGTTTTGGTGATCCTTGGACAATGAGAGGAAATTCCCGTCTTCGCTCTGCTGATTGTCCAAAATTTCGCTCGTTTCCCTGGAATCGGTGTGGTTTTGAATCATGAGTGACATATCCGGGTCGAAACCTGCTGCTGCCATCTTCTTGGCTAATTCAGTCGCTTGCATCATCTCTCCAGCAGCGACCATGTGCTCCAGTAGCACCTTTTGAAGTGTAGAATCATGGCCGACAAAAGTCAGTGCGAGCTGCCAGCGTTGCGTTTTGATTAGCCTCATGAGACCGTCACGACTGTAGAGCACATCTGCATGTACCACTAGCCGAGTCAGTGATCAAGGAAAGTAGTCGCATCTCAACATTACTTGTAGGTATGTTGTACCAATGTCAGGGTATTCTTTTTGGAGGTTGAACGTCGACACAAACCGATGTGCCTAAGCCAATAAAACGTGAGAAACCCCGATATTGTTACAGTGAATAGCTCCTATAGCACCCACCCGCTTGAAGTCTCGAAGGCTAATAGTTTCATCGATGAGTGCTTTAGCTAAATCTACAACCATATCAACTTTAATGAGCTTTGCATATGCAGCACAAAAAGAGAATAGTACAGTACCTGACTCATTGTCAACCTCGAACGTTCGCACTAGGAGCTCTGCGGACGTCCAATCCTTCGTCTGCACCATTCGCGTCAAGATTGCGTCGAATGGCCAGTCGACGTCAGAGAATACCTCACAAAGCTTAATCAACGCTGCGTGGCTCTTCGACGCCAGCAATGGGTCCATCGCGTTTCGTACAAGACCCTGGTCGACATCATTCATGTGGAAAAGCCCCAACAATTCCACTAGTAGTTTCGGATCCTGAAGTTTGGCATGAAAAAAAAACAACAAGTTAACCTTGCTGTTTAAAAAAAAGAATTAGCCATTTTCCCATACAATATTGGAGCTGTAACCCAGTCCTCTGAGGCAAAAGTCCCGTAGTTCGTCGTTGTTTCTCCCCTGTAATCTGCATAACAATTTCTGGTTGCCGTTTGCGTCTCCACTCGTGATATTCCGCAATGCGTTGATCACTAGAAACGCTAATGGAGCATTGGGTTGACACTTTTTAGCGTTTGTCTCATCTCTATCAACAGTTCCTTTTACTGATGGTTCTTGAGCCAATGCTAATAGAACTTGCACCACAAAATCCCAAAAGAAACACGCGGTTTCCTCCCTGCTGAGGTGATTGAAGACGTCAGTCAGGGCCGATTCCAGTGCGAGAAACTTGTTGCTGCCTCTCATGGACTTGGCACTGTAAAATGCGCGGTGGATGCCATACGCCCACCGTTGTGCTAAAGAGGAAACATCGTTGGAGCCTTGCGATACATTGTGGCTGGAGTGGAAGAGCGCCACCAAGTCCGCAGTGAATTCATGTAGCTCCATCAGGTTGAAGATTGTTAACTGATGCATATTGGAGCAGCAATAAAGACCATCACTCAGTTCAACCACCATCACTCATAAATCAGAGGTTAACCCCCTGGTTCCCGACGTCATAACTTACGCCATAGCTAATCCGTTATGTCGTAAGTTACGACATAGTGGGTGTGACAATAGAAAATGTGCTTGACAATACTTTATTCAAGATAAATGAACGGATATAAGTTGCGAGAGACTAAATGGACATTGAACAGAAACCCAACAGGGTTAGGTTGCGGGAATAAGATACGGAAGTGTGACATGCAGACCAGACATGAACATCCAGCCATGCCTGTCATTCTGGAATTTGTCTGATGGCTCGCATTCGGACGACGCAGCAGGGAAAGACGGCCGCAGAGGCTGCAGCAGCAAAGGACATCGATTTTCGACACCTGTGGAAGCAACTACGGGGTGTTGGCTTGACAGCGAAGCGCCCGGTTGGTATTGAAACTGAGTGGAGGTACGTGAATCCAGACGGCTCTGAGGTGTTTATCGGTGAAGATGCAGGCGTCATTCATGCGCTAGAGTCTGGATTGTTGATAGATGACGAACTTGAAGAGCAGAAAGTTGAGTACAAGGCCAGCACCACGACAGAAGAAGCCGAGGCCAGCGGTGTCCGAGCCTCGCAGATTGATACTACCGCACAGCTATCTGAAGGCACTCTGGACGATCTATTTGGGTCTGAGAGTGACCCAGACGTTGCTCTCTCGCAGGCTGCAGTGCCACGTACATTCGGTTTATCCACTGAGGATCTTGAGACTGCTGGGTCGCAGCGTGAAGAGGCTGCGAACCTCCAACTGCTGTCGGAAGCTTCTGGTGCTGAGAGTGAGACTGAGGCTGGCAACGACCGTGCTAGTACTCCCAAACCTATTCTCCGACCACGCACCAGCGTCAAAATGGACGTTAATTTCGTTCCGGAGGACGAAAATTTGAGCTCTTACGAAACCGGTGCCAGGACGTTCTCCGTGACCTTCATTTTGTGGATAATGAAGGGCGAGCGCTCACGTGACAAGCTATGGAAACTTCGGCCGATTGTGAACAAACTCCAGGAGCGCTTCTTGGCAGGCTGGACTCTTCCAGCTACACTTCGAAGAGAAATACAACGAGAAGGTTCATGCCGGATAAGCCGCGTCGCTACGGCTCAAAAATGTTTATGGTTTGTGATGCTAGAACTGCGTATTGCCACAGGTACTGTATCTACATTTTTTTAATTTATGTAATTACTTATGGTCTGTTGTTTCAATATCTTTTCATATATTTCTGGGACTCAAGCGATGTCTCGTGGAGACTGGTACTGCGTCCTGCAGAATCAAACTTTTCAGTTGAAGGCTGAAGACTTTGCCGGTGGCATGGTGACGCCACCATCTCATTGCCAGAAGCGCAAACGTGCACCAGTGCGACTTGCACACCAAGTTGAACAGTCAGAAGACTGGGTGACGGTTAGTGGGGTGCAGAAGCGTCGCCAGATCTTGTAAGGTATGCGCCCTACTTCGAACGAACAAGAAGAAAAAGTCATTTGCTACAACGTTTTACTGTGAACGTTGCTCCGTGGACAACGCGAAATGCTGGTTATGCAACAAGATTCGGCACACCTACCGGGGCGAAGCGAAGACCTGCTTTGCTATCTGGCACGAAGAGTTTGAGTGCGGCCAGGCAATTCCTGCGACGCTTGGCTAAAAGGTTGTGCTGCGGCGTCCCGGACAAGAAGCGGGTTGCGGAAGAATACTCGGCAAGAGTTGCAGCTGCACAATGGAGACGCGGGAAACGACAAGGGTAGTGATCAGTAGTAAGTTGCACGCCGTAGATGAGTGCCAGCAGCGATGTGTGGCTTTTATTGAACTGAATTGCACTTTTTGCGGATTTGTTGCACGTGTTGTTTCGTCTTTTTCGTTGTCAGGTGTCTTTTCTTTTTGAAGACGAAGTCAGTTACGACATCGAGGAGCTGCCAAGCAATGGCATGGCGTATAACTTACGACATCGATAGGAAAACCTGTTGAGACTTTATAGCGCTTCCCGCAGGTGTCTATGCACGACATACAATAATCAAGTGGTCTACTACGTCATAAGTTATGACGTAGGAGTACCGTAACTAACGTGTTTGGGGCCAAAATTCCGGGAACCAGGGGGTTAAATAACAAAAGATAGTACTACGTGCAAATCAATAGTAATATGTATAGTACTTTGACATCTAGCGTCGCGTCGCTAACCATTCTAGTCACGTCTACTGTATCATCATGCGTCCACGACACACCCACCACTACACAGCACCACTACACAGCACCTGTAATGGACCTGCTTAGGTGTGTATGAGGAAGCGTGCAATTAGGTTAAACTTAATTTAAATATACTTATATAATCAAACAAAATATAAGCGAATTAAACTGCAAAAATACCGGTTGAGAATTGTTATTGGCGTCCCGTCCGGGAATTGAACCCGGGTCACCCGCGTGACAGGCGGGTATACTAACCACTATACTAACGAGAATCCTATCCAAAACAAAACACAAACAACTCCGCAAACAAAACAAACAAACACACACAACACACATACAGCTCACACAACACACAACACACACAACACACACAACACACATACCCACCTACCACCACCTCCACACACGACCACACGCGCTCTACCATACCTTCGTCGCCACTCCGCGCCACCAAACACGTTTCTCCCGCATCCTCGACCAATCTAGCGTAACAAACCGCATCGGACTAACCACTGCATTCTAGTCACGTGTCTACCGTGTCACCATGCGTCCACGACACACACAGCACCACTACACCGCGCGAAGGCGCGTGCAAGCTCGCTCTCACGACGAGTACGGCGCCATGCGCGCGTCTAACCTCGTCCGCGTTGGTGGGTCCGATTCGACAGCAGCAGAGGTGCCGATGCGCCGATGCGCCAGCTGTGCGTTGGTAGCATGAGAGAAGTCGGCTGTGGTGCGCGAACGGCAGGAAAGAGAGCGGCAAAGAAAAACAGAGCAGAAGAGCAGAATAGCAGGCGAGAGCAAAAAGAAGCTTCCCGTCCGGGAATTGAACCCGGGTCACCCGCGTGACAGGCGGGTATACTAACCACTATACTAACGAGAATCCTATCCAAAACAAAACACAAACAACTCCGCAAACAAAACAAACAAACACACACAACACACATACAACTCACACAACACACAACACACACAACACACACAACACACATACCCACCTACCACCACCTCCACACACGACCACACGCGCTCTACCATACCTTCGTCGCCACTCCGCGCCACCAAACACGTTTCTCCCGCATCCTCGACCAATCTAGCGTAACAAACCGCATCGGACTAACCACTGCATTCTAGTCACGTGTCTACCGTGTCACCATGCGTCCACGACACACACAGCACCACTACACCGCGCGAAGGCGCGTGCAAGCTCGCTCTCACGACGAGTACGGCGCCATGCGCGCGTCTAACCTCGTCCGCGTTGGTGGGTCCGATTCGACAGCAGCAGAGGTGCCGATGCGCCGATGCGCCAGCTGTGCGTTGGTAGCATGAGAGAAGTCGGCTGTGGTGCGCGAACGGCAGGAAAGAGAGCGGCAAAGAAAAACAGAGCAGAAGAGCAGAATAGCAGGCGAGAGCAAAAAGAAGCTTCCCGTCCGGGAATTGAACCCGGGTCACCCGCGTGACAGGCGGGTATACTAACCACTATACTAACGAGAATCCTATCCAAAACAAAACACAAACAACTCCGCAAACAAAACAAACAAACACACACAACACACATACAACTCACACAACACACAACACACAACACACACAACACACATACCCACCTACCACCACCTCCACACACGACCACACGCGCTCTACCATACCTTCGTCGCCACTCCGCGCCACCAAACACGTTTCTCCCGCATCCTCGACCAATCTAGCGTAACAAACCGCATCGGACTAACCACTGCATTCTAGTCACGTGTCTACCGTGTCACCATGCGTCCACGACACACACAGCACCACTACACCGCGCGAAGGCGCGTGCAAGCTCGCTCTCACGACGAGTACGGCGCCATGCGCGCGTCTAACCTCGTCCGCGTTGACGGGTCCGATTCGACAGCAGCAGAGGTGCTGATGCGCCGATGCGCCAGCTGTGCGTTGGTAGCATGAGAGAAGTCGGCTGTGGTGCGCGAACGGCAGGAAAGAGAGCGGCAAAGAAAAACAGAGCAGAAGAGCAGAATAGCAGGCGAGAGCAAAGAAGCTTCCCGTCCGGGAATTGACCCCGGGTCACCCGCGTGACAGGCGGGTATACTCACCACTATACTAACGAGAATCCTATCCACAACAAAACACAAACAACTCCGCAAACAAAACAAACACACACACACAACACACATACAACTCACACAACACACCACACACAACACACACAACACACATACCCACCTACCACCACCTCCACACACGACCACACGCGCTCTACCATACCTTCGTCGCCACTCCGCGCCACCAAACACGTTTCTCCCGCATCCTCGACCAATCTAGCGTAACAAACCGCATCGGACTAACCACTGCATTCTAGTCACGTGTCTACCGTGCCACCATGCGTCCACGACACACACAGCACCACTACACCGCGCGAAGGCGCGTGCAAGCTCGCTCTCACGACGAGTACGGCGCCATGCGCGCGTCTAACCTCGTCCGCGTTGACGGGTCCGATTCGACAGCAGCAGAGGTGCTGATGCGCCGATGCGCCAGCTGTGCGTTGGTAGCATGAGAGAAGTCGGCTGTGGTGCGCGAACGGCAGGAAAGAGAGCGGCAAAGAAAAACAGAGCAGAAGAGCAGAATAGCAGGCGAGAGCAAAAAGAAGCTTCCCGTCCGGGAATTGAACCCGGGTCACCCGCGTGACAGGCGGGTATACTAACCACTATACTAACGAGAATCCTATCCAAAACAAAACACAAACAACTCCGCAAACAAAACAAACAAACACACACAACACACATACAACTCACACAACACACACAACACACACACAACACACATACCCACCTACCACCACCTCCACACACGACCACACGCGCTCTACCATACCTTCGTCGCCACTCCGCGCCACCAAACACGTTTCTCCCGCATCCTCGACCAATCTAGCGTAACAAACCGCATCGGACTAACCACTGCATTCTAGTCACGTGTCTACCGTGCCACCATGCGTCCACGACACACACAGCACCACTACACCGCGCGAAGGCGCGTGCAAGCTCGCTCTCACGACGAGTACGGCGCCATGCGCGCGTCTAACCTCGTCCGCGTTGACGGGTCCGATTCGACAGCAGCAGAGGTGCTGATGCGCCGATGCGCCAGCTGTGCGTTGGTAGCATGAGAGAAGTCGGCTGTGGTGCGCGAACGGCAGGAAAGAGAGCGGCAAAGAAAAACAGAGCAGAAGAGCAGAATAGCAGGCGAGAGCAAAAAGAAGCTTCCCGTCCGGGAATTGAACCCGGGTCACCCGCGTGACAGGCGGGTATACTAACCACTATACTAACGAGAATCCTATCCAAAACAAAACACAAACAACTCCGCAAACAAAACAAACAAACACACACAACACACATACAACTCACACAACTCACACAACACACACAACACACACAACACACATACCCACCTACCACCACCTCCACACACGACCACACGCGCTCTACCATACCTTCGTCGCCACTCCGCGCCACCAAACACGTTTCTCCCGCATCCTCGACCAATCTAGCGTAACAAACCGCATCGGACTAACCACTGCATTCTAGTCACGTGTCTACCGTGCCACCATGCGTCCACGACACACACAGCACCACTACACCGCGCGAAGGCGCGTGCAAGCTCGCTCTCACGACGAGTACGGCGCCATGCGCGCGTCTAACCTCGTCCGCGTTGACGGGTCCGATTCGACAGCAGCAGAGGTGCTGATGCGCCGATGCGCCAGCTGTGCGTTGGTAGCATGAGAGAAGTCGGCTGTGGTGCGCGAACGGCAGGAAAGAGAGCGGCAAAGAAAAACAGAGCAGAAGAGCAGAATAGCAGGCGAGAGCAAAAAGAAGCTTCCCGTCCGGGAATTGAACCCGGGTCACCCGCGTGACAGGCGGGTATACTAACCACTATACTAACGAGAATCCTATCCAAAACAAAACACAAACAACTCCGCAAACAAAACAAACAAACACACACAACACACATACAACTCACACAACTCACACAACACACAACACACACAACACACATACCCACCTACCACCACCTCCACACACGACCACACGCGCTCTACCATACCTTCGTCGCCACTCCGCGCCACCAAACACGTTTCTCCCGCATCCTCGACCAATCTAGCGTAACAAATCACATCGAACTAACCACTGCATTCTAGTCACGTGTCTACCGTGCCACCATGCGTCCACGACACACACAGCACCACTACACCGCGCGAAGGCGCGTGCAAGCTCGCTCTCACGACGAGTACGGCGCCATGCGCGCGTCTAACCTCGTCCGCGTTGACGGGTCCGATTCGACAGCAGCAGAGGTGCTGATGCGCCGATGCGCCAGCTGTGCGTTGGTAGCATGAGAGAAGTCGGCTGTGGTGCGCGAACGGCAGGAAAGAGAGCGGCAAAGAAAAACAGAGCAGAAGAGCAGAATAGCAGGCGAGAGCAAAAAGAAGCTTCCCGTCCGGGAATTGAACCCGGGTCACCCGCGTGACAGGCGGGTATACTAACCACTATACTAACGAGAATCCTATCCAAAACAAAACACAAACAACTCCGCAAACAAAACAAACAAACACACACAACACACATACAACTCACACAACACACAACACAACACACATACAACACACATACCCACCTACCACCACCTCCACACACGACCACACGCGCTCTACCATACCTTCGTCGCCACTCCGCGCCACCAAACACGTTTCTCCCGCATCCTCGACCAATCTAGCGTAACAAACCGCATCGGACTAACCACTGCATTCTAGTCACGTGTCTACCGTGTCACCATGCGTCCACGACACACACAGCACCACTACACCGCGCGAAGGCGCGTGCAAGCTCGCTCACGACGAGTACGGCGCCATGCGCGCGTCTAACCTCGTCCGCGTTGACGGGTCCGATTCGACAGCAGCAGAGGTGCCGATGCGCCGATGCGCCAGCTGTGCGTTGGTAGCATGAGAGAAGTCGGCTGTGGTGCGCGAACGGCAGGAAAGAGAGCGGCAAAGAAAAACAGAGCAGAAGAGCAGAATAGCAGGCGAGAGCAAAAAGAAGCTTCCCGTCCGGGAATTGAACCCGGGTCACCCGCGTGACAGGCGGGTATACTAACCACTATACTAACGAGAATCCTATCCAAAACAAAACACAAACAACTCCGCAAACAAAACAAACAAACACACACAACACACGTACAACTCACACAACACACAACACACAACACACACAACACACATACCCACCTACCACCACCTCCACACACGACCACACGCGCTCTACCATACCTTCGTCGCCACTCCGCGCCACCAAACACGTTTCTCCCGCATCCTCGACCAATCTAGCGTAACAAACCGCATCGGACTAACCACTGCATTCTAGTCACGTGTCTACCGTGCCACCATGCGTCCACGACACACACAGCACCACTACACCGCGCGAAGGCGCGTGCAAGCTCGCTCTCACGACGAGTACGGCGCCATGCGCGCGTCTAACCTCGTCCGCGTTGACGGGTCCGATTCGACAGCAGCAGAGGTGCTGATGCGCCGATGCGCCAGCTGTGCGTTGGTAGCATGAGAGAAGTCGGCTGTGGTGCGCGAACGGCAGGAAAGAGAGCGGCAAAGAAAAACAGAGCAGAAGAGCAGAATAGCAGGCGAGAGCAAAAAGAAGCTTCCCGTCCGGGAATTGAACCCGGGTCACCCGCGTGACAGGCGGGTATACTAACCACTATACTAACGAGAATCCTATCCAAAACAAAACACAAACAACTCCGCAAACAAAACAAACAAACACACACAACACACATACAACTCACACAACACACAACACACACAACACACACAACACACATACCCACCTACCACCACCTCCACACACGACCACACGCGCTCTACCATACCTTCGTCGCCACTCCGCGCCACCAAACACGTTTCTCCCGCATCCTCGACCAATCTAGCGTAACAAACCGCATCGGACTAACCACTGCATTCTAGTCACGTGTCTACCGTGCCACCATGCGTCCACGACACACACAGCACCACTACACCGCGCGAAGGCGCGTGCAAGCTCGCTCACGACGAGTACGGCGCCATGCGCGCGTCTAACCTCGTCCGCGTTGACGGGTCCGATTCGACAGCAGCAGAGGTGCTGATGCGCCGATGCGCCAGCTGTGCGTTGGTAGCATGAGAGAAGTCGGCTGTGGTGCGCGAACGGCAGGAAAGAGAGCGGCAAAGAAAAACAGAGCAGAAGAGCAGAATAGCAGGCGAGAGCAAAAAGAAGCTTCCCGTCCGGGAATTGAACCCGGGTCACCCGCGTGACAGGCGGGTATACTAACCACTATACTAACGAGAATCCTATCCAAAACAAAACACAAACAACTCCGCAAACAAAACAAACAAACACACACAACACACATACAACTCACACAACACACAACACACACAACACACACACAACACACATACCCACCTACCACCACCTCCACACACGACCACACGCGCTCTACCATACCTTCGTCGCCACTCCGCGCCACCAAACACGTTTCTCCCGCATCCTCGACCAATCTAGCGTAACAAACCGCATCGGACTAACCACTGCATTCTAGTCACGTGTCTACCGTGCCACCATGCGTCCACGACACACACAGCACCACTACACCGCGCGAAGGCGCGTGCAAGCTCGCTCTCACGACGAGTACGGCGCCATGCGCGCGTCTAACCTCGTCCGCGTTGACGGGTCCGATTCGACAGCAGCAGAGGTGCTGATGCGCCGATGCGCCAGCTGTGCGTTGGTAGCATGAGAGAAGTCGGCTGTGGTGCGCGAACGGCAGGAAAGAGAGCGGCAAAGAAAAACAGAGCAGAAGAGCAGAATAGCAGGCGAGAGCAAAAAGAAGCTTCCCGTCCGGGAATTGAACCCGGGTCACCCGCGTGACAGGCGGGTATACTAACCACTATACTAACGAGAATCCTATCCAAAACAAAACACAAACAACTCCGCAAACAAAACAAACAAACACACACAACACACATACAACTCACACAACACACACAACACACAACACACACAACACACATACCCACCTACCACCACCTCCACACACGACCACACGCGCTCTACCATACCTTCGTCGCCACTCCGCGCCACCAAACACGTTTCTCCCGCATCCTCGACCAATCTAGCGTAACAAACCGCATCGGACTAACCACTGCATTCTAGTCACGTGTCTACCGTGCCACCATGCGTCCACGACACACACAGCACCACTACACCGCGCGAAGGCGCGTGCAAGCTCGCTCTCACGACGAGTACGGCGCCATGCGCGCGTCTAACCTCGTCCGCGTTGACGGGTCCGATTCGACAGCAGCAGAGGTGCTGATGCGCCGATGCGCCAGCTGTGCGTTGGTAGCATGAGAGAAGTCGGCTGTGGTGCGCGAACGGCAGGAAAGAGAGCGGCAAAGAAAAACAGAGCAGAAGAGCAGAATAGCAGGCGAGAGCAAAAAGAAGCTTCCCGTCCGGGAATTGAACCCGGGTCACCCGCGTGACAGGCGGGTATACTAACCACTATACTAACGAGAATCCTATCCAAAACAAAACACAAACAACTCCGCAAACAAAACAAACAAACACACACAACACACATACAACTCACACAACACACAACACACACAACACACATACCCACCTACCACCACCTCCACACACGACCACACGCGCTCTACCATACCTTCGTCGCCACTCCGCGCCACCAAACACGTTTCTCCCGCATCCTCGACCAATCTAGCGTAACAAACCGCATCGGACTAACCACTGCATTCTAGTCACGTGTCTACCGTGCCACCATGCGTCCACGACACACACAGCACCACTACACCGCGCGAAGGCGCGTGCAAGCTCGCTCTCACGACGAGTACGGCGCCATGCGCGCGTCTAACCTCGTCCGCGTTGACGGGTCCGATTCGACAGCAGCAGAGGTGCTGATGCGCCGATGCGCCAGCTGTGCGTTGGTAGCATGAGAGAAGTCGGCTGTGGTGCGCGAACGGCAGGAAAGAGAGCGGCAAAGAAAAACAGAGCAGAAGAGCAGAATAGCAGGCGAGAGCAAAAAGAAGCTTCCCGTCCGGGAATTGAACCCGGGTCACCCGCGTGACAGGCGGGTATACTAACCACTATACTAACGAGAATCCTATCCAAAACAAAACACAAACAACTCCGCAAACAAAACAAACAAACACACACAACACACATACAACTCACACAACACACAACACACACAACACACACAACACACATACCCACCTACCACCACCTCCACACACGACCACACGCGCTCTACCATACCTTCGTCGCCACTCCGCGCCACCAAACACGTTTCTCCCGCATCCTCGACCAATCTAGCGTAACAAACCGCATCGGACTAACCACTGCATTCTAGTCACGTGTCTACCGTGCCACCATGCGTCCACGACACACACAGCACCACTACACCGCGCGAAGGCGCGTGCAAGCTCGCTCTCACGACGAGTACGGCGCCATGCGCGCGTCTAACCTCGTCCGCGTTGACGGGTCCGATTCGACAGCAGCAGAGGTGCTGATGCGCCGATGCGCCAGCTGTGCGTTGGTAGCATGAGAGAAGTCGGCTGTGGTGCGCGAACGGCAGGAAAGAGAGCGGCAAAGAAAAACAGAGCAGAAGAGCAGAATAGCAGGCGAGAGCAAAAAGAAGCTTCCCGTCCGGGAATTGAACCCGGGTCACCCGCGTGACAGGCGGGTATACTAACCACTATACTAACGAGAATCCTATCCAAAACAAAACACAAACAACTCCGCAAACAAAACAAACAAACACACACAACACACATACAACTCACACAACTCACACAACACACAACAACACACATACCCACCTACCACCACCTCCACACACGACCACACGCGCTCTACCATACCTTCGTCGCCACTCCGCGCCACCAAACACGTTTCTCCCGCATCCTCGACCAATCTAGCGTAACAAACCGCATCGGACTAACCACTGCATTCTAGTCACGTGTCTACCGTGTCACCATGCGTCCACGACACACACAGCACCACTACACCGCGCGAAGGCGCGTGCAAGCTCGCTCTCACGACGAGTACGGCGCCATGCGCGCGTCTAACCTCGTCCGCGTTGACGGGTCCGATTCGACAGCAGCAGAGGTGCTGATGCGCCGATGCGCCAGCTGTGCGTTGGTAGCATGAGAGAAGTCGGCTGTGGTGCGCGAACGGCAGGAAAGAGAGCGGCAAAGAAAAACAGAGCAGAAGAGCAGAATAGCAGGCGAGAGCTTATAGAAGCTTCCCGTCCGGGAATTGAACCCGGGTCACCCGCGTGACAGGCGGGTATACTAACCACTATACTAACGAGAATCCTATCCAAAACAAAACACAAACAACTCCGCAAACAAAACAAACAAACACACACAACACACATACAACTCACACAACTCACACAACACACAACACACACAACACACATACCCACCTACCACCACCTCCACACACGACCACACGCGCTCTACCATACCTTCGTCGCCACTCCGCGCCACCAAACACGTTTCTCCCGCATCCTCGACCAATCTAGCGTAACAAACCGCATCGGACTAACCACTGCATTCTAGTCACGTGTCTACCGTGCCACCATGCGTCCACGACACACACAGCACCACTACACCGCGCGAAGGCGCGTGCAAGCTCGCTCTCACGACGAGTACGGCGCCATGCGCGCGTCTAACCTCGTCCGCGTTGACGGGTCCGATTCGACAGCAGCAGAGGTGCTGATGCGCCGATGCGCCAGCTGTGCGTTGGTAGCATGAGAGAAGTCGGCTGTGGTGCGCGAACGGCAGGAAAGAGAGCGGCAAAGAAAAACAGAGCAGAAGAGCAGAATAGCAGGCGAGAGCAAAAAGAAGCTTCCCGTCCGGGAATTGAACCCGGGTCACCCGCGTGACAGGCGGGTATACTAACCACTATACTAACGAGAATCCTATCCAAAACAAAACACAAACAACTCCGCAAACAAAACAAACAAACACACACAACACACATACAACTCACACAACTCACACAACTCACACAACACACACAACACACATACCCACCTACCACCACCTCCACACACGACCACACGCGCTCTACCATACCTTCGTCGCCACTCCGCGCCACCAAACACGTTTCTCCCGCATCCTCGACCAATCTAGCGTAACAAACCGCATCGGACTAACCACTGCATTCTAGTCACGTGTCTACCGTGCCACCATGCGTCCACGACACACACAGCACCACTACACCGCGCGAAGGCGCGTGCAAGCTCGCTCTCACGACGAGTACGGCGCCATGCGCGCGTCTAACCTCGTCCGCGTTGACGGGTCCGATTCGACAGCAGCAGAGGTGCTGATGCGCCGATGCGCCAGCTGTGCGTTGGTAGCATGAGAGAAGTCGGCTGTGGTGCGCGAACGGCAGGAAAGAGAGCGGCAAAGAAAAACAGAGCAGAAGAGCAGAATAGCAGGCGAGAGCAAAAAGAAGCTTCCCGTCCGGGAATTGAACCCGGGTCACCCGCGTGACAGGCGGGTATACTAACCACTATACTAACGAGAATCCTATCCAAAACAAAACACAAACAACTCCGCAAACAAAACAAACAAACACACACAACACACATACAACTCACACAACTCACACAACACACAACACACACAACACACATACCCACCTACCACCACCTCCACACACGACCACACGCGCTCTACCATACCTTCGTCGCCACTCCGCGCCACCAAACACGTTTCTCCCGCATCCTCGACCAATCTAGCGTAACAAACCGCATCGGACTAACCACTGCATTCTAGTCACGTGTCTACCGTGCCACCATGCGTCCACGACACACACAGCACCACTACACCGCGCGAAGGCGCGTGCAAGCTCGCTCACGACGAGTACGGCGCCATGCGCGCGTCTAACCTCGTCCGCGTTGACGGGTCCGATTCGACAGCAGCAGAGGTGCTGATGCGCCGATGCGCCAGCTGTGCGTTGGTAGCATGAGAGAAGTCGGCTGTGGTGCGCGAACGGCAGGAAAGAGAGCGGCAAGAGAAAAACAGAGCAGAAGAGCAGAATAGCAGGCGAGAGCAAAAGAAGCTTCCCGTCCGGGAATTGAACCCGGGTCACCCGCGTGACAGGCGGGTATACTAACCACTATACTAACGAGAATCCTATCCAAAACAAAACACAAACAACTCCGCAAACAAAACAAACAAACACACACAACACACATACAACTCACACAACTCACACAACACACAACACACACAACACACATACCCACCTACCACCACCTCCACACACGACCACACGCGCTCTACCATACCTTCGTCGCCACTCCGCGCCACCAAACACGTTTCTCCCGCATCCTCGACCAATCTAGCGTAACAAACCGCATCGGACTAACCACTGCATTCTAGTCACGTGTCTACCGTGCCACCATGCGTCCACGACACACACAGCACCACTACACCGCGCGAAGGCGCGTGCAAGCTCGCTCTCACGACGAGTACGGCGCCATGCGCGCGTCTAACCTCGTCCGCGTTGACGGGTCCGATTCGACAGCAGCAGAGGTGCTGATGCGCCGATGCGCCAGCTGTGCGTTGGTAGCATGAGAGAAGTCGGCTGTGGTGCGCGAACGGCAGGAAAGAGAGCGGCAAAGAAAAACAGAGCAGAAGAGCAGAATAGCAGGCGAGAGCAAAAAGAAGCTTCCCGTCCGGGAATTGAACCCGGGTCACCCGCGTGACAGGCGGGTATACTAACCACTATACTAACGAGAATCCTATCCAAAACAAAACACAAACAACTCCGCAAACAAAACAAACAAACACACACAACACACATACAACTCACACAACTCACACAACACACAACACACACAACACACATACCCACCTACCACCACCTCCACACACGACCACACGCGCTCTACCATACCTTCGTCGCCACTCCGCGCCACCAAACACGTTTCTCCCGCATCCTCGACCAATCTAGCGTAACAAACCGCATCGGACTAACCACTGCATTCTAGTCACGTGTCTACCGTGCCACCATGCGTCCACGACACACACAGCACCACTACACCGCGCGAAGGCGCGTGCAAGCTCGCTCTCACGACGAGTACGGCGCCATGCGCGCGTCTAACCTCGTCCGCGTTGACGGGTCCGATTCGACAGCAGCAGAGGTGCTGATGCGCCGATGTGCCAGCTGTGCGTTGGTAGCATGAGAGAAGTCGGCTGTGGTGCGCGAACGGCAGGAAAGAGAGCGGCAAAGAAAAACAGAGCAGAAGAGCAGAATAGCAGGCGAGAGCAAAAGAAGCTTCCCGTCCGGGAATTGAACCCGGGTCACCCGCGTGACAGGCGGGTATACTAACCACTATACTAACGAGAATCCTATCCAAAACAAAACACAAACAACTCCGCAAACAAAACAAACAAACACACACAACACACATACAACTCACACAACACACAACACACACAACACACACACAACACACATACCCACCTACCACCACCTCCACACACGACCACACGCGCTCTACCATACCTTCGTCGCCACTCCGCGCCACCAAACACGTTTCTCCCGCATCCTCGACCAATCTAGCGTAACAAACCGCATCGGACTAACCACTGCATTCTAGTCACGTGTCTACCGTGCCACCATGCGTCCACGACACACACAGCACCACTACACCGCGCGAAGGCGCGTGCAAGCTCGCTCACGACGAGTACGGCGCCATGCGCGCGTCTAACCTCGTCCGCGTTGACGGGTCCGATTCGACAGCAGCAGAGGTGCTGATGCGCCGATGCGCCAGCTGTGCGTTGGTAGCATGAGAGAAGTCGGCTGTGGTGCGCGAACGGCAGGAAAGAGAGCGGCAAAGAAAAACAGAGCAGAAGAGCAGAATAGCAGGCGAGAGCAAAAAGAAGCTTCCCGTCCGGGAATTGAACCCGGGTCACCCGCGTGACAGGCGGGTATACTAACCACTATACTAACGAGAATCCTATCCAAAACAAAACACAAACAACTCCGCAAACAAAACAAACAAACACACACAACACACATACAACTCACACAACTCACACAACACACACAACACACACAACACACATACCCACCTACCACCACCTCCACACACGACCACACGCGCTCTACCATACCTTCGTCGCCACTCCGCGCCACCAAACACGTTTCTCCCGCATCCTCGACCAATCTAGCGTAACAAACCGCATCGGACTAACCACTGCATTCTAGTCACGTGTCTACCGTGCCACCATGCGTCCACGACACACACAGCACCACTACACCGCGCGAAGGCGCGTGCAAGCTCGCTCTCACGACGAGTACGGCGCCATGCGCGCGTCTAACCTCGTCCGCGTTGACGGGTCCGATTCGACAGCAGCAGAGGTGCTGATGCGCCGATGCGCCAGCTGTGCGTTGGTAGCATGAGAGAAGTCGGCTGTGGTGCGCGAACGGCAGGAAAGAGAGCGGCAAAGAAAAACAGAGCAGAAGAGCAGAATAGCAGGCGAGAGCAAAAAGAAGCTTCCCGTCCGGGAATTGAACCCGGTCACCCGCGTGACAGGCGGGTATACTAACCACTATACTAACGAGAATCCTATCCAAAACAAAACACAAACAACTCCGCAAACAAAACAAACAAACACACACAACACACATACAACTCACACAACTCACACAACACACACAACACACACAACACACATACCCACCTACCACCACCTCCACACACGACCACACGCGCTCTACCATACCTTCGTCGCCACTCCGCGCCACCAAACACGTTTCTCCCGCATCCTCGACCAATCTAGCGTAACAAACCGCATCGGACTAACCACTGCATTCTAGTCACGTGTCTACCGTGCCACCATGCGTCCACGACACACACAGCACCACTACACCGCGCGAAGGCGCGTGCAAGCTCGCTCACGACGAGTACGGCGCCATGCGCGCGTCTAACCTCGTCCGCGTTGACGGGTCCGATTCGACAGCAGCAGAGGTGCTGATGCGCCGATGCGCCAGCTGTGCGTTGGTAGCATGAGAGAAGTCGGCTGTGGTGCGCGAACGGCAGGAAAGAGAGCGGCAAAGAAAAACAGAGCAGAAGAGCAGAATAGCAGGCGAGAGCAAAAAGAAGCTTCCCGTCCGGGAATTGAACCCGGGTCACCCGCGTGACAGGCGGGTATACTAACCACTATACTAACGAGAATCCTATCCAAAACAAAACACAAACAACTCCGCAAACAAAACAAACAAACACACACAACACACATACAACTCACACAACTCACACAACACACAACACACACAACACACATACCCACCTACCACCACCTCCACACACGACCACACGCGCTCTACCATACCTTCGTCGCCACTCCGCGCCACCAAACACGTTTCTCCCGCATCCTCGACCAATCTAGCGTAACAAACCGCATCGGACTAACCACTGCATTCTAGTCACGTGTCTACCGTGCCACCATGCGTCCACGACACACACAGCACCACTACACCGCGCGAAGGCGCGTGCAAGCTCGCTCTCACGACGAGTACGGCGCCATGCGCGCGTCTAACCTCGTCCGCGTTGACGGGTCCGATTCGACAGCAGCAGAGGTGCTGATGCGCCGATGTGCCAGCTGTGCGTTGGTAGCATGAGAGAAGTCGGCTGTGGTGCGCGAACGGCAGGAAAGAGAGCGGCAAAGAAAAACAGAGCAGAAGAGCAGAATAGCAGGCGAGAGCAAAAGAAGCTTCCCGTCCGGGAATTGAACCCGGGTCACCCGCGTGACAGGCGGGTATACTAACCACTATACTAACGAGAATCCTATCCAAAACAAAACACAAACAACTCCGCAAACAAAACAAACAAACACACACAACACACATACAACTCACACAACTCACACAACACACAACACACACAACACACATACCCACCTACCACCACCTCCACACACGACCACACGCGCTCTACCATACCTTCGTCGCCACTCCGCGCCACCAAACACGTTTCTCCCGCATCCTCGACCAATCTAGCGTAACAAACCGCATCGGACTAACCACTGCATTCTAGTCACGTGTCTACCGTGCCACCATGCGTCCACGACACACACAGCACCACTACACCGCGCGAAGGCGCGTGCAAGCTCGCTCTCACGACGAGTACGGCGCCATGCGCGCGTCTAACCTCGTCCGCGTTGACGGGTCCGATTCGACAGCAGCAGAGGTGCTGATGCGCCGATGCGCCAGCTGTGCGTTGGTAGCATGAGAGAAGTCGGCTGTGGTGCGCGAACGGCAGGAAAGAGAGCGGCAAAGAAAAACAGAGCAGAAGAGCAGAATAGCAGGCGAGAGCAAAAAAGCTTCCCGTCCGGGAATTGAACCCGGGTCACCCGCGTGACAGGCGGGTATACTAACCACTATACTAACGAGAATCCTATCCAAAACAAAACACAAACAACTCCGCAAACAAAACAAACAAACACACACAACACACATACAACTCACACAACTCACACAACACACAACACACACAACACACATACCCACCTACCACCACCTCCACACACGACCACACGCGCTCTACCATACCTTCGTCGCCACTCCGCGCCACCAAACACGTTTCTCCCGCATCCTCGACCAATCTAGCGTAACAAACCGCATCGGACTAACCACTGCATTCTAGTCACGTGTCTACCGTGCCACCATGCGTCCACGACACACACAGCACCACTACACCGCGCGAAGGCGCGTGCAAGCTCGCTCTCACGACGAGTACGGCGCCATGCGCGCGTCTAACCTCGTCCGCGTTGACGGGTCCGATTCGACAGCAGCAGAGGTGCTGATGCGCCGATGTGCCAGCTGTGCGTTGGTAGCATGAGAGAAGTCGGCTGTGGTGCGCGAACGGCAGGAAAGAGAGCGGCAAAGAAAAACAGAGCAGAAGAGCAGAATAGCAGGCGAGAGCAAAAAGAAGCTTCCCGTCCGGGAATTGAACCCGGGTCACCCGCGTGACAGGCGGGTATACTAACCACTATACTAACGAGAATCCTATCCAAAACAAAACACAAACAACTCCGCAAACAAAACAAACAAACACACACAACACACATACAACTCACACAACTCACACAACACACAACACACACAACACACATACCCACCTACCACCACCTCCACACACGACCACACGCGCTCTACCATACCTTCGTCGCCACTCCGCGCCACCAAACACGTTTCTCCCGCATCCTCGACCAATCTAGCGTAACAAACCGCATCGGACTAACCACTGCATTCTAGTCACGTGTCTACCGTGCCACCATGCGTCCACGACACACACAGCACCACTACACCGCGCGAAGGCGCGTGCAAGCTCGCTCTCACGACGAGTACGGCGCCATGCGCGCGTCTAACCTCGTCCGCGTTGACGGGTCCGATTCGACAGCAGCAGAGGTGCTGATGCGCCGATGCGCCAGCTGTGCGTTGGTAGCATGAGAGAAGTCGGCTGTGGTGCGCGAACGGCAGGAAAGAGAGCGGCAAAGAAAAACAGAGCAGAAGAGCAGAATAGCAGGCGAGAGCACTAGGACGCTTCCCGTCCGGGAATTGAACCCGGGTCACCCGCGTGACAGGCGGGTATACTAACCACTATACTAACGAGAATCCTATCCAAAACAAAACACAAACAACTCCGCAAACAAAACAAACAAACACACACAACACACATACAACTCACACAACTCACACAACACACACAACACACACAACACACATACCCACCTACCACCACCTCCACACACGACCACACGCGCTCTACCATACCTTCGTCGCCACTCCGCGCCACCAAACACGTTTCTCCCGCATCCTCGACCAATCTAGCGTAACAAACCGCATCGGACTAACCACTGCATTCTAGTCACGTGTCTACCGTGCCACCATGCGTCCACGACACACACAGCACCACTACACCGCGCGAAGGCGCGTGCAAGCTCGCTCTCACGACGAGTACGGCGCCATGCGCGCGTCTAACCTCGTCCGCGTTGACGGGTCCGATTCGACAGCAGCAGAGGTGCTGATGCGCCGATGCGCCAGCTGTGCGTTGGTAGCATGAGAGAAGTCGGCTGTGGTGCGCGAACGGCAGGAAAGAGAGCGGCAAAGAAAAACAGAGCAGAAGAGCAGAATAGCAGGCGAGAGCAAAAGAAGCTTCCGTCCGGGAATTGAACCCAGTCACCCGCGTGACAGGCGGGTATACTAACCACTATACTAACGAGAATCCTATCCAAAACAAAACACAAACAACTCCGCAAACAAAACAAACAAACACACACAACACACATACAACTCACACAACTCACACAACACACAACACACACAACACACATACCCACCTACCACCACCTCCACACACGACCACACGCGCTCTACCATACCTTCGTCGCCACTCCGCGCCACCAAACACGTTTCTCCCGCATCCTCGACCAATCTAGCGTAACAAACCGCATCGGACTAACCACTGCATTCTAGTCACGTGTCTACCGTGTCACCATGCGTCCACGACACACACAGCACCACTACACCGCGCGAAGGCGCGTGCAAGCTCGCTCTCACGACGAGTACGGCGCCATGCGCGCGTCTAACCTCGTCCGCGTTGACGGGTCCGATTCGACAGCAGCAGAGGTGCTGATGCGCCGATGCGCCAGCTGTGCGTTGGTAGCATGAGAGAAGTCGGCTGTGGTGCGCGAACGGCAGGAAAGAGAGCGGCAAAGAAAAACAGAGCAGAAGAGCAGAATAGCAGGCGAGAGCAAAAAGAAGCTTCCCGTCCGGGAATTGAACCCGGGTCACCCGCGTGACAGGCGGGTATACTAACCACTATACTAACGAGAATCCTATCCAAAACAAAACACAAACAACTCCGCAAACAAAACAAACAAACACACACAACACACATACAACTCACACAACTCACACAACACACAACACACACAACACACATACCCACCTACCACCACCTCCACACACGACCACACGCGCTCTACCATACCTTCGTCGCCACTCCGCGCCACCAAACACGTTTCTCCCGCATCCTCGACCAATCTAGCGTAACAAACCGCATCGGACTAACCACTGCATTCTAGTCACGTGTCTACCGTGCCACCATGCGTCCACGACACACACAGCACCACTACACCGCGCGAAGGCGCGTGCAAGCTCGCTCACGACGAGTACGGCGCCATGCGCGCGTCTAACCTCGTCCGCGTTGACGGGTCCGATTCGACAGCAGCAGAGGTGCTGATGCGCCGATGCGCCAGCTGTGCGTTGGTAGCATGAGAGAAGTCGGCTGTGGTGCGCGAACGGCAGGAAAGAGAGCGGCAAAGAAAAACAGAGCAGAAGAGCAGAATAGCAGGCGAGAGCAAAAAGAAGCCTTCCGTCCGGGAATTGAACCCGGGTCACCCGCGTGACAGGCGGGTATACTAACCACTATACTAACGAGAATCCTATCCAAAACAAAACACAAACAACTCCGCAAACAAAACAAACAAACACACACAACACACATACAACTCACACAACTCACACAACACACAACACACACATCACACACAACACACATACCCACCTACCACCACCTCCACACACGACCACACGCGCTCTACCATACCTTCGTCGCCACTCCGCGCCACCAAACACGTTTCTCCCGCATCCTCGACCAATCTAGCGTAACAAACCGCATCGGACTAACCACTGCATTCTAGTCACGTGTCTACCGTGTCACCATGCGTCCACGACACACACAGCACCACTACACCGCGCGAAGGCGCGTGCAAGCTCGCTCTCACGACGAGTACGGCGCCATGCGCGCGTCTAACCTCGTCCGCGTTGACGGGTCCGATTCGACAGCAGCAGAGGTGCTGATGCGCCGATGCGCCAGCTGTGCGTTGGTAGCATGAGAGAAGTCGGCTGTGGTGCGCGAACGGCAGGAAAGAGAGCGGCAAAGAAAAACAGAGCAGAAGAGCAGAATAGCAGGCGAGAGCAAAGAAGCTTCCCGTCCGGGAATTGAACCCGGGTCACCCGCGTGACAGGCGGGTATACTAACCACTATACTAACGAGAATCCTATCCAAAACAAAACACAAACAACTCCGCAAACAAAACAAACAAACACACACAACACACATACAACTCACACAACACACAACACACACAACACACACAACACACATACCCACCTACCACCACCTCCACACACGACCACACGCGCTCTACCATACCTTCGTCGCCACTCCGCGCCACCAAACACGTTTCTCCCGCATCCTCGACCAATCTAGCGTAACAAACCGCATCGGACTAACCACTGCATTCTAGTCACGTGTCTACCGTGCCACCATGCGTCCACGACACACACAGCACCACTACACCGCGCGAAGGCGCGTGCAAGCTCGCTCTCACGACGAGTACGGCGCCATGCGCGCGTCTAACCTCGTCCGCGTTGACGGGTCCGATTCGACAGCAGCAGAGGTGCTGATGCGCCGATGCGCCAGCTGTGCGTTGGTAGCATGAGAGAAGTCGGCTGTGGTGCGCGAACGGCAGGAAAGAGAGCGGCAAAGAAAAACAGAGCAGAAGAGCAGAATAGCAGGCGAGAGCAAACCGAAGCTTCCCGTCCGGGAATTGAACCCGGGTCACCCGCGTGACAGGCGGGTATACTAACCACTATACTAACGAGAATCCTATCCAAAACAAAACACAAACAACTCCGCAAACAAAACAAACAAACACACACAACACACATACAACTCACACAACTCACACAACACACACACACAACACACATACCCACCTACCACCACCTCCACACACGACCACACGCGCTCTACCATACCTTCGTCGCCACTCCGCGCCACCAAACACGTTTCTCCCGCATCCTCGACCAATCTAGCGTAACAAACCGCATCGGACTAACCACTGCATTCTAGTCACGTGTCTACCGTGTCACCATGCGTCCACGACACACACAGCACCACTACACCGCGCGAAGGCGCGTGCAAGCTCGCTCTCACGACGAGTACGGCGCCATGCGCGCGTCTAACCTCGTCCGCGTTGACGGGTCCGATTCGACAGCAGCAGAGGTGCTGATGCGCCGATGCGCCAGCTGTGCGTTGGTAGCATGAGAGAAGTCGGCTGTGGTGCGCGAACGGCAGGAAAGAGAGCGGCAAAGAAAAACAGAGCAGAAGAGCAGAATAGCAGGCGAGAGCAAAAAGAAGCTTCCCGTCCGGGAATTGAACCCGGGTCACCCGCGTGACAGGCGGGTATACTAACCACTATACTAACGAGAATCCTATCCAAAACAAAACACAAACAACTCCGCAAACAAAACAAACAAACACACACAACACACATACAACTCACACAACTCACACAACACACAACACACACAACACACATACCCACCTACCACCACCTCCACACACGACCACACGCGCTCTACCATACCTTCGTCGCCACTCCGCGCCACCAAACACGTTTCTCCCGCATCCTCGACCAATCTAGCGTAACAAACCGCATCGGACTAACCACTGCATTCTAGTCACGTGTCTACCGTGTCACCATGCGTCCACGACACACACAGCACCACTACACCGCGCGAAGGCGCGTGCAAGCTCGCTCTCACGACGAGTACGGCGCCATGCGCGCGTCTAACCTCGTCCGCGTTGACGGGTCCGATTCGACAGCAGCAGAGGTGCTGATGCGCCGATGCGCCAGCTGTGCGTTGGTAGCATGAGAGAAGTCGGCTGTGGTGCGCGAACGGCAGGAAAGAGAGCGGCAAAGAAAAACAGAGCAGAAGAGCAGAATAGCAGGCGAGAGCAAAAAGAAGCTTCCCGTCCGGGAATTGAAACCCGGTCACCCCCGTGACAGGCGGGTATACTAACCACTATACTAACGAGAATCCTATCCAAAACAAAACACAAACAACTCCGCAAACAAAACAAACAAACACACACAACACACGTACAACTCACACAACACACAACACACAACACACACAACACACATACCCACCTACCACCACCTCCACACACGACCACACGCGCTCTACCATACCTTCGTCGCCACTCCGCGCCACCAAACACGTTTCTCCCGCATCCTCGACCAATCTAGCGTAACAAACCGCATCGGACTAACCACTGCATTCTAGTCACGTGTCTACCGTGTCACCATGCGTCCACGACACACACAGCACCACTACACCGCGCGAAGGCGCGTGCAAGCTCGCTCTCACGACGAGTACGGCGCCATGCGCGCGTCTAACCTCGTCCGCGTTGACGGGTCCGATTCGACAGCAGCAGAGGTGCTGATGCGCCGATGCGCCAGCTGTGCGTTGGTAGCATGAGAGAAGTCGGCTGTGGTGCGCGAACGGCAGGAAAGAGAGCGGCAAAGAAAAACAGAGCAGAAGAGCAGAATAGCAGGCGAGAGCAAAAAGAAGCTTCCCGTCCGGGAATTGAACCCTGGTCACCCGCGTGACAGGCGGGTATACTAACCACTATACTAACGAGAATCCTATCCAAAACAAAACACAAACAACTCCGCAAACAAAACAAACAAACACACACAACACACATACAACTCACACAACTCACACAACACACAACACACACAACACACATACCCACCTACCACCACCTCCACACACGACCACACGCGCTCTACCATACCTTCGTCGCCACTCCGCGCCACCAAACACGTTTCTCCTGCATCCTCGACCAATCTAGCGTAACAAACCGCATCGGACTAACCACTGCATTCTAGTCACGTGTCTACCGTGTCACCATGCGTCCACGACACACACAGCACCACTACACCGCGCGAAGGCGCGTGCAAGCTCGCTCTCACGACGAGTACGGCGCCATGCGCGCGTCTAACCTCGTCCGCGTTGACGGGTCCGATTCGACAGCAGCAGAGGTGCTGATGCGCCGATGTGCCAGCTGTGCGTTGGTAGCATGAGAGAAGTCGGCTGTGGTGCGCGAACGGCAGGAAAGAGAGCGGCAAAGAAAAACAGAGCAGAAGAGCAGAATAGCAGGCGAGAGCAAAAAGAAGCTTCCCGTCCGGGAATTGAACCCGGGTCACCCGCGTGACAGGCGGGTATACTAACCACTATACTAACGAGAATCCTATCCAAAACAAAACACAAACAACTCCGCAAACAAAACAAACAAACACACACAACACACATACAACTCACACAACTCACACAACACACAACACACACAACACACATACCCACCTACCACCACCTCCACACACGACCACACGCGCTCTACCATACCTTCGTCGCCACTCCGCGCCACCAAACACGTTTCTCCCGCATCCTCGACCAATCTAGCGTAACAAACCGCATCGGACTAACCACTGCATTCTAGTCACGTGTCTACCGTGCCACCATGCGTCCACGACACACACAGCACCACTACACCGCGCGAAGGCGCGTGCAAGCTCGCTCTCACGACGAGTACGGCGCCATGCGCGCGTCTAACCTCGTCCGCGTTGACGGGTCCGATTCGACAGCAGCAGAGGTGCTGATGCGCCGATGCGCCAGCTGTGCGTTGGTAGCATGAGAGAAGTCGGCTGTGGTGCGCGAACGGCAGGAAAGAGAGCGGCAAAGAAAAACAGAGCAGAAGAGCAGAATAGCAGGCGAGAGCAAAAAGAAGCTTCCCGTCCGGGAATTGAACCCGGGTCACCCGCGTGACAGGCGGGTATACTAACCACTATACTAACGAGAATCCTATCCAAAACAAAACACAAACAACTCCGCAAACAAAACAAACAAACACACACAACACACATACAACTCACACAACTCACACAACACACAACACACACAACACACATACCCACCTACCACCACCTGTAACGTCCACACGCGCTCTACCATACCTTCGTCGCCACTCCGCGCCACCAAACACGTTTCTCCCGCATCCTCGACCAATCTAGCGTAACAAACCGCATCGGACTAACCACTGCATTCTAGTCACGTGTCTACCGTGCCACCATGCGTCCACGACACACACAGCACCACTACACCGCGCGAAGGCGCGTGCAAGCTCGCTCTCACGACGAGTACGGCGCCATGCGCGCGTCTAACCTCGTCCGCGTTGACGGGTCCGATTCGACAGCAGCAGAGGTGCTGATGCGCCGATGTGCCAGCTGTGCGTTGGTAGCATGAGAGAAGTCGGCTGTGGTGCGCGAACGGCAGGAAAGAGAGCGGCAAAGAAAAACAGAGCAGAAGAGCAGAATAGCAGGCGAGAGCCAAAGAAGCTTCCCGTCCGGGAATTGAACCCGGGTCACCCGCGTGACAGGCGGGTATACTAACCACTATACTAACGAGAATCCTATCCAAAACAAAACACAAACAACTCCGCAAACAAAACAAACAAACACACACAACACACATACAACTCACACAACTCACACAACACACAACACACACAACACACATACCCACCTACCACCACCTCCACACACGACCACACGCGCTCTACCATACCTTCGTCGCCACTCCGCGCCACCAAACACGTTTCTCCCGCATCCTCGACCAATCTAGCGTAACAAACCGCATCGGACTAACCACTGCATTCTAGTCACGTGTCTACCGTGTCACCATGCGTCCACGACACACACAGCACCACTACACCGCGCGAAGGCGCGTGCAAGCTCGCTCACGACGAGTACGGCGCCATGCGCGCGTCTAACCTCGTCCGCGTTGACGGGTCCGATTCGACAGCAGCAGAGGTGCTGATGCGCCGATGTGCCAGCTGTGCGTTGGTAGCATGAGAGAAGTCGGCTGTGGTGCGCGAACGGCAGGAAAGAGAGCGGCAAAGAAAAACAGAGCAGAAGAGCAGAATAGCAGGCGAGAGCAAAAAGAAGCTTCCCGTCCGGGAATTGAACCCGGGTCACCCGCGTGACAGGCGGGTATACTAACCACTATACTAACGAGAATCCTATCCAAAACAAAACACAAACAACTCCGCAAACAAAACAAACAAACACACACAACACACATACAACTCACACAACACACAACACAACACACACACAACACACATACCCACCTACCACCACCTCCACACACGACCACACGCGCTCTACCATACCTTCGTCGCCACTCCGCGCCACCAAACACGTTTCTCCCGCATCCTCGACCAATCTAGCGTAACAAACCGCATCGGACTAACCACTGCATTCTAGTCACGTGTCTACCGTGCCACCATGCGTCCACGACACACACAGCACCACTACACCGCGCGAAGGCGCGTGCAAGCTCGCTCTCACGACGAGTACGGCGCCATGCGCGCGTCTAACCTCGTCCGCGTTGACGGGTCCGATTCGACAGCAGCAGAGGTGCTGATGCGCCGATGCGCCAGCTGTGCGTTGGTAGCATGAGAGAAGTCGGCTGTGGTGCGCGAACGGCAGGAAAGAGAGCGGCAAAGAAAAACAGAGCAGAAGAGCAGAATAGCAGGCGAGAGCAAAGAAGCTTCCCGTCCGGGAATTGAACCCGGGTCACCCGCGTGACAGGCGGGTATACTAACCACTATACTAACGAGAATCCTATCCAAAACAAAACACAAACAACTCCGCAAACAAAACAAACAAACACACACAACACACATACAACTCACACAACTCACACAACACACAACACACACAACACACATACCCACCTACCACCACCTCCACACACGACCACACGCGCTCTACCATACCTTCGTCGCCACTCCGCGCCACCAAACACGTTTCTCCCGCATCCTCGACCAATCTAGCGTAACAAACCGCATCGGACTAACCACTGCATTCTAGTCACGTGTCTACCGTGCCACCATGCGTCCACGACACACACAGCACCACTACACCGCGCGAAGGCGCGTGCAAGCTCGCTCTCACGACGAGTACGGCGCCATGCGCGCGTCTAACCTCGTCCGCGTTGACGGGTCCGATTCGACAGCAGCAGAGGTGCTGATGCGCCGATGTGCCAGCTGTGCGTTGGTAGCATGAGAGAAGTCGGCTGTGGTGCGCGAACGGCAGGAAAGAGAGCGGCAAAGAAAAACAGAGCAGAAGAGCAGAATAGCAGGCGAGAGCAACCAGAAGCTTCCCGTCCGGGAATTGAACCCGGGTCACCCGCGTGACAGGCGGGTATACTAACCACTATACTAACGAGAATCCTATCCAAAACAAAACACAAACAACTCCGCAAACAAAACAAACAAACACACACAACACACATACAACTCACACAACTCACACAACACACACAACACACACAACACACATACCCACCTACCACCACCTCCACACACGACCACACGCGCTCTACCATACCTTCGTCGCCACTCCGCGCCACCAAACACGTTTCTCCCGCATCCTCGACCAATCTAGCGTAACAAACCGCATCGGACTAACCACTGCATTCTAGTCACGTGTCTACCGTGTCACCATGCGTCCACGACACACACAGCACCACTACACCGCGCGAAGGCGCGTGCAAGCTCGCTCTCACGACGAGTACGGCGCCATGCGCGCGTCTAACCTCGTCCGCGTTGACGGGTCCGATTCGACAGCAGCAGAGGTGCTGATGCGCCGATGTGCCAGCTGTGCGTTGGTAGCATGAGAGAAGTCGGCTGTGGTGCGCGAACGGCAGGAAAGAGAGCGGCAAAGAAAAACAGAGCAGAAGAGCAGAATAGCAGGCGAGAGCAAAGAAGCTTCCCGTCCGGGAATTGAACCCGGGTCACCCGCGTGACAGGCGGGTATACTAACCACTATACTAACGAGAATCCTATCCAAAACAAAACACAAACAACTCCGCAAACAAAACAAACAAACACACACAACACACATACAACTCACACAACTCACACAACACACAACACACACAACACACATACCCACCTACCACCACCTCCACACACGACCACACGCGCTCTACCATACCTTCGTCGCCACTCCGCGCCACCAAACACGTTTCTCCCGCATCCTCGACCAATCTAGCGTAACAAACCGCATCGGACTAACCACTGCATTCTAGTCACGTGTCTACCGTGCCACCATGCGTCCACGACACACACAGCACCACTACACCGCGCGAAGGCGCGTGCAAGCTCGCTCTCACGACGAGTACGGCGCCATGCGCGCGTCTAACCTCGTCCGCGTTGACGGGTCCGATTCGACAGCAGCAGAGGTGCTGATGCGCCGATGTGCCAGCTGTGCGTTGGTAGCATGAGAGAAGTCGGCTGTGGTGCGCGAACGGCAGGAAAGAGAGCGGCAAAGAAAAACAGAGCAGAAGAGCAGAATAGCAGGCGAGAGCAAAGAAGCTTCCCGTCCGGGAATTGAACCCGGGTCACCCGCGTGACAGGCGGGTATACTAACCACTATACTAACGAGAATCCTATCCAAAACAAAACACAAACAACTCCGCAAACAAAACAAACAAACACACACAACACACATACAACTCACACAACTCACACAACACACAACACACACAACACACATACCCACCTACCACCACCTCCACACACGACCACACGCGCTCTACCATACCTTCGTCGCCACTCCGCGCCACCAAACACGTTTCTCCCGCATCCTCGACCAATCTAGCGTAACAAACCGCATCGGACTAACCACTGCATTCTAGTCACGTGTCTACCGTGCCACCATGCGTCCACGACACACACAGCACCACTACACCGCGCGAAGGCGCGTGCAAGCTCGCTCTCACGACGAGTACGGCGCCATGCGCGCGTCTAACCTCGTCCGCGTTGACGGGTCCGATTCGACAGCAGCAGAGGTGCTGATGCGCCGATGTGCCAGCTGTGCGTTGGTAGCATGAGAGAAGTCGGCTGTGGTGCGCGAACGGCAGGAAAGAGAGCGGCAAAGAAAAACAGAGCAGAAGAGCAGAATAGCAGGCGAGAGCAAAAAGAAGCTTCCCGTCCGGGAATTGAACCCGGGTCACCCGCGTGACAGGCGGGTATACTAACCACTATACTAACGAGAATCCTATCCAAAACAAAACACAAACAACTCCGCAAACAAAACAAACAAACACACACAACACACATACAACTCACACAACTCACACAACACACAACACACACAACACACATACCCACCTACCACCACCTCCACACACGACCACACGCGCTCTACCATACCTTCGTCGCCACTCCGCGCCACCAAACACGTTTCTCCCGCATCCTCGACCAATCTAGCGTAACAAACCGCATCGGACTAACCACTGCATTCTAGTCACGTGTCTACCGTGCCACCATGCGTCCACGACACACAGCACCACTACACCGCGCGAAGGCGCGTGCAAGCTCGCTCTCACGACGAGTACGGCGCCATGCGCGCGTCTAACCTCGTCCGCGTTGACGGGTCCGATTCGACAGCAGCAGAGGTGCTGATGCGCCGATGTGCCAGCTGTGCGTTGGTAGCATGAGAGAAGTCGGCTGTGGTGCGCGAACGGCAGGAAAGAGAGCGGCAAAGAAAAACAGAGCAGAAGAGCAGAATAGCAGGCGAGAGCAAAAAGAAGCTTCCCGTCCGGGAATTGAACCCGGGTCACCCGCGTGACAGGCGGGTATACTAACCACTATACTAACGAGAATCCTATCCAAAACAAAACACAAACAACTCCGCAAACAAAACAAACAAACACACACAACACACATACAACTCACACAACACACAACACACAACACACACAACACACATACCCACCTACCACCACCTCCACACACGACCACACGCGCTCTACCATACCTTCGTCGCCACTCCGCGCCACCAAACACGTTTCTCCCGCATCCTCGACCAATCTAGCGTAACAAACCGCATCGGACTAACCACTGCATTCTAGTCACGTGTCTACCGTGTCACCATGCGTCCACGACACACACAGCACCACTACACCGCGCGAAGGCGCGTGCAAGCTCGCTCTCACGACGAGTACGGCGCCATGCGCGCGTCTAACCTCGTCCGCGTTGACGGGTCCGATTCGACAGCAGCAGAGGTGCTGATGCGCCGATGTGCCAGCTGTGCGTTGGTAGCATGAGAGAAGTCGGCTGTGGTGCGCGAACGGCAGGAAAGAGAGCGGCAAAGAAAAACAGAGCAGAAGAGCAGAATAGCAGGCGAGAGCAAAAAGATGCTTCCCGTCGGGTATTTTAACCGGGGTCACCGGGGTGACTGGGGGTTATACTAACCACTATACTAACGATAATCATATCAAAAAAAAAACACAAACGACTCCGCAAACAAAACAAACAAACACACACAACACACATACAACTCACACAACTCACACAACACACACAACACACACAACACACATACCCACCTACCACCACCTCCACACACGACCACACGCGCTCTACCATACCTTCGTCGCCACTCCGCGCCACCAAACACGTTTCTCCCGCATCCTCGACCAATCTAGCGTAACAAACCGCATCGGACTAACCACTGCATTCTAGTCACGTGTCTACCGTGTCACCATGCGTCCACGACACACACAGCACCACTACACCGCGCGAAGGCGCGTGCAAGCTCGCTCTCACGACGAGTACGGCGCCATGCGCGCGTCTAACCTCGTCCGCGTTGACGGGTCCGATTCGACAGCAGCAGAGGTGCTGATGCGCCGATGTGCCAGCTGTGCGTTGGTAGCATGAGAGAAGTCGGCTGTGGTGCGCGAACGGCAGGAAAGAGAGCGGCAAAGAAAAACAGAGCAGAAGAGCAGAATAGCAGGCGAGAGCAAAAAGAAGCTTCCCGTCCGGGAATTGAACCCGGGTCACCCGCGTGACAGGCGGGTATACTAACCACTATACTAACGAGAATCCTATCCAAAACAAAACACAAACAACTCCGCAAACAAAACAAACAAACACACACAACACACATACAACTCACACAACTCACACAACACACAACACACACAACACACATACCCACCTACCACCACCTCCACACACGACCACACGCGCTCTACCATACCTTCGTCGCCACTCCGCGCCACCAAACACGTTTCTCCCGCATCCTCGACCAATCTAGCGTAACAAACCGCATCGGACTAACCACTGCATTCTAGTCACGTGTCTACCGTGTCACCATGCGTCCACGACACACACAGCACCACTACACCGCGCGAAGGCGCGTGCAAGCTCGCTCACGACGAGTACGGCGCCATGCGCGCGTCTAACCTCGTCCGCGTTGACGGGTCCGATTCGACAGCAGCAGAGGTGCTGATGCGCCGATGTGCCAGCTGTGCGTTGGTAGCATGAGAGAAGTCGGCTGTGGTGCGCGAACGGCAGGAAAGAGAGCGGCAAAGAAAAACAGAGCAGAAGAGCAGAATAGCAGGCGAGAGCACCAAGACGCTTCCCGTCCGGGAATTGAACCCGGGTCACCCGCGTGACAGGCGGGTATACTAACCACTATACTAACGAGAATCCTATCCAAAACAAAACACAAACAACTCCGCAAACAAAACAAACAAACACACACAACACACATACAACTCACACAACTCACACAACACACAACACACACACAACACACATACCCACCTACCACCACCTCCACACACGACCACACGCGCTCTACCATACCTTCGTCGCCACTCCGCGCCACCAAACACGTTTCTCCCGCATCCTCGACCAATCTAGCGTAACAAACCGCATCGGACTAACCACTGCATTCTAGTCACGTGTCTACCGTGTCACCATGCGTCCACGACACACACAGCACCACTACACCGCGCGAAGGCGCGTGCAAGCTCGCTCTCACGACGAGTACGGCGCCATGCGCGCGTCTAACCTCGTCCGCGTTGACGGGTCCGATTCGACAGCAGCAGAGGTGCTGATGCGCCGATGTGCCAGCTGTGCGTTGGTAGCATGAGAGAAGTCGGCTGTGGTGCGCGAACGGCAGGAAAGAGAGCGGCAAAGAAAAACAGAGCAGAAGAGCAGAATAGCAGGCGAGAGCAAAAAGAAGCTTCCCGTCCGGGAATTGAACCCGGGTCACCCGCGTGACAGGCGGGTATACTAACCACTATACTAACGAGAATCCTATCCAAAACAAAACACAAACAACTCCGCAAACAAAACAAACAAACACACACAACACACATACAACTCACACAACTCACACAACACACACAACACACATACCCACCTACCACCACCTCCACACACGACCACACGCGCTCTACCATACCTTCGTCGCCACTCCGCGCCACCAAACACGTTTCTCCCGCATCCTCGACCAATCTAGCGTAACAAACCGCATCGGACTAACCACTGCATTCTAGTCACGTGTCTACCGTGCCACCATGCGTCCACGACACACACAGCACCACTACACCGCGCGAAGGCGCGTGCAAGCTCGCTCTCACGACGAGTACGGCGCCATGCGCGCGTCTAACCTCGTCCGCGTTGACGGGTCCGATTCGACAGCAGCAGAGGTGCTGATGCGCCGATGTGCCAGCTGTGCGTTGGTAGCATGAGAGAAGTCGGCTGTGGTGCGCGAACGGCAGGAAAGAGAGCGGCAAAGAAAAACAGAGCAGAAGAGCAGAATAGCAGGCGAGAGCAAAGAAGCTTCCCGTCCGGGAATTGAACCCGGTCACCCGCGTGACAGGCGGGTATACTAACCACTATACTAACGAGAATCCTATCCAAAACAAAACACAAACAACTCCGCAAACAAAACAAACAAACACACACAACACACATACAACTCACACAACACACAACACACACAACACACACAACACACATACCCACCTACCACACGACCACACGCGCTCTACCATACCTTCGTCGCCACTCCGCGCCACCAAACACGTTTCTCCCGCATCCTCGACCAATCTAGCGTAACAAACCGCATCGGACTAACCACTGCATTCTAGTCACGTGTCTACCGTGTCACCATGCGTCCACGACACACACAGCACCACTACACCGCGCGAAGGCGCGTGCAAGCTCGCTCTCACGACGAGTACGGCGCCATGCGCGCGTCTAACCTCGTCCGCGTTGACGGGTCCGATTCGACAGCAGCAGAGGTGCTGATGCGCCGATGTGCCAGCTGTGCGTTGGTAGCATGAGAGAAGTCGGCTGTGGTGCGCGAACGGCAGGAAAGAGAGCGGCAAAGAAAAACAGAGCAGAAGAGCAGAATAGCAGGCGAGAGCAAAAAGAAGCTTCCCGTCCGGGAATTGAACCCTGGTCACCCGCGTGACAGGCGGGTATTCTAACCACTATACTAACGAGAATCCTATCCAAAACAAAACACAAACAACTCCGCAAACAAAACAAACAAACACACACAACACACATACAACTCACACAACACACAACACACACAACACACACAACACACATACCCACCTACCACCACCTCCACACACGACCACACGCGCTCTACCATACCTTCGTCGCCACTCCGCGCCACCAAACACGTTTCTCCCGCATCCTCGACCAATCTAGCGTAACAAACCGCATCGGACTAACCACTGCATTCTAGTCACGTGTCTACCGTGCCACCATGCGTCCACGACACACAGCACCACTACACCGCGCGAAGGCGCGTGCAAGCTCGCTCACACGACGAGTACGGCGCCATGCGCGCGTCTAACCTCGTCCGCGTTGACGGGTCCGATTCGACAGCAGCAGAGGTGCTGATGCGCCGATGTGCCAGCTGTGCGTTGGTAGCATGAGAGAAGTCGGCTGTGGTGCGCGAACGGCAGGAAAGAGAGCGGCAAAGAAAAACAGAGCAGAAGAGCAGAATAGCAGGCGAGAGCAAAGAAGCTTCCCGTCCGGGAATTGAACGGGTCACCCGCGTGACAGGCGGGTATACTAACCACTATACTAACGAGAATCCTATCCAAAACAAAACACAAACAACTCCGCAAACAAAACAAACAAACACACACAACACACATACAACTCACACAACACACAACACACACAACACACACAACACACATACCCACCTACCACCACCTCCACACACGACCACACGCGCTCTACCATACCTTCGTCGCCACTCCGCGCCACCAAACACGTTTCTCCCGCATCCTCGACCAATCTAGCGTAACAAACCGCATCGGACTAACCACTGCATTCTAGTCACGTGTCTACCGTGCCACCATGCGTCCACGACACACACAGCACCACTACACCGCGCGAAGGCGCGTGCAAGCTCGCTCTCACGACGAGTACGGCGCCATGCGCGCGTCTAACCTCGTCCGCGTTGACGGGTCCGATTCGACAGCAGCAGAGGTGCTGATGCGCCGATGTGCCAGCTGTGCGTTGGTAGCATGAGAGAAGTCGGCTGTGGTGCGCGAACGGCAGGAAAGAGAGCGGCAAAGAAAAACAGAGCAGAAGAGCAGAATAGCAGGCGAGAGCAAAGAAGCTTCCGTCCGGGAATTGAACCCGGTCACCCGCGTGACAGGCGGGTATACTAACCACTATACTAACGAGAATCCTATCCAAAACAAAACACAAACAACTCCGCAAACAAAACAAACAAACACACACAACACACATACAACTCACACAACTCACACAACACACATACCCACCTACCACCACCTCCACACACGACCACACGCGCTCTACCATACCTTCGTCGCCACTCCGCGCCACCAAACACGTTTCTCCCGCATCCTCGACCAATCTAGCGTAACAAACCGCATCGGACTAACCACTGCATTCTAGTCACGTGTCTACCGTGTCACCATGCGTCGACGACACACAGCACCACTACACCGCGCGAAGGCGCGTGCAAGCTCGCTCTCACGACGAGTACGGCGCCATGCGCGCGTCTAACCTCGTCCGCGTTGACGGGTCCGATTCGACAGCAGCAGAGGTGCTGATGCGCCGATGTGCCAGCTGTGCGTTGGTAGCATGAGAGAAGTCGGCTGTGGTGCGCGAACGGCAGGAAAGAGAGCGGCAAAGAAAACAGAGCAGAAGAGCAGAATAGCAGGCGAGAGCAAAAGAAGCTTCCCGTCCGGGAATTGAACCCGGGTCACCCGCGTGACAGGCGGGTATACTAACCACTATACTAACGAGAATCCTATCCAAAACAAAACACAAACAACTCCGCAAACAAAACAAACAAACACACACAACACACATACAACTCACACAACTCACACACACACAACACACACAACACACATACCCACCTACCACCACCTCCACACACGACCACACGCGCTCTACCATACCTTCGTCGCCACTCCGCGCCACCAAACACGTTTCTCCCGCATCCTCGACCAATCTAGCGTAACAAACCGCATCGGACTAACCACTGCATTCTAGTCACGTGTCTACCGTGCCACCATGCGTCCACGACACACACAGCACCACTACACCGCGCGAAGGCGCGTGCAAGCTCGCTCTCACGACGAGTACGGCGCCATGCGCGCGTCTAACCTCGTCCGCGTTGACGGGTCCGATTCGACAGCAGCAGAGGTGCTGATGCGCCGATGTGCCAGCTGTGCGTTGGTAGCATGAGAGAAGTCGGCTGTGGTGCGCGAACGGCAGGAAGAGAGCGGCAAAGAAAAACAGAGCAGAAGAGCAGAATAGCAGGCGAGAGCAAAAAGAAGCTTCCGTCCGGGAATTGAACCTGGGTCACCCGCGTGACAGGCGGGTATACTAACCACTATACTAACGAGAATCCTATCCAAAACAAAACACAAACAACTCCGCAAACAAAACAAACAAACACACACAACACACATACAACTCACACAACTCACACAACACACAACACACACAACACACATACCCACCTACCACCACCTCCACACACGACCACACGCGCTCTACCATACCTTCGTCGCCACTCCGCGCCACCAAACACGTTTCTCCCGCATCCTCGACCAATCTAGCGTAACAAACCGCATCGGACTAACCACTGCATTCTAGTCACGTGTCTACCGTGTCACCATGCGTCCACGACACACACAGCACCACTACACCGCGCGAAGGCGCGTGCAAGCTCGCTCACGACGAGTACGGCGCCATGCGCGCGTCTAACCTCGTCCGCGTTGACGGGTCCGATTCGACAGCAGCAGAGGTGCTGATGCGCCGATGTGCCAGCTGTGCGTTGGTAGCATGAGAGAAGTCGGCTGTGGTGCGCGAACGGCAGGAAAGAGAGCGGCAAAGAAAACAGAGCAGAAGAGCAGAATAGCAGGCGAGAGCAAAAGAAGCTTCCCGTCCGGGAATTGAACCTGGGTCACCCGCGTGACAGGCGGGTATACTAACCACTATACTAACGAGAATCCTATCCAAACAAAAACACAAACAACTCCGCAAACAAAACAAACAAACACACACAACACACATACAACTCACACAACTCACACAACACACAACACACACAACACACCATACCCACCTACCACCACCTCCACACACGACCACACGCGCTCTACCATACCTTCGTCGCCACTCCGCGCCACCAAACACGTTTCTCCTGCATCCTCGACCAATCTAGCGTAACAAACCGCATCGGACTAATTCAGTCACCCGCGTGACAGGCGGGTATACTAACCACTATACTAACGAGAATCCTATCCAAAACAAAACACAAACAACTCCGCAAACAAAACAAACAAACACACACAACACACATACAACTCACAACACACAACACACAACACACA
>JAGKQI010000039.1:0-111907 GCA_018806915.1 Phytophthora colocasiae | reverse complement strand
GATCCGATACTTGTCGTGAGGCATCCCAGGAGCATTCGATCACCTGTGGAAGCGGCGATTCAAGCCACTCGGTACTTGTGACGCGAAGTGATACGAGTATTGTTAGTGATGATACGACTTCAACTTCGAAAGCCAGTGGTTCCAGCCCAGTTCCGTCTCCAGCTTGACGATACAGTGGCGAGTTGCAATGCTCAAAGAGCGAGTGTGTTGGTGGTTGAAGGTACGCGCAATTCTGTGTGTGTTTCGGACTGGACGAACCCTCCAGAATGCGATCAATGGCCAGTGTGGGAAATGGCTCTGTGACTATCGGTGGTGGTGTGGCTGCTTTATTCTCCATTATTATCTCAGTGCGCGCGCTTTGCTCGCCAGCTTCTAAAAGAAGAAGAAGGAGGAAGAAGAATACAGAATGTGTGTTACCAATGTGGGTCGGATCACGCCTGAGCGACGTCGCGACACCTCTCGAGGTGACGCCCGACAGCAAAATATCACGGCAATAGCAACGACTGATGATGGTCTCCTGGACCCAATACGACCCGCAGACAGATCGTACATCTGGAGTTCCACGGAAGCCTGTCGATCAACAGAGTTCACGCTGTAAGGAGGTCAGATGCCATTGATAAGTAAGTACAATTTAAAGTTGGAAGTGGCAAAACAGGAGAACTGCAATAAATGCCTGTGAATTATATCCCTCTTCCTGGATCTTATTCTACAAACTGGGAAGCTGTTTTTGCTGCTGACGTCGGACTGACGATGATCTGCGTGAATTGATACGATCGACAAACTTATTAACAACAGCGATGAGATCTCGATGCTCAGGGAAAATCTTGAACAGATTTTTCATGAGTCAGACATTCTTAGTGTAGATGATACAAGTGCACGTATTGCAGCATTTCCTAGCAACGTTATTTACTATCACGCCAATTGCTCAATTATCTGCACGTGGAGATCAACAAAAGTTCGTTAAAACAAGAGGGAGCAAGAACTTTGCCAACCGGGTGAAGCACATGTAGCCTATGGCAGTACGGGTCTCCAACGTTTGAGTTTCCTCATTCAATCGACTAAATCGCCAATTGTGGGCAACAAGCGATACAAATCTCGGATCATGTCTGTCTACCAATGCTATCAAAGACCTTGATTCCTTGCCAACACCGAAGATCGAGTACGAGCTACTCGTTCCCAGCTTGACATTTCCACTGACCAACTGCGTTCCCCACCCTCAGGGAAAGACACAAGCGATAGTCTGCCATCGCCTCCGGTGGAGACTTCTCACAGCAACCACCATCGTCCTTACGACAAGGGGACACCCGCCTCTCTTTATCCTGTCGTAGTGGTTTTGCATCTGTACACTCGTGCGCAAGTCCGTCGTGTGTATGTGAATTAGTGTCCAAAGCCATTTCTGCTACTTGCAACGCAGAAGGCAAATGGGCCCAGATCGGTGTTGTTGGAAGTGCTTTATCTCGTCGTGACTTTCGCTGGGTGTGGTGCAGGCCAACTTGGAGTGCACAGTTCATCCCTCTCCGAGTGCTGCAAACACTTGTATCGGTAAAACGTCGCGTTCCGTCCGGTACAAATCTACGATCCCGTTGTCTTCTGTAATGAATGCACGAAAGTGACAGGGAGGTGTATGCGTTGTTTCGACTGCGTGGAGTTTAGGATGACTTGACGTATGGAGATTCCCATACTTCGTACGCAGACGACGGTGTCACTGTTGTAGTGAAATGGGTTCCTGCGCATTTCTTCCAGCGGAGGAGCTGAAACGTTTCCGCCATTGCTAAAGCGTCACGTATGTATCGCCCAAAACCGGCCAGAAGAAGACTGTTACCCCTACGAGTTCTGACACATCGGCGGAGAGCAAGTTGGCGGATGACGTTTTGACGCCACCCTGATTCCAGCGAAATCTGCCGGTACCATCTACTTCCGAGGCTGGGGCAGTGATAGCTGTCCGTGGAAGCTTTCACCTGAGCACAAGGTGACCGTGGAGGCTGGAGATTCCGGCGATACTTGTGGGGATGCCAGTGGCGTCCAAGTGGCGTCCACTACGCCTTCAAGTTCGGTAGCACCGCAAAGTCCAAAGGTTCTAGGTCACTTCCGGCTGATGATACAGTGGGACAGTTGCAACGAACAACGAGCGAGCGTCCAAGTTGTGGATGGAAGCGCAGATCGTGTCTGTGTTTCGGACTGACGAACCCTTCCAGAATGCGATCGGTGGCCTGTGTGGAAGTGGTCGTGACGATCTGAGGAGGTCTTGCTACACTGTTTTCCACTGCTCGTCGGTACGTATTCGTGCAAAGCAAGTAAGAAGAAAATGGAGGAAGAAGCAGAACTACCAGATGAATCTTAATGCTGATGCATGAAGACGAACCAAGAAGAGAACTTGGTCTGGCCAATGGGAACGAAAAGCTTTACGCCAGCTGTCGACTTGACCCCGGGAACTTCAGCGTGAGTATCGCCAACGCAGCCATGACTCCGTCCAAGTGAGGTGCAGCAAGTACACCTGGAGGCACCTGAAATTTTGGTGCCAGACGAACGCTTGTTCTCGCTTTGAGTAGTGATTCCTTCAGTCAAATCAATAATTATAGTGCGGCCAGTGCGTGCCGGGAAGCGCAACAAGTGAAACTCTCTGGAGTTTTTCTGTATGGTTATTCCTTTGAGGAGATAAAAAGAAACACAAGTTTGCAAATCTAAGTGTGTATTTACGCATTAGCTGTACCATTCTCTGGAGCTTCGACTGGGAAGAAGGCGAAAGCGCTGACAAATTGCCTAACAGAGCGGTTGTTCCAGTTAATGCCGTTTGCACCGCAGAGTTGGGGTTCGATCCTGATTCGACGCTGAAGCCGAGGTGGACGATGTCTCCTCGCAATGAATTCGCAGTGGATCCACCCGTGGACGAATCCCTCAACGTCCAATGACTGATGTCCCGGATGAAGAAACCGACTCCAAAGTAAGATACCGACGTTGAAGAACTACCGCGTCAAGGTTAATGACGAGGACTCACCTACTCCATTGGTTGACGAGCTTGAAGTGGTGCCAGCGCTGTACCTGCCTCTTCGGAAAGGACCCTGTTGCTGGAAGTACCAGTGCCAGAGCCGTTTGCGGCCGACCCCAGACGTAGCTGGTAGCACCACCTCGTACCTGACGCTCTATTCGAGCCATTTGCACCCGTTGCAGTATCGTTTGTGCCTGACGCAGTGAGCCATTATCGTACTCCGGACGTAGCAGCAACCCAGTTGAAGTTCCTGATGTTCCGGTAGTACCAGTGGCCCCTGTAGTAGTCCCCGTCGTCGAGGTACCAAGTGTTCGTATCATAGTTGATCCCGGACGTTGTGCTTGTGCTTGAATCGTTGGCAGATCCTGACGTCGTTGTACCCGTGGAAGTTGTTCCGGATGTCGTGCCCGTGGTGATGAATTCAGTTGCAGTCGACGACGGTTGTGCCGATAAGTTGCAGCCGGATCCGGTCGTCGACGATAGACGTGACAAACGGTCGTCTCTCCGATCGCTGCACATTTGTCCACTGGAGCAGCTACCAGAGTGTAAATTGGCAGCTTGTCGAGCAGAGTTGAGCGGTATTTGACGGTATCCGTCGTACACGAACAGCTCTGGCCACACTCAGACATGCTGGAAGCCATCGCCCACTCGGTTGGCAGAGATGCGTTGCAGTCTTCAGAGGTAGAAGTACACCGCTGTTGACAGTAGCACACATTAATGACGGAGCGTGACAGTTGTTCGGCGTGGACTGGAGGAAACGCCGCAGTTGGAAACTCTCCGACTTCGGGGACTCGGCTCGCCAGCATCAAAAGACTCACTGAGACGACGTAGGGATCGCACGAACCATTGTTGACTGCGAGAGAGGCTGACGAAGGTCTTGGCGAGAAGAAGCTGGGTGTCAACCTTGGTAGGACATTGGAAAGTGAGAGAACAAAGGCGCTCACAGCACGAGGTGAGTCAAGCTGCCAGAGGGAAGCGGACGTCTCTGTTGAACGGCTGGATGCTGTTGCGGTAACTTGGTCGCATTTAAGCACATGTGATATCCTATGCCTCTTGATCAGATGCAGATGCTACCAAGCATGTGGGCTTTGGTTTGCCATGGCAATAGCATTGGCATTGTGGCTTAATAGTATCAGATACGAAGGAAATACGATCGAGGTATACTTTGATACTCGCTGAAGAAACCATGTAGTTATTGCCCCTCACGCGCTAACATAGATGTGCTGTTGAAAAGCCTTCCTTCTCGACGTGTATGGCAAGAGAGTAACAGTTTGATTTTATGCAAAAGGCACTACGCGCAAACTCGATGAGGAGTCAGTCTATCTAAACCATGCATTCGGGAATACAGGTTTGGGGGCCAAATGATTTTCAAAGAGATAAAATGGATTGACGAGAGGTCAACAACAAGACACGCAAAGTGCTGTCCTGGTGCAGGCTAGCTAGGTGTACATTGACATGCGTGTATCAAGTTTCCATTCCCAGAAATGATACCCTGTGAGATAAATATATATAGACTAACAATTGAAAAGTAATGATCGTGAAAAGTCGATCCTGTAGCAAACACTTGATTGACATGCAACCGACGACATTACTTACTTAGTAGCTGTGGCAGGGGCAACAAGAGAGTTTGCTGATGTACCAATGTTGTTGTTCGTTGGTGCGTATAGGAAGAATCATTTGGACAGCGTACACAATAAAAATATTCACATACGAAGGGGTGCAACGCCCTTGCGTTTTTAAAAACTCCCTTGTGTAGGAAGCTTCACAGGTGTAAAACCGTGGACATTTCACTGGCATTTTAAAATGCAATTCTGAGTCTTTGCTTGCATTCTGAAACTTGCGGTTGTCGGCTGTCAATGACGGCCCGTCATAACGCTGACACCTGCGACAAACGATAAGATGATGACAGTGATCGGGATCCTTTGTTCTCGGACCTCTGGCAGGGGCGTTTCAAACGCTGCGTGAGCTTCCAAGCGGCATTTTTCTGATGATTTATTTTATCATTCACGAGCGCGTTCGGCTTCCAATAGGTGCTTTAGCAGGTAGGAAAAATTCGCAAAGCAGTGCCAGAAACCAATGCTGCCAACACCGTACATGTCGAAAACTAGCCAGTGCAGACATTAGGTCTCCGTTCACACATAAAAACTCTGCTTAAAACGATACCCCGTGTATTGCGATCCATAAGTATTTCCATTGAAGGTTATTTTTTGTGTAAGTAATTTAAATCTGGAAATTGATGATGCAAAATAATTGACATGGCTTATTTTATTATGTGGAAGATTCCTTTTATCGACAGGCAATGCCCTCACATCGATAAGGCGAGTGTTTGCTGGCGAGCAATAGCACTTTGATCTACAAAAGAAATAATACCATGTCGGAGTTCTTAGAAGAAGATTTGCTCCAATCTGGGTACGGACAGGACAAAGCAGCAACTCGGGATACAGCAGAGGATTCGTTCTTGTAGTAGGAGGCTTCGAGTGTTCTAGGAATGGATCAATAGCTAGCGAGTAGGAGGAAGTCTTTACTAATATGATTACTTTTCATTTTGCATCGTCAAGAATACGCGCAATCGTTATTGGTTATGAGCCCAACAACGCTCAGCGGTCCGAAACGACGTTCTTGGCCGGACGAGAACTACTACGATGTGGGAATTCTAGCGTTTCAGGCTGGCGCTTATAAGCGCGCAAGGACCTATTGGATACGTTGAGGTGAAGTCAGAGTCGGCGGTGCAACGGGATGATCCCAGTGGAAAAGCCGGAGGATATGTAGCGCTCTGGCAGTGCTCGTTGGGAAAATGCTCACCTACGTACCAGTCCATGCGTTAGAGAGTGCAAGACGGCGAACTGACGCGTGGGAGACGCTGAAAACTTTCTCTCTAAGAAAAGCTCTGCATCAACCGGAGTGCAACTCTGAAAGCAGCCATTACATGAGAGTTTTTCGATGGAGAGTATGGAGCAAACCTATGATGGAGCATGATGTTAAACTCTTGATGAACTTTGCCTGAAACTTAGTGCGCCGCCGGCGACAACGTGAACGAGGACGAGAAGATGGCTATTCTACTCGGCAGCCTCCCTTCTGAATACGATGCCATGGTACGCAATCATTGAGACCCAGAGCGAGACGAGGTCACTACTGGATGCCAAGGAGATAAACTCCGTCGCGAGTTTGAGATCGCTGCAGAAGCGAGATCAGAAGCTGAGACAGCATTCAAGGCAACTGCACAACGTGGAGGTGGTCGAGGATACTGTGGACGTGGATGCGGCCGTGGACGAGGCAGAGGCAGTAATCTGCTGGAGCGTGGCGTGGAGGAACCACAGTACCTTTCCCAGGAAAATGTTTTGAGTGCGGGGCCAGAAATGGTCTACAAAACAAGTAGAACTGCCCTATGAAGAAGACGGCATGAGATGATGGAGATTGAGTTTGTGTTTTCCTTCTGCGACGTGTGATATGCTATATAGAACGTACAAAACGTGGTTGCTGGATAGTGTTAGCGCTAGCTGCCGCTACGACTGGTGAACGTGGCGATTTTGATGAATTTCGGGAGTTGGCAGTCAGCGATTACAATTACAGTGGCGAGCGGAGATGCGTCTAGCTGCGAGGGGAAGCGGAACGGTGCGATTTGCGCTTCAGAATGGGTCAAAAGTGAGTTTGACGGACGTGTTGTATGTGTCCCGGCATGCTGGTTAGAAGACTCGTATCGGTGCCTGCATTGACCGCTCATGGCGTCTCTGGTGCAGTTTGAAATCACGGCAAGGCCAAACTAGTGGTGAATGATAACGTGGCTGTGATCCGGAAAGAAGGCAAGTTGTTTGCGTGGAAATCGTACAGCAAAGAAAAGCACCAGAAGAAGCGTCGCTGAGGCGGTTGTGAAGCGAAAGAGTGAAGATGATAGTGCGTTGTGGCACGCACACGATTTGGTCACGTGTCCGACACCAAGATGAAATTGATTAGCGCTGCATGTAGATGTAGTGCCGGAACTTCCCGACAAAATAACGGCATTTGTGAGGGTTATGTGCCTGCGGGAAGATGTCGACAAGTCCAGGCTTCAGGTACACCGGTCTGGAAGTGAAGTGAAGACATCTCAGCCGTTCGGAGATCGTGCATTCCTGACGTAATGGGCCCCATTAAGCCTCGTGTCAAAAAGGTGGCGCTCGCTACATGCTCACTTTTATCGATGACTTCACGAGATTTGTTCACGTGTACTTGATTCCCAACAAGTCTGTGGTATTTGGACAAAGTTCGAGGAGTATTTCGCGTTAGGTGGTGAAACCCATAATATGGGACGACGAGCGAAGTGTTTAAGGAGTGATAACGGTGGTGAGTACGTGAACAAGCGATTGAATTCGTTCTGCGTGAAGCACGGGATCGTGTTTCATCAGACGGACGGCACCGTACTCACCACAGCAAAATGGTCTTGCAGAACGTATGAACAGGGACCGTCACGGAGATGGCGCGATCGATGCTGCACTTGGCATGCAAGTTGAGCGCAAGTGGTGGGAGAAGCCGATTATGGGGACCGCGGTGCACATACAGCTCACAGGGGATCCCGCGAATACGCCCGACCTGGTGGTATGAGTCCGTTTGAGGTTCTTACCGGATCCAAACCAGTGCTGGACTATGTGCGAGTGTTTGCGTGCGAAAGGCTTCGTCCACATCGACAAGGTAAAGCGGACAAAACTGGATGCAAAGCGCACACCTGCTGTTTGGTTTCTTGCGTTGCGCTGAAACTTCAAAGGCATATCGTGTGCGGGATCTAGATGATGATCGATTATGACATTGCGATCGGTTATATTGGGACGAGCGTGCTGCTTCTGGATATCGGCGACGTACCCGTGCTGGAAAGCCGTGAAAACGCCAAGTTGGTTAGTGACCTATAATTGATGATAATGATGTGGGCACGAAGCGCACTGAATGATGACAAATCCACTAACCCCAAGTGCTGAAGCTTCATTGATTATTGACGAGATAGCGGATGATGGCGCTGTGGACATGGAAATAATAACAGACCAGTTCAATCCCGTGAGAAGCAAGTATCGGCAGTCATTCCGATTGAGGGGGAGAGACGAGAGATTCAAGGCATCGAAACTCCGCTGTCATGCCACAACACCCGACGCATTACCGCGCCGATGGAGAACGCACAAGTACTGCCACATCCTTTGTTACCAAGTGAGATGACTCGTCAAATAACTGCGAGTTCAGCTCCACGCGTTCCCCTGCATCACGGCAAACTTCTAGTGTTACTCAAATTCAACAAGCTACCCGCGATGAATCAGCTTTGGTCCCTCAAAACGCTCGCTATTTCACTGACTCATGGTGATCAACTGGTCTTTAGTGGTGGATCTACGAAGCCTCAGTCACTTTCTGCATACCGCTCCACGATTACTCTAATAATGGTGATGATTCTGACATTGAATGGTGCGTTACCATTGCTGTCAGACGCGCCTGCAATTACAAATCGGAGTGGAAGTGACATTGATGAACCCGGGAACTTGGCGCGGCAGCGCCTTGACGAGTAATAAAGAAATCGCGCTCTCGGCGACAGATGTACCGCAAGAGTTATGCCGCCAGCGATGTCGTCACCAGAATCGCAGCAGTGAAGAAAGAGGCAATCAGGCGAGAAATCTGAGCTCACATTAGAAATCATCACGCCGTGGGATGTGGTTCGCCGACCACCAGGAGTAAAAGTCATCGGGTCATCAAGTGGGTATTTGCGCACAAGTTTTATTGAGAAAGGCGAAATCGTACGCTGGCAAGGCACGCTTAAAATGCCATCGCGCTTGGGTACTTGCAGACGCGTGGAATTGACTACTTCAGTACCTACTCTCCCGTTGCTTAGTACAAACACTATTCGGGTGTTCTTTGCGGTGTGTTGCAAATAGGGATTGATCATCCGCCAGTTTGACGTCGAGACCTGTACTTCTTAATGGAGACCTCAGAAGAAGATGTGTACATGGCTCCACCGCTGGTGAATATTCCTGGAAGGCATGGTGTGCAAGCTGAGACGAAGTTTGTATGCTGGCCTCGGAAAGCCGGCTGGCAGCGGTTTGGTACAAGAAAATTCGATCTGTGTTCATTTCGATGGGATTTGAGCAGTAAGTCGTGCTGATCCGCATGCTTGTTCGTCAGGCACTAGATGGGGAAAACCAGCTCGTTTGTCTTCATTATCTTGCACGTGGATGATCTTCTAATTGGGTGCAAGAGTGATCGAGATGGCTGGACTAAAATTTACTGACGAACTCCAATGCTGGAACATTTCACACTGAAGTCACTTGGAGAAGCTTGATACGCGCTGGGTATGGAGATTCAGTACGCAGTGGAGAAGGGTGGAGCTTTTGCTCATGACAGACGCAGTTTTGATTTCAAGATATAGAGAAATTTAGCCTACATGGATGCAATCCTGTTCGAAACCCCATGGTTCTTTGGGTCAAGATTTTAACCTGACGACTCTAATGATACCTGCACCGCAATCGCACCTGAGTATCGCGAGCTGATTGGATCTCTTCTCTACGTCTGCTAATGCTACACGACCGGACATTAAGTGCATCTCTATCTACTTTGTCCCAGGCTTTCAATGAACAGCCTCGTGAAATGCACTGGCGCGCTGCAAGTCCGAGTTCCTCAAGTACCTGAAAGCGTACAACTCACACATGGGATCTTGTTCTGAAATAAGCGTTCGGCACGTTTCACACTACAGACCTTTGCTGACGCAAAATTGGGGTGGGTGACAAAAGCGCAAGCCGTCGATCTACATCCTTCCCCGGGAGTACTACTGCTGCTTTGAGGAGGACCAGTCGTGTACAAGAGTGGAAACGACAAACTGGCGTTGAAGTTGCTCTGGTCACTCTGCTGAGGCAGAGTACATTGCATTAGCTCTGTGCGGCTCAAGTAGCGATTTGGCTTTCGGTATTTGCTTACCGAAATGGAGATTCAAACTTCTGCAGTGCATCAACAATCTACTTGGATAACCAGTCGGGCCATCAGTATCGCGACAAACCAAGGATACATGGTACGCCGCGAGCGAAACACATTGACCTTCGTCGCACACTTCTACGTCAGAGACTCACCGTTGGAAGCGGGTAACCATTCAGTTGCAGCACGTACCGTCGAATGCCAGGCAGCTAGCTGACCCTATTTTACCAGGCGATTCCAACACCGCAATTAGTGGAAGCTTCGTGAGGAAAGTGGCGTCACGAACTCTACAACTCAGAGTGCGAGTTGAGGGGGAGTGTCGGAGTTCTAGAAAGAAGATTTGCTCCAATCTGCACGGACAGGACAGCAGCAACTCTCGCACAGCAGAGGATTCAGTTTGGTGAGGCTTCGAGTGTTCTAGAGATGGATCAATAGCTAGCGAGTAGGAGGAAGTCTTTACTAATATGATCACTTTTCATTTTGCATCGTCAAGAATACGCGCAATCATTATTTACCAAACATACATGTCTTCACGGTCCGTGAACCAACAACAGAGTCGAACTTGTACAAATCGTTGTTGATGATCAAATGAAATTGGGAAGCGCTTAAGCGTTTACTGCATCCATCATGACTCCATCCTACGTGCGGTTACACGTACTAAAAGTAAATTCACATCAGTTCAAGGGCAAATGGCAAGTGGCATTTTTTGTTTATACGTCACTCAGTGTATCACCATTCTCATTCCGTGAGAGTGTACGGTCAATCTTTGGATACCATGCTAGTACCGAGATTTTTCAGGAGAACCCAGATCTCAAACCGCTTCACTAAAAGCTTACATCTATCATGACCCATAGTCCACAAGATTCTTTACAAACAGCATTCACTTCCACTGCAGCTCTAAAATCCAATCCCACTCTACTCCAAATTTACATGACATCGTTCTGAGAAGCCAGCGATGCAAAAATCAAGAAGAACTCCCAGTTCTTTTCGATCACACGCTTCCACAAAACGATCATGTTCCTCCAGCAAATGATGTTGTCTTTCAATTCCTCTATCAACTTAAATCTTCAAATAAAACACACACGTTGCTGACCTAAATCGTAGTCTATTATCGTGCAACTTACTCTTTTGTCGTTGCGTTCCAGCTCCCTCCCCATCCCTCAACCAGTGGTCTGCAGCGCTTGCTTCATTCTTTACCCAGTTCCAGGTGTAATCGTAGCTTATCCCGAAGACTTACAAACTAAGAAAAACAAAAAAAAACGTACCCCCTCTGTACAGGTGCTCACTCCCAGATTCGCCTTCATCGGACACAAGCCTTCGTTTTGTAAAAAAAACGCCGAATAATATAAAACTCAAACTGTAATGATGGCGCTATCCGAAAGGAATGACCGAGCCCGCCCGAAAGGCCAAACGGACGGATCGTGGACTATGCCGTTCTGTCGTCCGGCGCAGCAGATTCCAGAGTATTCGGACGATGATGACGACTCCGGACGATGAAAGTTATGGCTCCAACCTTAACAAGAAAGAAGCGACGCAAGCAAAGTACCGAGTGTTTTGATATGCCACCGCCACTCCAGAACTTTAGCAGAAACACCATGTTGCGCAGCGTAAATTGCGAACAACTGTTCCAGAGTGTAGAGTCAACCAAACATTTCTTTTCCTTTTGTCCTCTAGAACACAACACTACAAGTTAGTAAACTATTGTAATAAGCTGTAACATTTATGGTTTTTTATAATTGCTTCAATACAGGTACCATGCAGCTTGTGGCAAGCCCTTTCCAGTCTGCCTCAATCCTAACTGAGCAATACAAGCTGCTACGGAGTGTCTCCAAGAAGCCAAAGTCAACCTGATGAGTGCTCTTTCCTCGTAAAAATCTGGACTCCACTGCCGATTTCTTGTTCCTAGAAGTGCGTAAAGAAGGCCAAGAAGATCGTCGTCATTGCTGGAGCAGGCATCAGTGTGTCCTTGTGGCATCCCAGACTTCCGATCCAAGCGGACGGTATCTACGCCATGGCTCGTAAAATGGACGTGGTGCTGCCCGAACCGGAGTGTTTGTTTCCAAATCGACTATTTCCGAGACGATCCGGCGCCATTTTTTGAAGTGAAGTGTCGCAATGCATTCGCCAATTCGCCCAAGCCATCGCCCACACACTGGTTTTTGAAGCTTTTGGCAGGACAAAAGAAGCTCTTGCGCGTGTATACGCAGAATATCGATGGAGTTGGAGCAAGCGGCAGGAGTGGAGCAAATGTATTCCTTTGCCACGGAGTTTTGGCCTTTTCCAAGTGCATGCGGATGCAAGAAACGAGTACGGCTACGAGCTCGTTGATGTCTGTTATTTCAAGCTGTGGGTTATCCCAACTTGTTCAGAACCGAATTGTCGTGGAGTGCTCAAGCCAGAAATCACGTTTTTGGTGAAATTCCTGGACGATAAAGTGAGTACGATGATCACAAAGGACCGACTGCAGGCAGATCTGCTTCTCGTTATGGGCACGTCACTGAAAGTGGCTCCTGTGATGGAAATTCCGGGCTATTTGCCGTCTCACATCCCTCAGGTGGTGATCAACAAGACTGCACTGAAGAAGAAAAAGTTAAAATCGAAAAAACTGTCGACGGGAGGAACGATGAGCCGCGTCAGTAACAACAAGAGGGATGAAGATGGGGAAGAGGAGTTTGATTTGTCTCTTTTGGGCGACTGTGACGATATTATCCGCTACATTTGCGCTGAGGCGAATTGGGATCTGGACCCGAATGCAATTAAAGCAGCAAAAATGAAACCAGTCATGCACTACAGCCAGGTTCTTTCGCACGAGGATACAAATGGCAAGCACGTCTTCTGCTTTGGGGAATGCCAGTGCAAGAACAAATTGGCTGCTGGAATGAATGATGAAGATGAAGTTGATGAAGAAGAAGATTATCTGGAAGAGGTGGAGAACGATGAAGAATTTGCAGAGGACATCGTGTGGTACGTTCCCAATTGTTGTGTTATTAGTTTTTCTCTCTAATATTTTGTCTATTTTCTTCAGTAATCGATGCGAAAAGCGCATTGATACAGACGCTGAGCCTGGGTCGGGGTGCAAAACTGTTCACTACCGCTGCAAGTACGTGCTGTTGAACATTGATGTTACTAAATAGTGTAAACTGATGATTTTAATTTGCTTGTAGCGATTGCTTCGATTACGATTTGTGTGGGGATTGCTATCCCAAGAGGAGATACAAGCACAAGGGCGGCAGACATCGGTTCACGCAGTGCTTATAGTGTCAGTATCACATTTTCTACTCATAGCCGTAATGGTAGATAGTTCGAACGGCTTTCAAAGAGTTTATAGAGGGATTTTTATCATAAATTGACGAACTCATCACTGTAGATTCCTTTTCGCAGCACATTTCACTTCATCTTACCAGTTTGACTGGTCAGATATTTGCTGCTCATATCATAAAGTCACTAGCGTGCAGTACATACAACGCAAAGGAGATGATTGACAAAGTTGGCAATGAAAACTCAGGAAAGGCTGCTACGACAATCGCGTGAAGATGTCGTTGTGTTGCTGTTAAATTGGCAGTACTGTACCATGCTTTCTGGAAAGGATCGGGTTGGGTAACTCTCGTTCAATTGCAGGGATTGCACTAACTTCTCTGGAATCACGTCAAACGTTTTTTTTCAAATACACTATAATGGCTTCGTTGTTATGAGCGAAGAAGAGAACGAGTTCAACAAAGTAAAAAATAATAATAAAACAAGAGAGCTTGCGGTGATTTCTTAACGATAAGTAAGTGCTGCTCACCGTACGTGTAGCTTCGAGACAGACGAATACTCATTCTACAGAAAACTTTAACGTAACGTGCAGGTTCATTTACCAAGCCTACTGGCTCCCGTGTGTACATAATGTCGATCATTGTTTCGATACGTTTACACATTACTCCGAAGTTTTTAAAGTAACGCGTTTTAGAGGCACGTCTAGGCCGTGTGTGTGTGTCTTTCATTCGGCAAAATGCCTCACAAGACTCAGCGGCACAGACCTCTTTCCTATTCTTCGTATTCCTCCTCGTCAAGTTACTCATCCGATCCAGCCATAGACACTCCGATAGTCCGGCATACAATATTGCGTCATGTTGCCGCGCTGCCAGCTTTTAGCACGCTGTATGTTACCGTCCACTCGACCCAAAACGTCCATTTCAAGTCGCAACTAGCGTACTGCAAGATGTTCGTAGCCAACACTCCGATGGTGGAGAATACCATGCTGAACACGATGTTTAACTACTTCTCGAGCAGCGAGTTGCAGTCCTTCAAGACCAACAAAGCGCTAGTGCTCAATAACAATCCCATGTGGAACACTAAGTTCGAGATTCGCGTCAACGATCCGACTGTGAGCATACTCTCCATTCTCGTGAAAAGCCAGCAAAACTTGCTTTACCGTCCAATTATCGGAGTTTGTGTGATAAATCTCAAGAACCTCATTGATACTGGGGGATTGGATCAATGGTTTCCCTACGCAAAGGCCCTTTTCAGACTGGCCATATTCGACTGCAATTGCTGCTGAAAAAGATCGAGTGCCCCACACTTTCTCCCTTGGCTCGAGGTCCAAGTTCCCTGCCAAATGATGCTCGAACATTTGAGAAGAATCGTCAAAGTGAAGACAAGCGACGTCTGTTAGACTAACCAGAAAGAAAATACCGAAGGTCGAAACGAAGACAAACCACGTGAACATTTTTCCTGAGACCAAACAGATCGTCCGTCATCTGCTCAGGAACCGGATTCTGAAGGACGTGCACTTGATGATGACTTGTACGGTCAAAGGTCTCAGACCTCTAGAAATCAAGCTACAACTGTTGGAATTGCCCAACAGCCTAGTGAAATCGACCTACAAGGCGACCGTTTTTCTTCACGCAGTATTGAAGAAGAGAATGATGCGAACTTCAAGAGATTTTGTGAGAAACCAACGCACTCACACCGAACGAAGACACCAAAGAGCAAACGTGAATCGAAGTCAAGCTCGGATTCAGAAGTCCTCCTCCTCTCTGTCGTCTGAGTCGTACCAGCGCCATCGTCGATACAGGAAAAAACACAAGAGATCGCGTCCTGCTCGCCGACGTCGAACTCACAAACATCGTTCGAAGAAAAAGTTTTTGCCTCGTGAATTGATAACATCACCTCCGATCACAGTCTTAGCCCCTCCACCGAATGGAAACAGAGTGGATGAGCTTGTGAAAGTCGCATCCAAGGTCGCGTCAGTTGCATTACTTGGTGCAGACTACCAGGTACACGAAAGCGTTCTCTGAACAAGTCGACGGCAGTGGAGGCTGCTGTCAATGTCACGCGGAAGGTGAATCCGTTGTTTCCAACTTTGGTTTCTTTGGTGAAGAGTAGGCAACAACAAAATACAACAAAGAAAACGTATAATATACACCCTGGTTACTTCGACGTGATGCTGGAATTGGCGAACCTCGAAAAGAAGACATGGTAGGCAAAGAATGGTAAGAATTTCCGACATTTTTTACAAACAAGTCTACCGCTTTACATTAAAAGCAAAGGAGCGCATCAACTCCGCATTTGTCTGCTCCTTGGTAGTTTGTCCGAGGTATTGAGGGGTTGCAGTTGGTTCGTCCGGTTCGTCGAATCCTACTCCATCAGGCCCATAGTTGTTCTGTACAGGTTGCAGGGCTGCGGGTGTCGTGTACTGAACGTGACTATCGTGACCTTCCTGGGGTTCACCGACTTGAACGACGTCAATGCGCTCTGGCTTCCATTGCTGCGCCACATAAGGAGACATGGAATCAATGGTACGCGAGTTAGCGTAACTAGGCTGGTGCATACCTGACGATTGAGTTGAAGCACGGAATCTCCACTCTCCACTAGCTTCGAGCGAGCCTTCTCCTTCTTCTTGAACTTCCTGGCTAGACGTTCTTCTTCTGATGAATACAGTGACGATGAGGACAACGAAGAAGACGAATAACTACTTTCGTAGTTGCGTCGACCTTTGTGTTTTCGTCTGGACCGGCGCTTCCTTTCCTTTTCCCGTCTCCTGGCCCGTTCGGCTCTACGACGGCGTCTTCGACGTCGTTCGACTTCCGAATCCTCTGAAGACGATGACACAGCGGAATGACTGCGTGGGTACGTCAACGTGGTAGGAATTTCAGGGGTTTGTTGGTTCTGCGCGCTGGTTTCGCTTCGAGACGACACGGAACCTTGAATGGATCTTTTCTTGTAGCTGTCTCCCCCGGATCCCTTTGTTCTTGACGAACCCTTGCGATATCGTGAAGAATACGAGCTATCATCAGAAGACTCGTCACTGTCGACTCTCCTCTTGGAATATTTTTTACGGTGACGGCGCTTTTTGTCCTTGCGTCGACGGCGTTCACGCTCTGAGTCCGTCGAATCAGAAGACTCCGAAGTGGGCAAAGCGTTGTTTACAACCTGCTCCAACTCTTCAACTGAGAGACGAATCGTCCCAAATCCTGATAATTCACTTGGATAGCTGTTGCCAGAGTCTGCACGATCAATGGTATAACCACTTGGAATTCCAAAGTCCATGACTTCCTCCTTCTTTTGTTTCAATATCACCTTATCCTCTTTCTTAACGCCGCGGTATTTAAAACTCGCCGGTAGGTCTGAATCCGAGTCTTCTTCTTTTTCAAATGACCAGCCAACTCCTTCTTCTGATTCTCTTCTTGAACCGGCTCGATTCTTCTCGCATTTTGCTCTCTCCACTTCTCCTCTCGTTCAATTTGTTGCTCCAATCCGACGTGTTTCACTGCATCTTCCTCCATTCTCTTCCATTTTTCCTGTTGTTGAAGCTCCAATTCGCGCCGTTGTGCTTCCTCGAGTTCTCGATGTTCTTGCATTAGTCTTTGAATTGTTTCCTCACTAGGTTGGGAATATTTCCGTTCGGGATTTTGTACAACAACATTTTCTTGCATACAAATCTGTAGACGAATTTCCCCACTAGGTTTGTCATTTCGATACAAAGGAAACCATTCGTCCAAGGTTTCGCCAAGTTGAAGTTGCCGTAAGTGCACGACGCACGCCCCAATAGCCGGACTGTATATCAGAACGTGATTCTTCACTCGGATCGTCAGAATTTCGGTGTTCGGATTCTTGACGTTCATTTGGGAACTTCTCGTTCCATTCAGGACAGTCACGTGTTGCACTCATTTGAAATTTTGTATGGAACGTTTGGTGGCTGTTGCTCTTCCTTTTGTCCGCTCCAACGAGGGGTTTCCCCTGTCCGAAGCCTCCGATCATAGGTGTATCACCTAAATACAATTTACAGTACGAGCCTTGAGCTACAGCTGGCAGGTTTCGAGCCGAATGGACTCGCAGGTACAACGTGAAGTTGCCGTACAGCGGACGCAGCGACGTCATACTGGCGCGTCGTTCACGAGCTGATGACTGGTCGGACGAAGAGCGGGACATTCCACCGCTGGGTTTAAACCCTAAAGACGTCGTGAACACCCGGAATCGGGACATTGGAGCGCTTTCCTGTGAGTCGCGTGACATGGCCTGCGACGATTGAGGAGTGAAGGACGGTCCTTAGGACCAGCCTGGTGTTGGTGAAGGTGTCTGAACCCATTGTATACTGAGATCAAGTGAAATGGGATAGGTTCATGTTTTTAGGTTCAATTCGTCGTGGTAGAGGGAATACCATAGTACTACGATGCTGATGCAGCGATATGCAGTATGGTATGCGCAAAGGCCTTTACAAAGAGCTTTTGTTCGGTTATTAGTGCGTGCTTATTCACTACATGGTAGTATATCACAGCAGCCACATTGAAGCCATCGCGTGGCTTGCATTGTACTGAAAGGAAGTACAGGCGCCTGCTGCATCTTGTTGGAAGTACGCAATTTCAATGACATCATTGTACTAGATAAGCATAACTTTCCCACAATGCTACCTAGAAATACTGACCCGATGTATCGTGGCTCTGTCCAGTTAAAGCCAGATAGGTCTTGACCTGTTAACCCCGACAAATCTTGTCCTGCAAGGAGCTGACTGACGTCTGGAACTGCAAAGGAATTCCTAGACCACCAGCACCACCTCCAGCGTCCCCACCTCCAGTTAGTTGCTGAATACTTGTTGCCACTGAAGCCATCCGATAGAATGGAGGCAACATCAGCAGCAGTACTGATCTTCTCCGCCATCGTTCGCTTCTGTTGCTGCTGTGGTGGTAATGTCTCGATGAATCCTGGACGTGAATCTTGAGGGGCTGAGCTGGTCGCGCATAATGTTCACTGTACTTGTTCGTTGAGTTGCTGAAGTGGTCAGAGTCCGTATGACTTGGAGTGAGGCGGCACGGATCCTCGAGGAATGTAACTTGCTTTGCCTTCACGCTGAGATTGAGCTCGTTCCTTGTTTTCTTGTGTTTTCTGGCTTTCCTCTTGTATTTTCTTCAGTTGACGATGTTGAGCTTGAGGAGGAGGAGGAGGAGGAGGAGGAATAGGAGGAATAGGAAGACGATGACTTGTATCCATCCGAATTCCGTCGAGCTTTTCGTTTCGCCTTGCGTCGTCGACGACGCTCTTTCCTCTTTGCTTTTTTTTCCCTGCGACGACGGCGACGTCGACGACGCTCCTCCTCCGATGATGACGATTCTTCTGAACTCGACAAGTCCTCGTGTGAAGCAGAAGACACTTTTCGGTGAGGAGTTTCCTTTCGAAACTCACTTTCCGGAGCTCGTGGGAATAATGGAGGGCTATTGGATTGATTGTCCTTCAGGGTTTGAGACTGCTTTTTAGACTGTTGTCCACGCCGTTCCTTCTTCATCCGGCTGCGTTGTTCATCGGAAGAGTCTGACGAAGGTAAAGCGTCATGTACCACCTCTCCCAGCGCAGCATCCAACAGCACGTGAGCTTCAGCCACTTCCTCATGGCAAGTTCCGTCTTGGTTGCTACTGGTAAAGCTCTGTTTCAATCCTGAAGCATTCGAAGACCGTCTGGACGTTGACGTTGCCACCATATCATCAGCGAAGCAGTAGCCCGAACCATTACCAGGTTCTTTAGTCACAACTTCTGGCGTTTCCTCCACCTTCATCCCATCCAATTTTCCTATAACGTTCTCAGTCTGCCAGTCTTGCTCATGTTCCATTTGTTTCTGTAGATAAGCTTGCACCCGGGCCTGTTCTTCTCGTTGAATCTGCTCTCGAAGAGCTTGCAGCTTGGCCGCCTCTTGAATTCTGGCCCGCTCTCGCTCTTGAGCCTGTTGCTGCAGTCTTCTCATTTCCACTTGCATCCTCTCTTGTTCTTCAAACTGTTGGCGTCTTAAAGATTCGTCATTGACTTGAGTTTGACGACGTTCACGTTCTTGTTGACAGTGTTGTTGGATCAATCTCTGCATTGGTGACTCAGTCACAGCAACAGGCGGTGGGGTAGTTGTTTGATCTTTCTCTTTAAGTAACAATTGAAGTCGGATATGCCCCGCAGGTTTCCCACCTTTGTGCAACGGGAACCATTGTTCAGCAGGTTCTCCCACTGTAACATTACGAAGAGGAATAGCACATGCTCCAACTGCAGGGCAGAAGAGCATCAATTGGTTTTTCACTCGAATTGTTAAGATCTCAGTCTCAGGGTTAAGAACATGAAGTTCCAGCTTCTCGTTCCATTCCGGACATGACTTTTGGTCCGTGTACAATACTTTTGTACGGAAGACTCGATGGGTCGGACCTTGCACTTGTACTTGACCCTGGGACTGTTGCGTATTGTCTAATGCCAATAGATTACTGAACGAAGCTCCAGCTTGAGTAGATCCATTCACAACTTCAGTGTTACCAATGTACAATTTACAATACGAGCCACGTCCAACGGCCGACAAGTTGCGAGCCGAATGGATGCGGAGGAACAAGGTGAAGCCACTGTGGGGCAACGTCGGGTTGCCCCATCCCGCCAATCCAATGCTCGAGTTGAAACGCTCCATTAGACCAGACCAGTCGATGGTAAAATGAGGAATGAAGGCACTGCCAACAAGGTTGGGAAGAGAAAACTGTACCCATCAAGCGTTGCCGTAAAAGGCTGGAACGGTTCAGAGGATGGGGCAACAGGAAACATATAGAGCTTCACTGGCAACTGTTGCCTTCCGTCCATATTCATACTGATCATGTACATGCACAACAGGAAACTATGCTGTTCTTGGTTGTGAACTTATGTATTCAACTTACAACTTTTTAAGGATTTTGTTTTTCCTACGAGCCAAATGGCCCGAGGCCGAGAGCTCCCAAAGCGATTGAAGCCACAGTGCCTAACCCGTTAGTACCTGTACCTGCACTGTTGCCGTTGAGTTGCTGAATGTTCGCTGCGATGGTGGAGATATTCGCGGCAGTCCCCATCATTTCGTGGAAATTGGTGCCGCTCGACTGTTGAACTGGCGGATAGGCTCCAGGGAAACCGGCGTACGAAGGCTGAAACTTTGTTTGCATGAGGTTCTGCGTGACTTGTTGCTGCTGACGAAGGTGCTGGTTGATCATGAGCATCGTGTTCTGCTGTGCCTGGTTCTGGGCCTCCACTAGCATTGCAATGTGAGACGGAAGCGGCGACTCGTTCACTGCTGCTGCTCTCTTTTTCAGCTCAATGTCCAGCAGTGCCTGGAAGTCAGCAGAGTAAGGTGAATTTGGCACAGGGGTCGGAACAGCTCGTTGCTTTGGAGTCAGTACCAGCTTCAAGCGGATATGTCCAGCGGGGTGAAGTTGGAACCACTGGTCTAAGGGTTGTCCCGGATGAAGGTGAGCCAAGTAGACGTTGCAGGTCCCTACAAGAGCGTATTTCACGTCTTTCACTCGAATTGTAAGCACCTTCGAGCTTGGGTCGTTCGCATCAAGTTCCAGCGTCTCATTCCACTGGACGGGCGACTTGTCTTTGTTGATGCGGCTGAAATTGGTGAACTTCGGTTTCGACGTTGATTGAGCGGGGCCGTTTGAAGACGCGATACTCCACAGACAGGTCGTGCAAAAGACTGCAATAGCTTGGGTCGATAGGTTTTGTGCTGACTGGATAAGGATAGCTAACGTGTAGGTATCTTGGCTGTAGGACGTCATGTTGGATACTCCTCCAATTCCGAAATGATCGTGAGGTGGGCACTATGACGAAAAAGTAGCCAAAGAATGCTGCCCATCCAGACAATGTTTACCCGAATCTTGGCTGAGATGAACACATGAAGACCGCACAGACAATGTCCACCCGAATCTTGGTGGAGATGAACACAGTGGATGACCGCACATGCCGAACGTTGTCAAGTGTTCTTGTACGATGTGTGTTCTGGTCGGAGAGTGGACTGCGGGAACATATAATTTGTCCAGTCTGTAAGCGAGAACCTGCAAGTCCAGTAAATACAACACAAATGTCACTTCGAACAGCAAAATGTACAACAAATATTATCGCTATCCCATGCAACGTACATGGATTCTTGGCTATGGACGTCAAGTCCATTTCATGACTGCAATGCATAACAAAATACGCTAGAAGGCGACGGCGGAACCATGCTTGTTCGGTGTGGAAGTTTCGTCCAACTTTCCGTTCAGCTTTACCTTTGAGTTCTTGAGCTCATTATGGTCGTGCGTTTCGTTCTCCTTCGACAGCACACGGTTGTGCTTCTCCGACGTGGACGAAGTTGACGTGGATGATGCCCTCGACGACCCGGAAAGCAACGCTTCTGGTTCCTCCTCCGAGTCCATCGAATCATCCGAATCCGAGTCCATCTGCAGGTCCGGGACATACTTCTTCAACTGAGACTTGAGCTTGCGTAGTCTCGCCGTCTCCTTTCGCAATTGCCGTAACTTCCTATCCAGTCGTTGCTCGTATTCCGACATTGGAGATGCCGGCAGTTGCTCGGTTGGCGATGGAATTGGACGTTCATTCTCCTTGTTGTTATCCCTGAAAGCAGCAGGTGTTCCCAGTGGCGGTAACATTTTCGGCGACGAGACTCCTGGTGGTGGCGGCCAAGTGGCATTTTCTCCTCTCTTTTGTCTTTCTTTGATAGCCATTTCATCCAGCTCTTTGCCAGGTAATGGATTGTCATCAGTAGAGCGATTCACCTCAACTGGAGGCCCACTGGACGTCCTTTCAAGTCTTCTCTGACGTCGTTCCGCTTCTTGTCTCAATTGCTTGTCCACCAGCCTCTTGATAGCTTCATCAGCTTCATGATGAGCAGCTCTGGCTGCCATCACATCTTGGTTCGGTTGTTTCCGTCTGGGTAACGACGCGATCATTGCTTTATCATCTGGCGTGATCAAAAGCAAGACCCGGATCCGACCCGCTGGGTTTTTTCCTTTTTGCAAGGGAAACCATTGTTCCAGTCTCTCTCCAGGCAATAAATTCGCCAGAGAGACAGCACATGCCCCAATTACAGGACAGAAGAAAAGATGCTGGCTCTTCACCCGGATACTTAGAATCTGCGTCGCCAGATCGAGACCTGGGCGAATGGGCACTTCGAACGCTTCGTCCCAGATGGTCTCAGGCGGCGCCAACGCGTTAGGCTGTTGGTGTTGCGTCCTAGTACGTCGCACTTCGAGGTGCAGATCGTCTACGTCTTCATTAGACGTAGTGGAGTCGTTTGAGTCCTTCTTGTGCAGTGATTTATGGCTGCCATCGGTCATAGCGGTAGCGCCCACATAGAGTTTACAGTAGGCGCCTTGAGACGACGAATGTTGGAGCTCTTCGGCGCTGTGCACGCGCAATACGAGCTTATACCGCTGAGACTTGTCTTCTGCTGGTGCCATGAATATTGCCGTGATGTTCGTGAGGGTGGCAGAGCACTTATAAGCTTGTGCGCGGAGGGGAAAGACAGCGAATGAGGGCGGAAGAGCGCATCTCGTATCGCGGAAACGGACAGCAAGCGAATGGGTGGTACACTGTACCGGTTAATCAGAAACGGGTAGGTTCACTTTTTAAGACTACCGATAGACGTTCAAGCGTGCCTAACAAAGACAAGTTCTTCGAGCGAAAAAATGCAACACATGTGATTGACTATGAGAGGCCAACATCTTTTGACTTACTATGTGCTGGTGTTTTGTAAAAGTTATAAGAAAGCGCAGGTATTTCATCCGCGCCGACTCAGAGCTTCTACGATCATCGCCATCAGATGTCGATGCAAGGACTTCTATACATTTAGCATCTCTTGCTAGGACTTGCTAGGACAGGTCAATGGAGAACTGGTAAGAGACTTGGTTTCAGTATTGACATGATATTGAAGTTGCTGCATATAAAAGTATCGATACTACATTCAGCCAATCACAATCCTCAATCTTTGCTTGAAGTGTTCAATGCAAAGTCTTCCTTGCGTTTGGCCTTCCGCTTCGGGATGGCTTTGCTGGCGCTGTCTTGTCTTCCTTCGATTCACTAGAACGTGTACCGCTTTTCTTCTTGTGGCTCACAATTGGAGCGGCCTGCACTTCAGCGCTCCCCTGGCCGACGCGAATGTCTCGCCACCAGCTTTTCTTGCGGCCTGCGCTCCTTCGCCTTCTTTTGCTTGTTTTGCTTGCACTGACTGTTGCCAGCAGTGCTGTCGGCTTCACTCCTGCATTAGCATTGGCCCCGCCTTCCGTCCTTGTCTGTTATTTACAGGTCGTTTACTACTACGTGCAGTAGTATCCTTTGTCTTTGATCGCTTTGCATCGCTGGACCCACGGCGAGCAATTTGTGGTGTCGCTCGAGCCTTGGCTGCTTGCTCCCGCTCGATCTCAGCCAGGATCTGGTGCTGTTGCTCCAGGAACGCTTGTTCCTCCTGCAGCCTTTGCACATCAGCCAGTGAGACGTGATCTGGAGAGCGGAAGAGCCCCAACTGTTTACCGTCGACTGTGATCGCTGTGCTGGGGCCACAGCACTGCAAGCCGCGTCTTGGCTTCACGCTCGCGCTTTGCAGCGGCTTCCTCCTCTTCCTGGATCTCCTTCAGTGTCTTTGGTTGAGGTTTTTCCTCGGTTTCCAGGTCCAGCGACGGGTTCTTCCACGTTGACTCTGGGGGTGGAGGGCCCTTCCCACGATTTCCACGACGCGCAGGTTGTTTAAGAAATGCGTCAAGTGAGAACGCCGTCACTTGTTCGTGCTCGACACCGTCGTAACCCAGCACATACTTGCTTGACACCTGGAGAGGTGAAAATGAGAATCGCGGGCTAACCGACAAGTGATTGCCGATGCTGGGTTTGCGTTTCCTCGGAGCAGTGTCATCCAGGCTACCCTTGCGAAGAGAAGACTCTGGCAGGGGAAAGGCTGCAGAGAACTTTGGTGTTGCAGGGGCGGATGACGCGGGAGCGAACTTGAGTTGGGCCGCTGGAGAATTCTTCTTCTCCATATTTGTGGGTGTAGCAGTCGCATCTAAGCCCCAGGGACTACACGTATCATCGCCTGGTCGGGGCATTTCCACGTTTTTGCTGAGCACGAAGGATTTCACCGGCACAAACTTACTGTTTTTGTGCCTACGTCGTCCATTGGACTTGCTGGGTGTTTCGAACAATTTACCGGGAGTGCTCTCAAAACCTGTCGCCAGTAGACCATCTTTGCTTTCTACGAGTGAACTTGGACCTGAAGTTGCTGGCAGGATGGAGCCATCTTCACTTGTTTTCCTGGGCACGGACGACTGCTTAGCAGCTTTCTTCTCCTTAAAAGGCTTCTCTATCACGTCAACGTGAGCTACAGCACGGTTTTTCTCCTCGAGCTCGGGTCCCTCCATTGGTGGCAGCATGATGTCAAATAGCGTCTCCAAGCGATCTTTTCCCACAGCATCCAGCACAGCATCCCAGTTGCCACGCATATACTCGGCACAAAACCTCCGCAACCGGAATGCAGCATAGCGCTCAGCGTAATGCCACACTTGCACGCAATTGCCACATCCACATGCGCTGCGATCTTGCGCTCCACTAGTTCCACTAAAGAGGGCACCATTCCTTCACCAGCGGTGTCTGCTACGAAGTTAAAATCAGGATGCACGGGCGCAACAAGTACTACAGTATGCTGATGCCCAGCTACCACTGCGACGGCCTTCTTCACGCCAATTACACGCTTTGGGCTCGGCTGCCACGTGTTACCGCGTCCATGACCCAACACACCCTGTTGGCCGCACCCCCACGTCACGAGGTCGCCTTGCTGCGTGACAACAGCGCAGTGGTCCTGAGAAGCGCACACACTCGCCACAGGGCCATAATTGGTTAACGACACCTTCTGTGGAGCACTGGGTGATGGAGTTGGGGATGTTTTATTCCTTGTAGGGGTCGTGTGTCGGTCATGTAGATTGGTGTTCGAAGGGTGCGAAAGTGCAGGCACATTGTGTCCCCACGTGAATACAGAACCGCTAGCTGTCAACGCGATAGAGTGATTCTGAGCACATGAGACATCCACAATATCGACCCCGCGCTGTTTACAGGTAGGAACCCACGTATCACACATTACGGCACCAGCAACACTCGTAGAGACAGCAAAGTTCACGCGACTTGGGCGGTATGAACCATAGCCGAATTGCCACACTTGTCCAATAGCTCGGCCGTTGTGAGTGCATCGTAACACTACACAAGTGTGCCAATCCGAGAGTGCTAGCTTTTCTGCTCGCACAGAATCGTAATCCCCGTAGACAACACACATCGGGTGTCGTGGACGAAGAGCGTCGACGCTGTGCGGGGTAGCGTCAACTTGATCGGTTCCGCAGCCTTCTTTACGACCGAGCTGGCCTCGACGGTTGCTACCCCACGTGTACGCTACGCCGTCTTCGGCGTTAATTGCAGCGGAATGACACCCAGACGCTGCAATATCTTCGACAACATGAAAGCGAAAGGCATCAACTCGCTTAGGTGTGAGGCGGCTCTGAGATGAACTCGACTTTCCCGGATGCCCAAGCTGGCCGAAGCTGTTGGAACCCCACGTAAAAACTTGTCCGGTTCGAGAGAGTGCCATGGAATGATTTTCACCCGCTGCCACCTTCTTCACAGGCGTGGTCTCCAGTGCCTCTACTCGTGTGGGTTCAATACGACTACCAAATGAGAGTTAAGAGAGAAGTGAGCAATGCAATACGTTGTAGTGGGAAATCTACATACGTACTCGAACTCGTTGCCAGTGCCCAGACGACCACCCTTACCGAAGCCCCACACAAAGCACTGGCCCGCTGCATTAAGAGCAATGGTATGATACTTGCTGGCGCTTAGCTGAACAATTGGAGAGTTCGTGGGGAGCTCCACAAGTCGCGGTGTCACCTGCATATCCGCATTTGGCAAGTGATACCCTAACTGAAAAGCATAAAATCAGCAACGGTCAACAGCTCGCTCCAGCATTTATCAAACAAGATACACTGCAGCACCTGGTAATCTCGTTTTCCGAAGGTGTACACTAGGCCGCCATCACGCGCGTTTGCCTGACTGGCGAATGCTTCCTGGAACTTATGATCGCGTTGCAGTCTCGTAGAAAGGAGTTGCATGGGGCTCTGGTGGGCATTGTCTCGTGCTTCGTGCAAATATTTGCGCAAGAAGTTCTTACCGAAGCGAATCTGGGCGTGGCGCAGAAGCAGGAGCGATGCTTTGGAGGGAGAGCAAGCAGGTTAGTGACGTATACAAGACTCACGAGCTAAAGAGGCTCCTATCAATCGACTGCCCGAATACACGTACTAGATAAATGCTGGTGGTACAAACTGCGGTGCAATGGCGTCCAGCCAGACTCCTGCATTCCACCCCACGAAGAACAGTTCAGTCACCCATCGTTTGACAAGGCTGTACAAAGTTCTCTACGCACCCAGTCTGCGGCCAATAGTCCCGCTCCGTAGCGAAGCAGTAGAGCGACCGCCTCGTCGTTGCCTCGCGATGCCGCTATGTGCAGTGCCGTTTCTCCGTAGTCATTTCGGTCATCCGGGGGCACTCCGTCCTGTAGTAGCTGGGCTAGCAACAGTACCGCTTCGGGCGTTCTTGCGCAGACCCACAGGTCCAGTGCGTCATCGTGAGTTGGGGAGTGCATGCTTATGTTGTCTTGTGGTTTGGTGGTTGCTGCTGGGGTGGCGATCTTTGTCTCTCGTCGCTGCTTTAGTCCGCCATGGTTATCGAGGATTTCCACCACTACAGTCGGTTCAGCGACACTATCATGCTGTTGGAGGATTCATATTAATGCTATTTAATAGGTCTCCAGAAGTTGAAGCTATGAATACTTGCACCATTATTCCTACCATGGTTCACACGGCAAGAAGACCCTCAGCATCCAAGCACGTGTGGGTGACCGACAGCAACATACCCGTAGCAGAAGAAGTACTCCATGAGGACCCGCACGAATCTTCGAGCGTTCTGTCTCCTTCATCTCAGCATGCTCGGACACGAGAGCCCCCGCAATTAGAGCGCGCGGTGGTCTCACGCACGCGGTTCAGTATCACGCTACTGCCGACTCCACCGTCTTCTGGGGGAAATAAAGCTGTTTCCGTAAGCGAAGCAGATCAACGCGGCTGGAGTAGTCCGCACGGTGAACCATATAGACCGCTGGGTCGTCCAGAACTACATCTCAAATTCTCCCGCATCTTGTCAACGGAGTCAGTTCTACGATGCAAAATGCACACCGTGTCCGATCACTTGAAGGTGGAGGAGACCCCGACATTGCTGTAGAGGCGGGAGGTAGTGTATCCTCGGAAAAGGCAACGGAAGCGCGCGAGGCTTCAGCTAGTGCAGGATTAAGTAACGGGACACCGATGGCGATCCTCGTGGACCAGTTTGTCGCTTCGTTGACTACCCACAAACGACCTCCAGACGACAGACAAGTAAAACTTGCACTTCGTTTACAAGCAAATGCAGGTGGGTTTTCTCCGGAGAAAATGTACGGGCTTCATCGACACAAGGCGTTTACTCGTGGGCAATACCATGAATTCTCCAAAGGCGATAAACAGCTTTGCTACCACATGTCACGCGGTGATAAATATCTCCAACTTCTACGTGAAGCTATTGAAAAGGGCACAGGAAGGTTGCGCTTAACGCGTAATGGGATCAACTTCTTACAGTATGTGGATCCGCCAGAATCATACTGGTTTCACGAACTCCACGAAGAGTACCTCTGTGCTCGAACAGAAATCGTCACAGTCTTTTAAACACTGTGGAAGCAGAGGGCTATCTCCAGTCCTCGGTTACCCAAAACAGTTCAAGTTCCGTCGCAATTCAAACAAGATGAAGAGAACTATTCTTTGAACTCAGCCAAACATGACGTTGGACAAGATATTTGGTACATGCCGTATACAACAAGAGAGCTACAGCGTTCCTCCCACCGTCGTCTTCCCTCTCTGAGCGAGTTCCGACTTCGGTCAAGAGATGATAGGCAACCTACGAGGCCTTTGCGAGTTTCAAGCAACATTAAAGCAGGCATGCAACAACATAGGATGAGAACGAATGCACCGCGATCCAACCATACATCCTTATCATCGGCTCGGAGTTCTATGCCGCCCAGCCTTGGCGTGCTTAATACTACTATGGTATGCAATGGCGATATTTTGGAACACAAATTGGCACTTTTGTCGACTGTCGGCAAAGGAGCGCCTTCTCCGTTTACCATGTCCACTGCCTCTCCAGCCGCGGCACCATCAGTGCCACACTTTCACAACATTGAAAAGTTGCAAGCAGCAGTGGACGCTTTGGAATCAACCAAATGCCAACAATCGGCACGGCTTACCACTGCACTAGAAATACTGGAGCAGGACCGACATGAATGTCTTGCCGGCAAGTTCCGTAGCCTGCGTGTGCGTTGTGATGCTTCTGAAGACCTAAAACGGATGCGTGAACGCTCGGAACGTCATCGAGCACAGCGAGTGCTGGAAGTGGTGTCGAAGACCGCTGATTGGTATCCAGAAGTGCTACGTCGAATCGTTGCCAGAGAAGGTGTCAATACTGCTAGCACGGGAACAGGGACCATGACCACTGGGCTGTTGCCTCTGCATGCTGCAGAACATTTCATTGTTCAAGTTGTTCACAGGTTCACCAATAGCGGATGCGAGTTTCAACCGGCACAACTTTACACCTGCATCTTACACTTGCATCCAGAAGACCTCGAATTACTTCAGGTGCAGCAACTTCTCGGGTTTATCCGCAATGCATTGCACATCAACGACGCCGAGTGGACAAAATTTTGTGAAGCTCATGGCCTGCTGGGGCGTATTGGCGACTTTGGTAATGATCCGAAGGATGCGGCACGAGTAGTGCCTGTTCTTGCTACATCACCGGAAAGTCAAGGGAGCCAGCTTGCTCAATGATGCAGGAATGACGATATTCTGATGTCTTAGTCCCGAACAGATATCGAGTTCCTGCCTGTAGTTCTGCTGTGGCCGTGGCACTCAGCTTTCTGCTTCTGTTGTTCTGAAGTTGTCGCCGTTTAGCCGTCAATTTTCTCGTCAAGCAACCGACCCAAAAATACCGAGGAACAGGTTTTCGTCCTGCACGTCGTCGTCCAAGGCTTCATTCAGGATCTCAAACTCATCCTTATCTTCTTCGGCGCCGATGAAAGAAGATGTAGGAGATCGCACATCATTATGCTCGACTGAAATCTTGTGAAAGGTATTTGGGGCACTCATTGGCGTTGCGATTGATCCAGTGAACCCATTTCCCAAATGCTGGGCAGCGTCTGATAGCGCATGTGATGCCATCTCGTCCCAATTGAGTGAAAGCCGTGGTTGGTCGCCTCCGTTCGCCTCCGAGTGCCTTCTTACTCCATTGGGAGGGTCGTATGGAGAGTCATCGTCTTCTTCATCCGAGCTAAACGGAGCATAGCTTGCCCAGAAGCCAGGAGGGGATTGTGCACCACTAGCAACGGGGGAGCGTCCAAAGGAGAAAGATTCTCGAAGTGACGGCGGGTCAATTGACACGGTCAAGTTCCGGAACGCTGCTCGTGACGAGGACGGTATAGCCGTTTCTGGATCTTCTTGCTTTACAACCGGCTCGCTTGCCTTAATGACCGGTGTGAGAGTCGGCTGTAAATGGGCGTGGTGAAATAATGGTTCATTCTGCTTGCGCTGCTTGACTGCTTGGAGTTGCTGAAATGCCTCGATGCAGAGATGTTCTAATGTTGAAGGCGCGTCCAGATCTTCTCGACACATTATACGAGCAATTTCGAAACAGCACTAGGCCTGCGCACACACCCTTCTGGACCACCATACTAGCGATGATCATATTGCGCCGACATGCCCGCCGCAACGGGATTCTTTTCGCTAACCGATCTGCGTCTTCATGAGCCGATAGTGACAACACATATGCGCGGTCTTCTGCGCTGAGAGGCTTTTGTAGCTGTGGCCAGTTGTACCAGCACCAGTCGCACCACCCAATCTCCAGAAATTGTGGTAAGCAATACCCATGGTCAATTGGGATCAGTTCGTAATCTGCATGGCCAGTAGTTGTCGACCGACGCTTACGGACTAGGATGTTCGCATCGTTTCGGTCCGTGTTCAGAAGTCGCATGTCCAGAAGTACAATCTTGTGGACTTGATGCGTTGAAAACTGGTTTGGTGCTAGATCACTCACCACGTCATCATGCCGCACAAATTCCTGTAACGACCCCACCTTGAAATGCAGTACGCCCGCACTACCTGTATAGTTGAATACAGGATGCCTCGATTCTACCAGAGATGTAGCTGGGACTCCAGCAAAGTGGGTCCTATTATTGTTCGTAGTAGTAGACACAAAGTTAATGTGACGCCGACCAGAACGCAGCAAAAGAATACAGAGTGCGATTGCAGCAGTACCTTGTCTAGTATATACGCAGCCAGTTCACGTTCACAAGCTTCTCCTGAAAGAATACCCCGACGGAGTCCGCTTCTGTACGTAAAGTCGCAGGAGTGTAAGTCCACCCATTACTATGACCAAGTACTAGCAGACAAAAACTAAGCAGTCGTGACTCACCTGACCCAATTGACCCACTAGCCCGCGAGGGTTGTTTGGCCTGAATGGCTCTTCATCTTGAGGCTTAAAACAGCCAACATTGCGATGGGATGGGTCTTTAAAGAAGTACGTCCCACCTGTGCCGTCCATCGCTAATACCGGTGCAAGTCCTAAGGCAAGTCCTTGTAGCGCCTTTTCAAACATTAGGGACACGGGTTGATACTCAACTTTTCCGTGGGGTAGACAAAGCAAACGCAGCAGCAGCGTACCTGATGTGTGATCTTCATTAGAGCGACTGGAAGTAGGTGCGCGCCGTACGGGTGAATATTAACAACAGGCATCTGCTCTGGCCGCAAGTTCTGCGATGTCTTACCGTTCACTCGCAGAGGCACTGCATCATTCAACATGCCCCCTTCGCCACTATTTCTCTCATTGCTCGAACGCTCCTCACCACAGTCCTGAGTGTACGCCATCGCAAGATTTTGTGGTCTTCGAGCCACGAAATCCACCACAGCGATTATCTTGGTAAATGCCGCACTGCTGCAGATTGTGCGCATTCTTGAGCTCTCGTCCTTGATAGAACAGTTTTGTGCATTGGACGGAACATTGAACACGACCTGCAGTTGATCCTTGATGTCCTTGATGCTTGCCCATGGACGTAGCATAAGCTTCTTGCGGCGCTCAAGCGGGTCACGAAAGTCCTTCACAAACACCACCACAGCTCCATGCCCACTTTCCAGCCAGCCACCAGGCAGCGATCGCGACATCTTTGCCTCGTCCTTCTGCATCACAGCGCCAGCCACTCAGCTATTGATCGCTGGACTTAGAGATGTCGTGCAGCTAAGGTAGAAGCGAGCGAGAGACAAATTCACACAGATACAAGATAGCGAGAGACGAAGAAATAATCGCCAAGCGCGTCCTGCGTAGTGGCACCGGTGCGCACTGAATTGAGCTTTGCAAATTACTCATGCAATCCACATGTCTTTTTGCGCCAATAAGCATAATATACGGTTTAATTGGTAGAAATGCTTGATGTGGCGTTATGCATTTTAATTGGTAGAAATAGTCGACTTTTAATGGCGTTTTAATTTAAAAAGTGCTTTCTTTGGAAAATAACTACTTTCGCGCGTTAAAGACATTTGAGCTCCGTTTTTCGCGCGCTTTGCGTACGATCGTCTCTTGCCGCTGTTTACAAAGATTAAGTGTTAGAATTTTTCAGCTCTGTTCATTTCGAAAGAAACCTACTATGACTTACAACTACAACCTACAGCACCTGCACAAATACGACTTCACCGTCGTCATGGACGCGACGATGACAGAGGAAAAGACCGCCGCCTGGGCGATGGCCTACTAGATAATAACATGCTCTGTCCTCAATGCGCCCTGTCCATGAAGCTCAATATCAAAGCGAAGCACCTGGCGATGCTGCCGCAAGAAGAAGCACGAGGATGAGAAAGAGGTGCAGCGCAGCATCTTGGTACTCATGGCTCCAAGATAAGGCTCAAGCTCTCACAAGCTCTACGGCTCATGTTCGCATGGTGCATGCGAGCGCCACAGACCTAAGCCACACACATGGCAAAGGCGAGCGAGAAGACCGTCTCCGAGTGGGTTGAATAGGGGGGGGGGATATTCCCCAGTGGACGCATGAAGGGCATTGGAAATGCTCAATTTGTAAAACCGACCTTGGGACATTAGGGCAGCTACGACGTCACCGCCGAATTGAGCACCAAGTGTCAGCGGTGTGTGTCTTCCCAGCTAAAAGCACATATGTTAGGGCTGAAGGAGAAAAACATGATGTGGCTCGTTGGGTCGTTTGTTTTGTCTCTAGCGGTAGCCCATTTCATATTGCTCGTTTGGACAGGCTCTGGAAACTAGACAGTCGTTTTCAGAGTGCATGTTAGACTGTTATATATAGCCGATTGCCTTGGTTTATATTTTTCCTCTATATATTAGAGGGCGAAAGGATAATAGACAGACCAGGTGTCTGGTAACAAGTCCCAATGTCACCTGGAGTATTAGCCCACCGTTCAAGGGCCCAGATAGAATAAGAACGGCTGTATATATTTTGCATATATAGGTGTCTTCAGAGAATCTTCGGACTTGATCGGCATGTCATCAGACATTGGGGTGTCTTCAGACTTTGGAGACGGCGGAGCATCCGAGTTCTGGTTTCACCTCATCCACGGACTATCCAGAAGTTGTCGACTCTGAACGCAGATCGATCACCTCCGGGGATTCAACCATATCGGCGCCTCCCTCAGACGCCTCATCACCACCCTCACGGGCAGTGGTCACCTCGTCACCAGAAACTTCGACTTCTGACGGGCCTTAAGAACCTTGCTCACCAGAGACAGCGGGTGTCTTCTGGACTTCTCGTTCCGCAGCAGGCTGGTCTTCGACCGCCGATTCTGGGAAATCTTCTTTTTCACTTCTCCACAGACAAACGCGCAAAATGGTAAACTGTGACTACTTTGCTGCATGCAGCGCTTCATTCAAGCGTACCACAACGAAAGATAAGCAACTCGAGAAAGAACACGGCCGTCCAGATCGACTTTTCTGCACTTCGTGCACCGACAGGGTCCGTTTTTTTTTAAAGAACAGTCATTTACTGGCGAATCACTTCAGCGATCATACTCTCGTGGCGTGCGTTTGCAGAGTTGACGTTCGTCCCATCTAACTTAAACCGATTTGTAACTCTTCTGTTGTGGAAACTCTTATCGATATTGAAGGAGGGGAACTGGCCTGAACCATTTGCTAAACGTCGAGGGCTCGAATGTCTGGCAAACGTCGAGGGTTTAATGCTTCGAGAAATGACCAAGAACGGAGCGACCAGCTCCTGTTTCAGTGGTGCTACTCCTATCTAGCCTTTGCACCTGAAGCAATGTTTCGTCCTGCAATAGACGACAATGATCACCGAGCACCTCATCGTGCTATTCGCTGGTATCTTCTCACATGTCGCTGCAAGAGATTTCTCGACTGGTACAAAGACCCAAATTCGCTTGGAAACCATAACCGAGGCAAGGGTTCACCAGACAAATAGAACAAGTTTCGCACAACTCTGGGAAAAATTGCTGAAGTCTAGAAAAAATCCCGGAAAAAGAAGTGTTGTTCAGAATCTTAACGGTACAAAAGCTGGACTCGCAAACGTTTTTGCTCCTGATACATTGGATGAGGTTATCCGTCATATTGGAAAAATGGAAGATGGTACCGAGCTCTCTGCGACATCCCGGTACAACCAACTGAAATGGTTGGTCAACTTTTCGAGTTTTTGTTTTATGAAAATGGAGGAGTTTTCGACTTTTTGTCAAATCGGTACAAGATGCTGAAAGAAACGACAATCAAGGTGTCAAAGCAGTGAAAAAAAGAAAGAAACGTGGAAGATAAAGCTAACCGCATTATAACTCTTCATTTCAATCGTGGGTTACGGGCGATCTCAAAACGCAGTTTGAACTTTCACAGAGACAGAATGAATAATTCGAGCAGACATATACGTGGCTGCGCGAGATTATCTTCTAGCATTTGTTTTGGTTCCAATATCTCCACAACGTCTTCAGCTTCTTCAACAAATGTATGTTGAAAACATGAAGAAAACAAACAAGACCACTACTTTCTTCTTCCCACGCCATAAGACACACCATATATAAGGACCGGCGATGATATTTGTGCCAAACAGTATGAGCTTTTGTTTTCAACATTTCTGGACTTTTGGGTGGAGTTGTTGAAGCATCAAGCACTCGCGTTGGATAAACCAGGCTTGGAGAAAGAAGCTTCACTATTTGTCAGGGTATTGGGTGTCCCCGACAAGTACCTTACGAAACACTTTCAGAAGCTGGTTGACGTCAAAATCAAAAAGCATGTAACTATTCGGGACTGTCGGAGTATTTACGTGACACATGCCCACCGCGGTGGAGCGTCGGTGAAAATGACGAAGAATTTATCACGGTTAATGAATCGTTCATTCAAGACTCAGGAAGAAATTTACCGGAGTAATACAAGTTGTCAGCGGATTGCCTTGGCTCAGTAGAAAACAGATCAGATTGAGTTATTAACGTCTTCGGAGGTTTTGGAAGAAGAGATGCCTTTACCGCTCTTTCATCAAGATGCGGGCTGTGTTTCTGGACTAGATCTGGAAGATGCTGTGCAAGTTCGATAACAGCAGCGTTCTTCAAATGCAGTGGTCCAGGGATTTACAAAAATCCCATACAAAAAATACCCCCCCCCAAAAAAAAAAAAAGACAGGGACGTGCGCTCCCCATACTTTAGATTAGGTGCGATTACGTGTTTTTCAAAAACATGACACAGATGAGGACCTAAAATTGTCCTTTTTGAGCTACCAAAAATTGTGGCGAAGTGGGTGAACACTTTTGACCGCCCAGGGGGTTGCGTACAGTGTGCCGTCCAAAAGGTAACCGAACACACAAAAAAACTCCGAAAGAGATATAATAGTTGGGTGTCCAGTTGGAGTGAGTCAGTACCACGGCTTGACCTTGTCCCTTAACACCCACAGCTACGCTTTAACTCAGAAATCATCTAGACCAATGATAACTCCATTGCTTCTCTGGCTCTGGGAAACGGCAGTCCATGAAAATTTTGTAGAGTCACAGCTTCACAGTTCGTTTTGGGTTTTCGTCATTTCCGGAGCCAAGTTGGTTTGAAAACGTATGACTGTACCCCCATGTCATATAGACGGGCCATTCTGCCTGTTTCTAAAACTTCGTCAATAGTTTACTTCACTATACAAAAAGTTTACAAGGAAGATGATGGTTATATCCACATGTGACTTAGACGGTCCAATCATCCCGTTTTCAAAACTTCGTCAATACTTCACTTCTCTATACGAAATTTGGAGTGGTGGGGTATTTCGACACGGAGAAGACGATGTTGGGATCTCCATGAGACATAGACGGGCCGAATACCGTATAACAGCTCCATCCTAAAACCCTCTTCTGACTTGAGATATAAGATCTAGCAGACGCATGAGATACTATCGGAAAGAGCATGAAAAAGTACATTTTTTTCATGTACGTAAGAAAGGGACACTGCTGATATAGCCAACGATAGAGCAAGAAACGTCTGAATTTTGATACTGACTTCATATATTAAATCTGGGTGACAGACGAGATACCATCGGAAAGGTACGTTAAATCCACCCAAAAAGATTTGATAGAGTGCAAGTGTAGCCAAACTTATGACGAGATTAATGGGCGTTTGGTGATATTAATCTGTAGTAAGTTGGAGTGAGGTTGCCTTTAAACTTGAATAACTTTGCGAATACTTGACATATGGAAATGCTACTTAGTACGATCGTGTAGCGCGTCCAATTCTACATTGAATCCATCTAAGTAGAACGAGCAGAGTACACGTTGAAGTATAGTTATGGTCAGTCAAAGGCGAAATTTTGACAATTTACTTTGACATTTAATAACTTTGTTAAAAATAAGATTTGGGCGTGCTACCAAGTAAGTACCATCGTGTAAACTACAGTGGAAAAGCATATATATATTTGATCTCGGCGAGAGATATCTATCGCCAGGGCTTTCGGGCGCATTACCGCCCTTTAGTTTAGGCGTCGCGGGTGCACTTTTCCATCTATCGAAGGGTCCAGAAAACCCAAAACGTAATATTCAGTACATCTGGAAATTAACTTTGAGCGTTTACACACATCCACGAGTCTTTAAAAACGCAAAGTGTCTGTCTGTCTGTCCGTCCGTGGTCCACACACCCGGCCACAAAATTTTCATTGGTTAAAACTAAACTAAGTACGATTTCCCTTGCCGACTCTTTTTGATTGCATGTCATTTCAGAAACAGCGCCCGAGGAAGCAGGAAGGACAGCGAAGATGACGCCGGATTCGACAAAGAAGAACGAACTCATGTATGTGCTAATTTATTAATATTATCTTCGTTCCAATTACTTTTTGCTCCGTCACCCCTCTCGCTCTTCGGAGCCCGATGCTGAGGCGCCCATGCTGTCCGCAAGCAGTATGGGAAGTCTCATACCCAATCCGGGGTAAGGGGCAGCACAAACAGCGATAAAAGCCGGCTTTGCCGGGCTGTCTGCCTCTCCCCGGACCCAGTCATCGGTAATGGGACCCGGTGCAATGCGGTGGTAACACCCATTGCACCTCTGTGTCCGTGGCGGAGCACAGTGTGACAACTCTAAGGGTGAAGGAGCCCCCGTTGCTCACCGTACCGGTATAACCGATTTGCTTTATGGGTTAACAGATGCTCTTTAACCCTAATTTTGTTAGCTCATTTATAATTTTTTCTTTATGTAAACTTTAGTAATAAATATTCGGCTCCACGCTCCGTTCTATGCTTAGGAGCTAATACTTAACTGAGTTGTTAGCCACGGCATCCCAAAACCGTCGTCAATACCAACTACCACGTAAAAAGCATTATGTAATGTAATGTATTACGTTTTCGCGTAGCCATATTACGCCTGCGCTAGACTCAACTTAGCTAGTCGGCGGCATAGAGTGGTCTCCGCATACGTCGGGTCTCCTTTCGCCGGCATGGTGCCAACGACGGCCCTCTCCAGGGCTTTCCATTTAGGTTTCGCATTCGCAAGCAGTCTGAGGTGCTCCAGGTCCGAGATGGATCGAAGTCGTAGGGCGTATCCACTTGAGACGAGGTCAGCGTCGAGAATCGTGGGCAACGTGGTGCGTGGCCACCCACGCCACTTGCCGGCCGTAGAGCCGGTGAAGTATGTAGCCATTTGTACGTACGCTGGGATGTCCGGTCTGCGGAGTACGTGCCCGAACAACTGCCATCGAGCCGCGGTGACACGATGGCGAAGCGGGCGTTCCTGGCAGATTTCATAGAGAACAGAGTTAGCGACGCATCGTGGGTAACGGATGTTGAGCACTTGTCGAAGCTGCTGACGGTGGAAGATTCCAGACTGTTGAGCTCAGTTGGCGTGAGTGCCCATGTCCCGCAGTTGTAGAGCCAGAACAGGTGGTACGTAGCAGTTGTACCAGTTAGATCCGGGTGCTGTCGCTGACGTGATGAGGTCGTAGCCAGATACTCCAGAGGCGACGGAGCGCTGTTGCCGCGAGCTGCTTGCGTCGTACAAGCTCTTCAGAGTCTCCAAGGAGGCTGCCAAGTTTGCTCGTCAGTCGCCATGCTTCCTCTGCAGCGCGGGTATGGCGTGTTGGCCCCGATGGACGGACATAGCACTTGAGTATCGTCAGTTCTGTCTTGGACTCGTTCATTGTCAGGCACCATCTTGCCAAGATCGCTGATGCTTCTTTCTGGATCCGGATAGCGAGCTCGGGGTCACGGCAGATAAAGTCGGCATCGTCCGCGTAGACAATCATTTGCTCGAGTAGGTTCCTTGGGACAGTGATGTTGCTTGAAAGATCTCGGAGTGCTGCTTCTAAATAGATCACAAAGAGAACAGGTGAGAGTGAGTCGCCCTGAGGCGTTCCGACGTTGCTGCTAAACGGTTGTAGCGACTTGGATCCAGTTCGAAGTGATAGTGTCGTGTCCGCGAGAAGGAGCTGGATAAGTCGAATTTCGTCATCTTGTAGGAAGGTCTTGAGTACGTTCAGGAGTTTGTTGCAGTCAATGGTGTCAAACGCTCGCGAAAGGTCGATACCGAGCACGTAGATGGTTTCACGGTAGCGTTGGACGCGGGCGCAGAGCCATTTATGGGCCCAAACAGCATCTGCCGTGCTGCATTGCTTGCGAAAGCCGCTTTGATGAGGCGACAGGTAGTTGTCCACGGCGGAAGAAATCCGGGCGAGAACGACGAGCGAAACGGCCTTGCGGACGCTGGAGAGCAGCACAATTGGACGGAGATTTGAGCATAGTCCTCGCGGTTTGTTGGGCTTTGGAAGACATAATAGTGTGCCTTCTTTGAGTGGCAATGGCTGGCCTTGAGCGAAGCTGTCGTTGATGATATCGGCAACGTGGGGGGCCAGTACGGATGAGCCGTATTTAAGTAGTTCCGCGGGAATGTCGTCGGGCCCTGATGCCCGTCCGTTATTGAGACGGCGGGACGCTGTTGCAACTTCTTCAGTGGTGATCGGACAGGACAGTGGTCGCGGCTCACAGTCCGGAGAGATTGCTGGTCGATCTGGATTGTGGAACTGTTTCTGAAAGTGGGTGTTCACGATAGAGTTAGTTGTACGTTGGTGCAGGATATACTTACCTTCCTGATCGACGAGGAGTAGCGGTCGATGACGTCTACAATGGATCTCTTTTACAGCCGCGTACATTCGTGCAGAGGCGCTCATGTTTTCGATGCGAGTGACCTTCTCATCAAGAATTTGATTAGCAAGGTCACGGCAGCGGTCTTGGATTCGGTGGAGTATCTTGTTGCGCTCTGTGCGGAGAACGTGTACGTTGGCGGCGCGGTCGTTGTAGATGCGCAATCGGAGTACTCGTTGGGCTTCGGAGACCTTCTGTAATTCTGGGTCCTGATAGCGCTGCTGGCTGGATCCGTTGCTCGATACGCCAATTGTTTCTTCGGCTGCCCGGTGGATCCGTTGAAAGGTGGCCTCCCAGCGTTGTAGCACCGTACCGCGAGATTGGGTGTTGTCGGTCGACAATACTTGTTTGAGCGCTTCTGTGTATTGGCCACGGACGCGTTCGTCGTGGACAAGACAGTCCCGTGCTAGTCGCAGTGGCAGGTCGGGTCGCCGGTTGGTATTGTGATTGAAGCGCTGTTGATGCGTCGGCTTGTCGAGAAAAAAGTCAGCGGTGATGAGCTTGTGATCTGATGCCGTGAGGGTCCCTCCCCATGATCGTGCGTCCACACATAAGCGACGGCAATTTTGGGGACAGAGAATGTAGTCGATCTGGTTGTAGATGCAGTAAGAAGTCCGGCGTTGCGTCCATGAAGTCCTGTAGCGGGCGCGCTTTTTAACTCATGTGTTCACAGCGAAGAGATGGTGAGCAGAACAAAAGTCAGCGAGGGCATGTCCGTTGCGGTTGCGGCCGCCGCGTCCGTAGGTCCCCATGTAAGCGTCCTCCGTGTCGCGTTGGCCGAGCTTTGCGTTAAAGTCGCCTGTCACGAGCGTTACGTCGCGGCGAGGTAGCTCAGACAGTAGTGCGCTTAGCTTGTCGTAGAAGCGGGTAGCCTCCGTGTGAGGACGACCGCTGTGAGGGGAGTACGCTGTAATGACGTGTACAGTTCCTGCGTGGGGAAGCTTGAGCTGGAGAACTCCAATGCGGTCACTGTGAGCCCAGAATCGGGTAAGATATGGGCGGATGCGGGGAGAGACGGCGAACCCAACGCCATGACGCTCCTCCGTGGCCGGCAGGTGTAGTCTCCGATGAGTCTTTTGTCGAGAGTGAAGATCTTGGTCTCTTGTAGTCCGAGAACGTCGATGCGGTAGCGTCTGAGGTCCTGGGGGAGCGTGTCTTCTTTCTTGTGGTGCGAACCTAGTGATTGGACATTAAACGTGCCTAATCTGAATCGGTTAGAACGTCGTAAACGGCGCGGAGAGAAACTGTAAGTGAATGTTGGCGCTGGTGCTGTGGAGGGGGAGATATGGAGACCCGCTAAGGACGCCCATGAAGGGCCTACCAGAAGCGCGCAGCTAGCGTCTACCAGCCGCACGTTTCCGGGGGAGGGCGTCACCCCAACCCCAACCAAAAAAAACAGCATTATACCAAAAACAAATACAAACAATTGCTGGTGGTTTAAAAAATCAAATAAAAGTAGCTTTAATTGTTATTGTGTGATCCACAGTAATAGTGAACGGTATACTTAAGGACCTGGAAACCTGATTTGTGTACCGTGCAGCCCATTATACACGGAGGAAGGTGGATGCCTAGAGAAGTAAGACTTGATCGGTCATCCGTGCAGCCCGCGGTTGATAGAGGAAAGTAGATGCTTCGTTGGTTCGTAACGGCGTGCGGGGAGACAAACAAGGACACTAAATTAAAGAAGCACATCAAAAGAGGCCGTGAAATTAATACAAAGGTACCCCCACTTAAAGGTTTGTAGAAGATTCTAAATAGATAGTCATTGGATCTGAGCCAAAGAGAAATAGTGACGGGTGAAGCTTTAAGAAGAAAGTTGACTTGGTAGACGTGTATGACTGTGTACCCTTATCGAGGAGCGATCGGTTTGCCCGAGGCCATTGACGAACTTGGCTGTCCACCCGCATCGGTAGACAGTTGGTGGCGAGCTCGCGAAAGGCTGCGCGCCTTCAAGGGGACAAGCTGTCGAAGACGACAAAGGGGCAGGGACTGAAAGGAGAGCTTCCCTTTCACACCTGCCCTGGTGACTTTCATGAAGGACATTCGACGAGATGAAGAGGTATATTTAATTCTTTATTTTTAATTAAAACTTTGTTTGACAATCTGTTTGTGTGCTACCAGTGGCTTACGACTTCAATTATGATAGGTTTCATTGAAGAAAACTACAGTGAGTGGCTCGAGAATTAACAGAAAGATAAAACATCTGAGCTTAGCTGCCGAAGGGCTCTTGAGCGCTTGTTGCAGCGCACTGCCAAACGGTAAATATTTTTGCGTATTTTTTTTAATATTTTTAAATTGCCCAATATTATTTTTTTCTTTTAGGTATGGGTTTTCAACTCAAAAAGCACAAGAAACTAAGCTGCCTTCTGCAGACTTACTTAAGATTAAAACGGACTTTTCTAAAGCGTTTTGGGCCAGATACAATTCCTACTCTCCATCCGAGATTTACAACGTTGACGAGACTGCAATGAATTTTGACATGCCACCAGCGAGGACTTGGGGCATCAAAGGAAGAAAAGGTTCGGCAAAAGTCAGAGACTTGTCCAAACATTCAGGACGGATGACTGCTGTTCTCACTATTCGAGCTGACGGTTAGTTTTTTATTTTTAATTTTCTTTAACAATTCTAAAGTTATATTTTTTTGTGTATTAGGAAAAAAACTTCCCATTCTTTTCATTTTGCGAGGCCAACTAGGAGGTAGAATAGAGTCGAAGGAGCTACAGACCTTTCCAAAGGAGCACTATTACACGGTGCAGGAGGCAGGGTGGATGGATGCAGTAGGATGGAAGTTTTATGCTAAGGAGCTGCTAAAATATGCAGTAGATGGCCCAGCACTTCTACTGGTCGACAATTTCGACAGCCATGTGTCAGAGGAAGGAGTGTGCGTTGTGGCAGAAGAAGCATGTGCGACAGTAGTACCATTGCCCCCCAAAAGCACTTCGGTGTGCCAACCGCTGGATGTAGGGGTGATGGGACCACTAAAAGCAAGGATTCGAGGTGCCTACACTCCTAAAAGGGGGCTTTCTCTCCCAGAAAAACGTCTAATTGCTGTTAAAGCCACAATTAAGGCGTGGGAGGCGTTTCCAGCAGACCAAGTAATTCGTAGCTTTACAACAGCAATTCCTAGGTTGGAGACTGCAATTGTTTAATCGACTAAAAACAAGTCCATGGTTTGCACATTTTGAAGTTTATGTTAACCAATCAAAATATAGATCTTAACGAGCCCGAGTTTTTGTGTCACATATTTTTGTATGGAAAGCTGAACTGATTTCCCCGAGTTTTTGTGTCGTTGTCTGTTTCCCGTTGTAATGGCTTGTATTCACGATAGAACATTTCTAAACGTTGATTGGTTAGAATCGTAATGTGCCGTGAAGTAGGATAAATATTCGCCAGGTAGTCGCCTATGTGTCGCGCACATGTTGTCTATTCCGATATTGCTTGTATTGTGGTACACGCAACTTTTCGATGCTGATTGGCGATAAATAGATTAGAAAACATATGTCAATGTGATATAGTTGGGTTCGGCGATGTAAAAAATGCACACATGTACAATTTCAGCAGCCGTGCGTATCGCCGTCATCAGTACTATAGGACCGTACCGGCATTCTGGACTGATAGCAGCTTGCGCATGCGCTCGCACGGCGTCAAACGAGTCGAGGTACTAGCAGCGGGGTTGTTGCTGTCGTTTTGGGCGGTCGGGGTGGGCATGCGCCGCATTTCTTCTTGGGGCACTTGTCTTTTAGATCGTAGGCGTTCCTTGCCCGTCATTCGGCAAATACAGTTATGATGCCAAGTCATAGATGTTAATCTATAGCAAACTATGGGATCTTAAAATTACACACTTTTGGTTTCTATGAGCACATTATATATTTATTTATTTATGTATTTATTTATTGCGAGAGTTCGATATTTATGTTTATATTATTGTTGTTCGAAATCCCCCAGCCGCCGAAGGCCGGTGTGCAGTACATCATAACAGCGCGTCATGTACTGACGACCACCACCGTGCAGAAAGCAGCAATACCCAGAAGGTATATAGTAGTAATAGTTGTAGTAGTAGTTTGTATGCCTTGCGCACATAATGTCATTCGCGGTAAAACTAAGGTAAAACAGAGTAACGTGACATTTCAAGTGCATATTAACGCTTCTGTATCACACCCAATTCTTACTTTGAAGTGTCTAACTGCTACGTATATCTGTAGAGATACCGTCCGAACTACGCACTTTGACGTGACCGGAAGGCCCGTCATCTAATCAGTAGAACATGCTTAACAATATAGGACTACCAGATGAAGGTGTTAAAGAATTTGAGGCCTTACCTCGAATCTCGACTTAGAGCAAGTCGTTCGAGGTGAGGCCTCAAATTTAATGCTGTAGCATGTCGAGAATAGCCGGTCATCCGCCGATCGCTGACGAGTATCTATCTACCAATGAAAGCGTACCAAACAAGCACAATTCGGGTATCCACCAATGGGCGCTTGCCAAACAAGATGGCTCTGCAGCCCTGTACCAGTCGGACGACCATGAGGAGCTGGACGAGGACTGCTAAGTGCTGAAGGACGGCTATCATGACCTAAACGACAGCTACGAGGCCCTGAACGACGACTACAAGGGACGTGAAAGACGACCACGAGGACCTAAAACCCTAGGCCAAAACCCTGGTCTGTTGCTATTTTGCGTTTCTGTTTCTCTGCTATAGAGATGTTTGTACGGTACGAACATCATGCAGTTCCCACCGTTTAAAAAATAACGAGGCAGCATATTTATGGGTCGGGTGAGTGACGTGTACGACACAAAATGATACGTCTCGCGACTTCTACACACGCACTGACTATACATATATGTTGGTTACCTGTATTTGTGCTCATAATCAGGCCATGTCGCGACCATCTACCTGGTGTGTATCGCGGGAAAGCGTGTGTACCTGTATTGTTAGGTAGTGCGCCTACTACTACGCGTGTTTCCCGTTGTAATGGCTTTGTATTCACGATAGAACATTTCTAAACGTTGATTGGTTAGAATCGTAATGTGCCGTGAAGTAGGATAAATATTCGCCAGGTAGTCGCCTATGTGTCGCGCACATGTTGTCTATTCCGATATTGCTTGTATTGTGGTACACGCAACTTTTCGATGCTGATTGGCGATAAATAGATTAGAAAACATATGTCAATGTGATATAGTTGGGTTCGGCGATGTAAAAAATGCACACATGTACAATTTCAGCAGCCGTGCGTATCGCCGTCATCAGTACTATAGGACCGTACCGGCATTCTGGACTGATAGCAGCTTGCGCATGCGCTCGCACGGCGTCAAACGAGTCGAGGTACTAGCAGCGGGGTTGTTGCTGTCGTTTTGGGCGGTCGGGGTGGGCATGCGCCGCATTTCTTCTTGGGGCACTTGTCTTTTAGATCGTAGGCGTTCCTTGCCCGTCATTCGGCAAATACAGTTATGATGCCAAGTCATAGATGTTAATCTATAGCAAACTATGGGATCTTAAAATTACACACTTTTTGGTTTCTATGAGCACATTATATATTTATTTATTTATGTATTTATTTATTGCGGAGAGTTCGATATTTATGTTTATATTATTGTTGTTCGAAATCCCCCAGCCGCCGAAGGCCGGTGTGCAGTACATCATAACAGCGCGTCATGTACTGACGACCACCACCGTGCAGAAAGCAGCAATACCCAGAAGGTATATAGTAGTAATAGTTGTAGTAGTAGTTTGTATGCCTTGCGCACATAATGTCATTCGCGGTAAAACTAAGGTAAAACAGAGTAACGTGACATTTCAAGTGCATATTAACGCTTCTGTATCACACCCAATTCTTACTTTGAAGTGTCTAACTGCTACGTATATCTGTAGAGATACCGTCCGAACTACGCACTTTGACGTGACCGGAAGGCCCGTCATCTAATCAGTAGAACATGCTTAACAATATAGGACTACCAGATGAAGGTGTTAAATTTGAGGCCTTACCTCGAATCTCGACTTAGAGCAAGTCGTTCGAGGTGAGGCCTCAAATTTAATGCTGTAGCATGTCGAGAATAGCCGGTCATCCGCCGATCGCTGACGAGTATCTATCTACCAATGAAAGCGTACCAAACAAGCACAATTCGGGTATCCACCAATGGGCGCTTGCCAAACAAGATGGCTCTGCAGCCCTGTACCAGTCGGACGACCATGAGGAGCTGGACGAGGACTGCTAAGTGCTGAAGGACGGCTATCATGACCTAAACGACAGCTACGAGGCCCTGAACGACGACTACAAGGACGTGAAAGACGACCACGAGGACCTAAAACCCTAGGCCAAAACCCTGGTCTGTTGCTATTTTGCGTTTCTGTTTCTCTGCTATAGAGATGTTTGTACGGTACGAACATCATGCAGTTCCCACCGTTTAAAAAATAACGAGGCAGCATATTTATGGGTCGGGTGAGTGACGTGTACGACACAAATGATACGTCTCGCGACTTCTACACACGCACTGACTATACATATATGTTGGTTACCTGTATTTGTGCTCATAATCAGGCCATGTCGCGACCATCTACCTGGTGTGTATCGCGGGAAAGCGTGTACCTGTATTGTTAGGTAGTGCGCCTACTACTACGCGTGTTTCCCGTTGTAATGGCTTGTATTCACGATAGAACATTTCTAAACGTTGATTGGTTAGAATCGTAATGTGCCGTGAAGTAGGATAAATATTCGCCAGGTAGTCGCCTATGTGTCGCGCACGTGTTGTCTATCCGATATTGCTTTTATAGTGGTACACGCTACTTTTCGATGTTGATTGGCCATAGATATAATAGAAAACATATGATAATGTGAAATCGTTGGGTTCAGCGATGTAAAAATGCACACATGTACAATTTCAGCAGCCGTGCGTATCGCCGTCATCAGTACTATAGGACCGTACCGGCATTCTGGACTGATAGCAGCTTGCGCATGCGCTCGCACGGCGTCAAACGAGTCGAGGTACTAGCAGCGGGGTTGTTGCTGTCGTTTTGGGCGGTCGGGGTGGGCATGCGCCGCATTTCTTCTTGGGGCACTTGTCTTTTAGATCGTAGGCGTTCCTTGCCCGTCATTCGGCAAATACAGTTATGATGCCAAGTCATAGATGTTAATCTATAGCAAACTATGGGATCTTAAAATTACACACTTTTTGGTTTCTATGAGCACATTATATATTTATTTATTTATGTATTTATTTATTGCGGAGAGTTCGATATTTATGTTTATATTATTGTTGTTCGAAATCCCCCAGCCGCCGAAGGCCGGTGTGCAGTACATCATAACAGCGCGTCATGTACTGACGACCACCACCGTGCAGAAAGCAGCAATACCCAGAAGGTATATAGTAGTAATAGTTGTAGTAGTAGTTTGTATGCCTTGCGCACATAATGTCATTCGCGGTAAAACTAAGGTAAAACAGAGTAACGTGACATTTCAAGTGCATATTAACGCTTCTGTATCACACCCAATTCTTACTTTGAAGTGTCTAACTGCTACGTATATCTGTAGAGATACCGTCCGAACTACGCACTTTGACGTGACCGGAAGGCCCGTCATCTAATCAGTAGAACATGCTTAACAATATAGGACTACCAGATGAAGGTGTTAAATTTGAGGCCTTACCTCGAATCTCGACTTAGAGCAAGTCGTTCGAGGTGAGGCCTCAAATTTAATGCTGTAGCATGTCGAGAATAGCCGGTCATCCGCCGATCGCTGACGAGTATCTATCTACCAATGAAAGCGTACCAAACAAGCACAATTCGGGTATCCACCAATGGGCGCTTGCCAAACAAGATGGCTCTGCAGCCCTGTACCAGTCGGACGACCATGAGGAGCTGGACGAGGACTGCTAAGTGCTGAAGGACGGCTATCATGACCTAAACGACAGCTACGAGGCCCTGAACGACGACTACAAGGACGTGAAAGACGACCACGAGGACCTAAAACCCTAGGCCAAAACCCTGGTCTGTTGCTATTTTGCGTTTCTGTTTCTCTGCTATAGAGATGTTTGTACGGTACGAACATCATGCAGTTCCCACCGTTTAAAAAATAACGAGGCAGCATATTTATGGGTCGGGTGAGTGACGTGTACGACACAAATGATACGTCTCGCGACTTCTACACACGCACTGACTATACATATATGTTGGTTACCTGTATTTGTGCTCATAATCAGGCCATGTCGCGACCATCTACCTGGTGTGTATCGCGGGAAAGCGTGTGTACCTGTATTGTTAGGTAGTGCGCCTACTACTACGCGTGTTTCCCGTTGTAATGGCTTGTATTCACGATAGAACATTTCTAAACGTTGATTGGTTAGAATCGTAATGTGCCGTGAAGTAGGATAAATATTCGCCAGGTAGTCGCCTATGTGTCGCGCACATGTTGTCTATTCCGATATTGCTTGTATTGTGGTACACGCAACTTTTCGATGCTGATTGGCGATAAATAGATTAGAAAACATATGTCAATGTGATATAGTTGGGTTCGGCGATGTAAAAAATGCACACATGTACAATTTCAGCAGCCGTGCGTATCGCCGTCATCAGTACTATAGGACCGTACCGGCATTCTGGACTGATAGCAGCTTGCGCATGCGCTCGCACGGCGTCAAACGAGTCGAGGTACTAGCAGCGGGGTTGTTGCTGTCGTTTTGGGCGGTCGGGGTGGGCATGCGCCGCATTTCTTCTTGGGGCACTTGTCTTTTAGATCGTAGGCGTTCCTTGCCCGTCATTCGGCAAATACAGTTATGATGCCAAGTCATAGATGTTAATCTATAGCAAACTATGGGATCTTAAAATTACACACTTTTTGGTTTCTATGAGCACATTATATATTTATTTATTTATGTATTTATTTATTGCGGAGAGTTCGATATTTATGTTTATATTATTGTTGTTCGAAATCCCCAGCCGCCGAAGGCCGGTATGCAGTACATCATAACAGCGCGTCATGTACTGACGACCACCACCGTGCAGAAAGCAGCAATACAGAAGGTATATAGTAGTAATAGTTGTAGTAGTAGTTTGTATGCCTTGCGCACATAATGTCATTCGCGGTAAAACTAAGGTAAAACAGAGTAACGTGACATTTCAAGTGCATATTAACGCTTCTGTATCACACCCAATTCTTACTTTGAAGTGTCTAACTGCTACGTATATCTGTAGAGATACCGTCCGAACTACGCACTTTGACGTGACCGGAAGGCCCGTCATCTAATCAGTAGAACATGCTTAACAATATAGGACTACCAGATGAAGGTGTTAAATTTGAGGCCTTACCTCGAATCTCGACTTAGAGCAAGTCGTTCGAGGTGAGGCCTCAAATTTAATGCTGTAACATGTCGAGAATAGCCGGTCATCCGCCGATCGCTGACGAGTATCTATCTACCAATGAAAGCGTACCAAACAAGCACAATTCGGGTATCCACCAATGGGCGCTTGCCAAACAAGATGGCTCTGCAGCCCTGTACCAGTCGGACGACCATGAGGAGCTGGACGAGGACTGCTAAGTGCTGAAGGACGGCTATCATGACCTAAACGACAGCTACGAGGCCCTGAACGACGACTACAAGGACGTGAAAGACGACCACGAGGACCTAAAACCCTAGGCCAAAACCCTGGTCTGTTGCTATTTTGCGTTTCTGTTTCTCTGCTATAGAGATGTTTGTACGGTACGAACATCATGCAGTTCCCACCGTTTAAAAAATAACGAGGCAGCATATTTATGGGTCGGGTGAGTGACGTGTACGACACAAATGATACGTCTCGCGACTTCTACACACGCACTGACTATACATATATGTTGGTTACCTGTATTTGTGCTCATAATCAGGCCATGTCGCGACCATCTACCTGGTGTGTATCGCGGGAAAGCGTGTGTACCTGTATTGTTAGGTAGTGCGCCTACTACTACGCGTGTTTCCCGTTGTAATGGCTTGTATTCACGATAGAACATTTCTAAACGTTGATTGGTTAGAATCGTAATGTGCCGTGAAGTAGGATAAATATTCGCCAGGTAGTCGCCTATGTGTCGCGCACATGTTGTCTATTCCGATATTGCTTGTATTGTGGTACACGCAACTTTTCGATGCTGATTGGCGATAAATAGATTAGAAAACATATGTCAATGTGATATAGTTGGGTTCGGCGATGTAAAAAATGCACACATGTACAATTTCAGCAGCCGTGCGTATCGCCGTCATCAGTACTATAGGACCGTACCGGCATTCTGGACTGATAGCAGCTTGCGCATGCGCTCGCACGGCGTCAAACGAGTCGAGGTACTAGCAGCGGGGTTGTTGCTGTCGTTTTGGGCGGTCGGGGTGGGCATGCGCCGCATTTCTTCTTGGGGCACTTGTCTTTTAGATCGTAGGCGTTCCTTGCCCGTCATTCGGCAAATACAGTTATGATGCCAAGTCATAGATGTTAATCTATAGCAAACTATGGGATCTTAAAGTTACACACTTTTTGGTTTCTATGAGCACATTATATATTTTTTTATTTATGTACTAGCCGGGCGCCGCCGCTACGCGGCGGTGTGTTTGGGTTGTAAGGCTTTGGTCAGTAAAAAGTATTTTTTTATATTTAAAAAGCAATTTTTTAAAAAGATTTTCAGTTTTAATTTTCACGTTTAATATTTGTCAAACTTGAAAATATTATGTTTGTAAAAGTAAGAGGTTCGAACCAGGAATCCACATTTCAAACACACGTTGCACAGCCATCTAGGGTAGAGTTCGTTTTGACATATGGTATTTAAAAGAATGTTTACGGCAAATTATTTTAACAGCGTAAAAGTTATTTTGTACCACACAATAAAGGGTAGTTTTCAGGTTAGCTTTACACATAACGTTTTAAACACCTGCTTTCCTATACATCTTTTTGACTTCCTGTCTTGCACGCACATTGAAATCATTCACCCGCGAGTCGTCGGACTGACTGACTGACACTGACTGACTGACTGGCTGACTGACTGACTTACTTACTTACTTACTTACTTACTTACTTTCTTACTCACTCTCACTCACTCACTCACCCACTCTCACTCGCTTCCTAGCTTGCTCTCACTGACTTACGTCCTTACGGACTTGCGTACTTAATTTGCACACACACACACACACACACACACACACACACACACACACACACACACACACACACACACACGTGAGCGCAAACCTATACCGGTTTCTTCCTTCCCGCTAAACCATTTGTAGAACATGGGCAGCTCTAGAGAAGAACTGTAGACAAATAAACATGTTCGTTTCCGCCTCCGGCTCGAACCCGTCCTGCTGCTCGCCTGTCAATTCGGGAAATGATGACACGGATCGCGTTTACATCGTTGAAGTAAAAATCACCATCCTAAAGTAGGTTCCTGAAGTACAATAAATTGGCATGTCCTTCAGTGCGCCTTGACGGGCGAGTTGCTTGAGTGCTTCCAGAGTCTTCAGGTGTAAGTGTAAAGCAGAAAACAACAACGGTGAGTGAAATCACTTGAAGATGACCAAGTTACAAATTTGTATATACATCTATTTCTTTAGACATAGTTTTAGAGGGTTTTATTCTTGGCGGATTTTCCTGTCGTGTCATTTGTGGAAGATATTTTCCAGTGAGTGCCGTCGTTGTCTGTAAGAGAAAGGTTAGTGTCGAGTGCGGGGACTTCGATTCCCGCACGATTCCCGCTTTCACCTTTCGCGGCGAAGAACGCGTCGCTCTGCTCTCGGGGTAGGGGCCATTGACGCGTGACACAACAGTAACAATAAAGTAAAAAGCAAGAAGAGAGTTAACCCCTTGGTTCCCAAGAAATATACACCATAACACGCTAATGAACGTCATAAGTACACCATACGCACATTACTTCGAGTTTGTATGATGCATAGCCACGACATGAAGATCGGTGTATTAATTTTCAAAAGGTTTTATTTTCAATGTCGTCTAATATACACCTTTGTCGATCACATTGAGTCCTCAATGTCGTAACTTACCGCCACTATTTCAGATCAGACAAGAACATAACTGCAGTCATGGCAACAAAAGGTACACCAATTCAAGGAAGTGTGTGTTACAACTCGACACTTCCTAACACTCATCAATTGACACGCAGGCCTCTTATTGCTTTGAGCGTATACAGTATGTATTCCACTACACAATACTGTACTGCACCCTGGCCTACAAAACCCCCCATCAGGCTCCATTCCCGAGTTAAGGACCAACCCACAGGCTTTAGTTGACGCCTGAAATGTCCAAAATCAATGTCACGTGCCACCTCGACAGCGGATTCCTTTGTTCTGCGGCTTGTCAGATGTGCGCCATTGAGCTAATGAATGGTTTGTGTGACTGTCGGCACCTGGATTCTTTCCCGCTTTCAAATCATCAAGATAGATCGTCCTGGTTCTGAAGGTGGTCCAAATCACCTCTAGCATCTTATGCTCCAATTTAGACTTGATTAAAGTATTGCCCGATCTATTTTCTATTGTTAATTGCCGTATGTCGTAACTTACGACATAGTGATTTTGCTATGGCGTAAGATACGACGTTGGGAGTAGAGGGGTTAAACAAACAAATAAAAACGTTAAAGCAAAATAATAACAAAAAAGTAAAACAAATAAAACAAAAAAAATAAAAGTAAATTCGGTTATAACAAAAGTAAAAAAGTAAAAACAAATAACAGTAAAAAGTAAAAATTGACATAAAAAGCAAAATTAGCTGAAAAGTGCTTTGTAGCCGCCTTCGCTGCGCTCGGCAGCAACTAATTGGTTAAAAATATTTAAAACATATAATTGGCTAAAATCGATATGGTGATCCGTGTGACGGACAGACAGACAGACAGACAGACACCATGCTCTCCTCATTTTTAAGATTTATTTATTGCGGAGAGTTCGATATTTATGTTTATATTATTGTTGTTCGAAATCCCCCAGCCGCCGAAGGCCGGTGTGCAGTACATCATAACAGCGCGTCATGTACTGACGACCACCACCGTGCAGAAAGCAGCAATACCCAGAAGGTATATAGTAGTAATAGTTGTAGTAGTAGTTTGTATGCCTTGCGCACATAATGTCATTCGCGGTAAAACTAAGGTAAAACAGAGTAACGTGACATTTCAAGTGCATATTAACGCTTCTGTATCACACCCAATTCTTACTTTGAAGTGTCTAACTGCTACGTATATCTGTAGAGATACCGTCCGAACTACGCACTTTGACGTGACCGGAAGGCCCGTCATCTAATCAGTAGAACATGCTTAACAATATAGGACTACCAGATGAAGGTGTTAAATTTGAGGCCTTACCTCGAATCTCGACTTAGAGCAAGTCGTTCGAGGTGAGGCCTCAAATTTAATGCTGTAGCATGTCGAGAATAGCCGGTCATCCGCCGATCGCTGACGAGTATCTACCAATGAAAGCGTACCAAACAAGCACAATTCGGGTATCCACCAATGGGCGCTTGCCAAACAAGATGGCTCTGCAGCCCTGTACCAGTCGGACGACCATGAGGAGCTGGACGAGGACTGCTAAGTGCTGAAGGACGGCTATCATGACCTAAACGACAGCTACGAGGCCCTGAACGACGACTACAAGGACGTGAAAGACGACCACGAGGACCTAAAACCCTAGGCCAAAACCCTGGTCTGTTGCTATTTTGCGTTTCTGTTTCTCTGCTATAGAGATGTTTGTACGGTACGAACATCATGCAGTTCCCACCGTTTAAAAATAACGAGGCAGCATATTTATGGGTCGGGTGAGTGACGTGTACGACACAAATGATACGTCTCGCGACTTCTACACACGCACTGACTATACATATATGTTGGTTACCTGTATTTGTGCTCATAATCAGGCCATGTCGCGACCATCTACCTGGTGTGTATCGCGGGAAAGCGTGTACCTGTATTGTTAGGTAGTGCGCCTACTACTACGCGTGTTTCCCGTTGTAATGGCTTGTATTCACGATAGAACATTTCTAAACGTTGATTGGTTAGAATCGTAATGTGCCGTGAAGTAGGATAAATATTCGCCAGGTAGTCGCCTATGTGTCGCGCACATGTTGTCTATTCCGATATTGCTTGTATTGTGGTACACGCAACTTATCGATGCTGATTGGCGATAAATAGATTAGAAAACATATGTCAATGTGATATAGTTGGGTTCGGCGATGTAAAAAATGCACACATGTACAATTTCAGCAGCCGTGCGTATCGCCGTCATCAGTACTATAGGACCGTACCGGCATTCTGGACTGATAGCAGCTTGCGCATGCGCTCGCACGGCGTCAAACGAGTCGAGGTACTAGCAGCGGGGTTGTTGCTGTCGTTTTGGGCGGTCGGGGTGGGCATGCGCCGCATTTCTTCTTGGGGCACTTGTCTTTTAGATCGTAGGCGTTCCTTGCCCGTCATTCGGCAAATACAGTTATGATGCCAAGTCATAGATGTTAATCTATAGCAAACTATGGGATCTTAAAATTACACACTTTTGGTTTCTATGAGCACATTATATATTTATTTATTTATGTATTTATTTATTGCGGAGAGTTCGATATTTATGTTTATATTATTGTTGTTCGAAATCCCCCAGCCGCCGAAGGCCGGTGTGCAGTACATCATAACAGCGCGTCATGTACTGACGACCACCACCGTGCAGAAAGCAGCAATACCCAGAAGGTATATAGTAGTAATAGTTGTAGTAGTAGTTTGTATGCCTTGCGCACATAATGTCATTCGCGGTAAAACTAAGGTAAAACAGAGTAACGTGACATTTCAAGTGCATATTAACGCTTCTGTATCACACCCAATTCTTACTTTGAAGTGTCTAACTGCTACGTATATCTGTAGAGATACCGTCCGAACTACGCACTTTGACGTGACCGGAAGGCCCGTCATCTAATCAGTAGAACATGCTTAACAATATAGGACTACCAGATGAAGGTGTTAGAATTTGAGGCCTTACCTCGAATCTCGACTTAGAGCAAGTCGTTCGAGGTGAGGCCTCAAATTTAATGCTGTAACATGTCGAGAATAGCCGGTCATCCGCCGATCGCTGACGAGTATCTACCAATGAAAGCGTACCAAACAAGCACAATTCGGGTATCCACCAATGGGCGCTTGCCAAACAAGATGGCTCTGCAGCCCTGTACCAGTCGGACGACCATGAGGAGCTGGACGAGGACTGCTAAGTGCTGAAGGACGGCTATCATGACCTAAACGACAGCTACGAGGCCCTGAACGACGACTACAAGGACGTGAAAGACGACCACGAGGACCTAAAACCCTAGGCCAAAACCCTGGTCTGTTTGCTATTTTGCGTTTCTGTTTCTCTGCTATAGAGATGTTTGTACGGTACGAACATCATGCAGTTCCCACCGTTTAAAAATAACGAGGCAGCATATTTATGGGTCGGGTGAGTGACGTGTACGACACAAATGATACGTCTCGCGACTTCTACACACGCACTGACTATACATATATGTTGGTTACCTGTATTTGTGCTCATAATCAGGCCATGTCGCGACCATCTACCTGGTGTGTATCGCGGGAAAGCGTGTGTACCTGTATTGTTAGGTAGTGCGCCTACTACTACGCGTGTTTCCCGTTGTAATGGCTTGTATTCACGATAGAACATTTCTAAACGTTGATTGGTTAGAATCGTAATGTGCCGTGAAGTAGGATAAATATTCGCCAGGTAGTCGCCTATGTGTCGCGCACATGTTGTCTATTCCGATATTGCTTGTATTGTGGTACACGCAACTTATCGATGCTGATTGGCGATAAATAGATTAGAAAACATATGTCAATGTGATATAGTTGGGTTCGGCGATGTAAAAAATGCACACATGTACAATTTCAGCAGCCGTGCGTATCGCCGTCATCAGTACTATAGGACCGTACCGGCATTCTGGACTGATAGCAGCTTGCGCATGCGCTCGCACGGCGTCAAACGAGTCGAGGTACTAGCAGCGGGGTTGTTGCTGTCGTTTTGGGCGGTCGGGGTGGGCATGCGCCGCATTTCTTCTTGGGGCACTTGTCTTTTAGATCGTAGGCGTTCCTTGCCCGTCATTCGGCAAATACAGTTATGATGCCAAGTCATAGATGTTAATCTATAGCAAACTATGGGATCTTAAAATTACACACTTTTTGGTTTCTATGAGCACATTATATATTTATTTATTTATGTATTTATTTATTGCGGAGAGTTCGATATTTATGTTTATATTATTGTTGTTCGAAATCCCCCAGCCGCCGAAGGCCGGTGTGCAGTACATCATAACAGCGCGTCATGTACTGACGACCACCACCGTGCAGAAAGCAGCAATACCAGAAGGTATATAGTAGTAATAGTTGTAGTAGTAGTTTGTATGCCTTGCGCACATAATGTCATTCGCGGTAAAACTAAGGTAAAACAGAGTAACGTGACATTTCAAGTGCATATTAACGCTTCTGTATCACACCCAATTCTTACTTTGAAGTGTCTAACTGCTACGTATATCTGTAGAGATACCGTCCGAACTACGCACTTTGACGTGACCGGAAGGCCCGTCATCTAATCAGTAGAACATGCTTAACAATATAGGACTACCAGATGAAGGTGTTAAATTTGAGGCCTTACCTCGAATCTCGACTTAGAGCAAGTCGTTCGAGGTGAGGCCTCAAATTTAATGCTGTAGCATGTCGAGAATAGCCGGTCATCCGCCGATCGCTGACGAGTATCTACCAATGAAAGCGTACCAAACAAGCACAATTCGGGTATCCACCAATGGGCGCTTGCCAAACAAGATGGCTCTGCAGCCCTGTACCAGTCGGACGACCATGAGGAGCTGGACGAGGACTGCTAAGTGCTGAAGGACGGCTATCATGACCTAAACGACAGCTACGAGGCCCTGAACGACGACTACAAGGACGTGAAAGACGACCACGAGGACCTAAAACCCTAGGCCAAAACCCTGGTCTGTTGCTATTTTGCGTTTCTGTTTCTCTGCTATAGAGATGTTTGTACGGTACGAACATCATGCAGTTCCCACCGTTTAAAAAATAACGAGGCAGCATATTTATGGGTCGGGTGAGTGACGTGTACGACACAAATGATACGTCTCGCGACTTCTACACACGCACTGACTATACATATATGTTGGTTACCTGTATTTGTGCTCATAATCAGGCCATGTCGCGACCATCTACCTGGTGTGTATCGCGGGAAAGCGTGTACCTGTATTGTTAGGTAGTGCGCCTACTACTACGCGTGTTTCCCGTTGTAATGGCTTGTATTCACGATAGAACATTTCTAAACGTTGATTGGTTAGAATCGTAATGTGCCGTGAAGTAGGATAAATATTCGCCAGGTAGTCGCCTATGTGTCGCGCACATGTTGTCTATTCCGATATTGCTTGTATTGTGGTACACGCAACTTTTCGATGCTGATTGGCGATAAATAGATTAGAAAACATATGTCAATGTGAAATCGTTGGGTTCAGCGATGTAAAAATGCACACATGTACAATTTCAGCAGCCGTGCGTATCGCCGTCATCAGTACTATAGGACCGTACCGGCATTCTGGACTGATAGCAGCTTGCGCATGCGCTCGCACGGCGTCAAACGAGTCGAGGTACTAGCAGCGGGGTTGTTGCTGTCGTTTTGGGCGGTCGGGGTGGGCATGCGCCGCATTTCTTCTTGGGGCACTTGTCTTTTAGATCGTAGGCGTTCCTTGCCCGTCATTCGGCAAATACAGTTATGATGCCAAGTCATAGATGTTAATCTATAGCAAACTATGGGATCTTAAAATTACACACTTTTTGGTTTCTATGAGCACATTATATATTTATTTATTTATGTATTTATTTATTGCGGAGAGTTCGATATTTATGTTTATATTATTGTTGTTCGAAATCCCCCAGCCGCCGAAGGCCGGTGTGCAGTACATCATAACAGCGCGTCATGTACTGACGACCACCACCGTGCAGAAAGCAGCAATACCCAGAAGGTATATAGTAGTAATAGTTGTAGTAGTAGTTTGTATGCCTTGCGCACATAATGTCATTCGCGGTAAAACTAAGGTAAAACAGAGTAACGTGACATTTCAAGTGCATATTAACGCTTCTGTATCACACCCAATTCTTACTTTGAAGTGTCTAACTGCTACGTATATCTGTAGAGATACCGTCCGAACTACGCACTTTGACGTGACCGAAAGGCCCGTCATCTAATCAGTAGAACATGCTTAACAATATAGGACTACCAGATGAAGGTGTTAAATTTGAAGCCTTACCTCGAATCTCGACTTAGAGCAAGTCGTTCGAGGTGAGGCCTCAAATTTAATGCTGTAGCATGTCGAGAATAGCCGGTCATCCGCCGATCGCTGACGAGTATCTACCAATGAAAGCGTACCAAACAAGCACAATTCGGGTATCCACCAATGGGCGCTTGCCAAACAAGATGGCTCTGCAGCCCTGTACCAGTCGGACGACCATGAGGAGCTGGACGAGGACTGCTAAGTGCTGAAGGACGGCTATCATGACCTAAACGACAGCTACGAGGCCCTGAACGACGACTACAAGGACGTGAAAGACGACCACGAGGACCTAAAACCCTAGGCCAAAACCCTGGTCTGTTGCTATTTTGCGTTTCTGTTTCTCTGCTATAGAGATGTTTGTACGGTACGAACATCATGCAGTTCCCACCGTTTAAAAAAATAACGAGGCAGCATATTTATGGGTCGGGTGAGTGACGTGTCGACACAAATGATACGTCTCGCGACTTCTACACACGCACTGACTATACATATATGTTGGTTACCTGTATTTGTGCTCATAATCAGGCCATGTCGCGACCATCTACCTGGTGTGTATCGCGGGAAAGCGTGTACCTGTATTGTTAGGTAGTGCGCCTACTACTACGCGTGTTTCCGTTGTAATGGCTTGTATTCACGATAGAACATTTCTAAACGTTGATTGGTTAGAATCGTAATGTGCCGTGAAGTAGGATAAATATTCGCCAGGTAGTCGCCTATGTGTCGCGCACATGTTGTCTATTCCGATATTGCTTGTATTGTGGTACACGCAACTTATCGATGCTGATTGGCGATAAATAGATTAGAAAACATATGTCAATGTGATATAGTTGGGTTCGGCGATGTAAAAAATGCACACATGTACAATTTCAGCAGCCGTGCGTATCGCCGTCATCAGTACTATAGGACCGTACCGGCATTCTGGACTGATAGCAGCTTGCGCATGCGCTCGCACGGCGTCAAACGAGTCGAGGTACTAGCAGCGGGGTTGTTGCTGTCGTTTTGGGCGGTCGGGGTGGGCATGCGCCGCATTTCTTCTTGGGGCACTTGTCTTTTAGATCGTAGGCGTTCCTTGCCCGTCATTCGGCAAATACAGTTATGATGCCAAGTCATAGATGTTAATCTATAGCAAACTATGGGATCTTAAAATTACACACTTTTTGGTTTCTATGAGCACATTATATATTTATTTATTTATGTATTTATTTATTGCGGAGAGTTCGATATTTATGTTTATATTATTGTTGTTCGAAATCCCCCAGCCGCCGAAGGCCGGTGTGCAGTACATCATAACAGCGCGTCATGTACTGACGACCACCACCGTGCAGAAAGCAGCAATACCCAGAAGGTATATAGTAGTAGTAGTTGTAGTAGTAGTAGTTTGTATGCCTTGCGCACATAATGTCATTCGCGGTAAAACTAAGGTAAAACAGAGTAACGTGACATTTCAAGTGCATATTAACGCTTCTGTATCACACCCAATTCTTACTTTGAAGTGTCTAACTGCTACGTATATCTGTAGAGATACCGTCCGAACTACGCACTTTGACGTGACCGGAAGGCCCGTCATCTAATCAGTAGAACATGCTTAACAATATAGGACTACCAGATGAAGGTGTTAAATTTGAGGCCTTACCTCGAATCTCGACTTAGAGCAAGTCGTTCGAGGTGAGGCCTCAAATTTAATGCTGTAGCATGTCGAGAATAGCCGGTCATCCGCCGATCGCTGACGAGTATCTACCAATGAAAGCGTACCAAACAAGCACAATTCGGGTATCCACCAATGGGCGCTTGCCAAACAAGATGGCTCTGCAGCCCTGTACCAGTCGGACGACCATGAGGAGCTGGACGAGGACTGCTAAGTGCTGAAGGACGGCTATCATGACCTAAACGACAGCTACGAGGCCCTGAACGACGACTACAAGGACGTGAAAGACGACCACGAGGACCTAAAACCCTAGGCCAAAACCCTGGTCTGTTGCTATTTTGCGTTTCTGTTTCTCTGCTATAGAGATGTTTGTACGGTACGAACATCATGCAGTTCCCACCGTTTAAAAAATAACGAGGCAGCATATTTATGGGTCGGGTGAGTGACGTGTACGACACAAATGATACGTCTCGCGACTTCTACACACGCACTGACTATACATATATGTTGGTTACCTGTATTTGTGCTCATAATCAGGCCATGTCGCGACCATCTACCTGGTGTGTATCGCGGGAAAGCGTGTACCTGTATTGTTAGGTAGTGCGCCTACTACTACGCGTGTTTCCCGTTGTAATGGCTTGTATTCACGATAGAACATTTCTAAACGTTGATTGGTTAGAATCGTAATGTGCCGTGAAGTAGGATAAATATTCGCCAGGTAGTCGCCTATGTGTCGCGCACATGTTGTCTATTCCGATATTGCTTGTATTGTGGTACACGCAACTTATCGATGCTGATTGGCGATAAATAGATTAGAAAACATATGTCAATGTGATATAGTTGGGTTCGGCGATGTAAAAAATGCACACATGTACAATTTCAGCAGCCGTGCGTATCGCCGTCATCAGTACTATAGGACCGTACCGGCATTCTGGACTGATAGCAGCTTGCGCATGCGCTCGCACGGCGTCAAACGAGTCGAGGTACTAGCAGCGGGGTTGTTGCTGTCGTTTTGGGCGGTCGGGGTGGGCATGCGCCGCATTTCTTCTTGGGGCACTTGTCTTTTAGATCGTAGGCGTTCCTTGCCCGTCATTCGGCAAATACAGTTATGATGCCAAGTCATAGATGTTAATCTATAGCAAACTATGGGATCTTAAAATTACACACTTTTTGGTTTCTATGAGCACATTATATATTTATTTATTTATGTATTTATTTATTGCGGAGAGTTCGATATTTATGTTTATATTATTGTTGTTCGAAATCCCCCAGCCGCCGAAGGCCGGTGTGCAGTACATCATAACAGCGCGTCATGTACTGACGACCACCACCGTGCAGAAAGCAGCAATACCCAGAAGGTATATAGTAGTAATAGTTGTAGTAGTAGTTTGTATGCCTTGCGCACATAATGTCATTCGCGGTAAAACTAAGGTAAAACAGAGTAACGTGACATTTCAAGTGCATATTAACGCTTCTGTATCACACCCAATTCTTACTTTGAAGTGTCTAACTGCTACGTATATCTGTAGAGATACCGTCCGAACTACGCACTTTGACGTGACCGAAAGGCCCGTCATCTAATCAGTAGAACATGCTTAACAATATAGGACTACCAGATGAAGGTGTTAAATTTGAAGCCTTACCTCGAATCTCGACTTAGAGCAAGTCGTTCGAGGTGAGGCCTCAAATTTAATGCTGTAGCATGTCGAGAATAGCCGGTCATCCGCCGATCGCTGACGAGTATCTACCAATGAAAGCGTACCAAACAAGCACAATTCAGGTATCCACCAATGGGCGCTTGCCAAACAAGATGGCTCTGCAGCCCTGTACCAGTCGGACGACCATGAGGAGCTGGACGAGGACTGCTAAGTGCTGAAGGACGGCTATCATGACCTAAACGACAGCTACGAGGCCCTGAACGACGACTACAAGGACGTGAAAGACGACCACGAGGACCTAAAACCCTAGGCCAAAACCCTGGTCTGTTGCTATTTTGCGTTTCTGTTTCTCTGCTATAGAGATGTTTGTACGGTACGAACATCATGCAGTTCCCACCGTTTAAAAATAACGAGGCAGCATATTTATGGGTCGGGTGAGTGACGTGTCGACACAAATGATACGTCTCGCGACTTCTACACACGCACTGACTATACATATATGTTGGTTACCTGTATTTGTGCTCATAATCAGGCCATGTCGCGACCATCTACCTGGTGTGTATCGCGGGAAAGCGTGTACCTGTATTGTTAGGTAGTGCGCCTACTACTACGCGTGTTTCCCGTTGTAATGGCTTGTATTCACGATAGAACATTTCTAAACGTTGATTGGTTAGAATCGTAATGTGCCGTGAAGTAGGATAAATATTCGCCAGGTAGTCGCCTATGTGTCGCGCACATGTTGTCTATTCCGATATTGCTTGTATTGTGGTACACGCAACTTATCGATGCTGATTGGCGATAAATAGATTAGAAAACATATGATAATGTGAAATCGTTGGGTTCAGCGATGTAAAAATGCACACATGTACAATTTCAGCAGCCGTGCGTATCGCCGTCATCAGTACTATAGGACCGTACCGGCATTCTGGACTGATAGCAGCTTGCGCATGCGCTCGCACGGCGTCAAACGAGTCGAGGTACTAGCAGCGGGGTTGTTGCTGTCGTTTTGGGCGGTCGGGGTGGGCATGCGCCGCATTTCTTCTTGGGGCACTTGTCTTTAGATAGTAGGCGTTCCTTGCCCGTCATTCGGCAAATACAGTTATGATGCCAAGTCATAGATGTTAATCTATAGCAAACTATGGGATCTTAAAATTACACACTTTTTGGTTTCTATGAGCACATTATATATTTATTTATTTATGTATTTATTTATTGCGGAGAGTTCGATATTTATGTTTATATTATTGTTGTTCGAAATCCCCCAGCCGCCGAAGGCCGGTGTGCAGTACATCATAACAGCGCGTCATGTACTGACGACCACCACCGTGCAGAAAGCAGCAATACCCAGAAGGTATATAGTAGTAATAGTTGTAGTAGTAGTTTGTATGCCTTGCGCACATAATGTCATTCGCGGTAAAACTAAGGTAAAACAGAGTAACGTGACATTTCAAGTGCATATTAACGCTTCTGTATCACACCCAATTCTTACTTTGAAGTGTCTAACTGCTACGTATATCTGTAGAGATACCGTCCGAACTACGCACTTTGACGTGACCGAAAGGCCCGTCATCTAATCAGTAGAACATGCTTAACAATATAGGACTACCAGATGAAGGTGTTAAATTTGAAGCCTTACCTCGAATCTCGACTTAGAGCAAGTCGTTCGAGGTGAGGCCTCAAATTTAATGCTGTAGCATGTCGAGAATAGCCGGTCATCCGCCGATCGCTGACGAGTATCTACCAATGAAAGCGTACCAAACAAGCACAATTCGGGTATCCACCAATGGGCGCTTGCCAAACAAGATGGCTCTGCAGCCCTGTACCAGTCGGACGACCATGAGGAGCTGGACGAGGACTGCTAAGTGCTGAAGGACGGCTATCATGACCTAAACGACAGCTACGAGGCCCTGAACGACGACTACAAGGACGTGAAAGACGACCACGAGGACCTACAACCCGAGGCCAAAACCCTGGTCTGTTGCTATTTTGCGTTTCTGTTTCTCTGCTATAGAGATGTTTGTACGGTACGAACATCATGCAGTTCCCACCGTTTAAAAAATAACGAGGCAGCATATTTATGGGTCGGGTGAGTGACGTGTCGACACAAATGATACGTCTCGCGACTTCTACACACGCACTGACTATACATATATGTTGGTTACCTGTATTTGTGCTCATAATCAGGCCATGTCGCGACCATCTACCTGGTGTGTATCGCGGGAAAGCGTGTACCTGTATTGTTAGGTAGTGCGCCTACTACTACGCGTGTTTCCCGTTGTAATGGCTTGTATTCACGATAGAACATTTCTAAACGTTGATTGGTTAGAATCGTAATGTGCCGTGAAGTAGGATAAATATTCGCCAGGTAGTCGCCTATGTGTCGCGCACATGTTGTCTATTCCGATATTGCTTGTATTGTGGTACACGCAACTTATCGATGCTGATTGGCGATAAATAGATTAGAAAACATATGTCAATGTGATATAGTTGGGTTCGGCGATGTAAAAAATGCACACATGTACAATTTCAGCAGCCGTGCGTATCGCCGTCATCAGTACTATAGGACCGTACCGGCATTCTGGACTGATAGCAGCTTGCGCATGCGCTCGCACGGCGTCAAACGAGTCGAGGTACTAGCAGCGGGGTTGTTGCTGTCGTTTTGGGCGGTCGGGGTGGGCATGCGCCGCATTTCTTCTTGGGGCACTTGTCTTTTAGATCGTAGGCGTTCCTTGCCCGTCATTCGGCAAATACAGTTATGATGCCAAGTCATAGATGTTAATCTATAGCAAACTATGGGATCTTAAAATTACACACTTTTTGGTTTCTATGAGCACATTATATATTTATTTATTTATGTATTTATTTATTGCGGAGAGTTCGATATTTATGTTTATATTATTGTTGTTCGAAATCCCCCAGCCGCCGAAGGCCGGTGTGCAGTACATCATAACAGCGCGTCATGTACTGACGACCACCACCGTGCAGAAAGCAGCAATACCCAGAAGGTATATAGTAGTAATAGTTGTAGTAGTAGTTTGTATGCCTTGCGCACATAATGTCATTCGCGGTAAAACTAAGGTAAAACAGAGTAACGTGACATTTCAAGTGCATATTAACGCTTCTGTATCACACCCAATTCTTACTTTGAAGTGTCTAACTGCTACGTATATCTGTAGAGATACCGTCCGAACTACGCACTTTGACGTGACCGAAAGGCCCGTCATCTAATCAGTAGAACATGCTTAACAATATAGGACTACCAGATGAAGGTGTTAAATTTGAGGCCTTACCTCGAATCTCGACTTAGAGCAAGTCGTTCGAGGTGAGGCCTCAAATTTAATGCTGTAGCATGTCGAGAATAGCCGGTCATCCGCCGATCGCTGACGAGTATCTACCAATGAAAGCGTACCAAACAAGCACAATTCGGGTATCCACCAATGGGCGCTTGCCAAACAAGATGGCTCTGCAGCCCTGTACCAGTCGGACGACCATGAGGAGCTGGACGAGGACTGCTAAGTGCTGAAGGACGGCTATCATGACCTAAACGACAGCTACGAGGCCCTGAACGACGACTACAAGGACGTGAAAGACGACCACGAGGACCTAAAACCCTAGGCCAAAACCCTGGTCTGTTGCTATTTTGCGTTTCTGTTTCTCTGCTATAGAGATGTTTGTACGGTACGAACATCATGCAGTTCCCACCGTTTAAAAAATAACGAGGCAGCATATTTATGGGTCGGGTGAGTGACGTGTACGACACAAATGATACGTCTCGCGACTTCTACACACGCACTGACTATACATATATGTTGGTTACCTGTATTTGTGCTCATAATCAGGCCATGTCGCGACCATCTACCTGGTGTGTATCGCGGGAAAGCGTGTAGTACCTGTATTGTTAGGTAGTGCGCCTACTACTACGCGTGTTTCCCGTTGTAATGGCTTGTATTCACGATAGAACATTTCTAAACGTTGATTGGTTAGAATCGTAATGTGCCGTGAAGTAGGATAAATATTCGCCAGGTAGTCGCCTATGTGTCGCGCACATGTTTGTCTATTCCGATATTGCTTGTATTGTGGTACACGCAACTTATCGATGCTGATTGGCGATAAATAGATTAGAAAACATATGTCAATGTGATATAGTTGGGTTCGGCGATGTAAAAATGCACACATGTACAATTTCAGCAGCCGTGCGTATCGCCGTCATCAGTACTATAGGACCGTACCGGCATTCTGGACTGATAGCAGCTTGCGCATGCGCTCGCACGGCGTCAAACGAGTCGAGGTACTAGCAGCGGGGTTGTTGCTGTCGTTTTGGGCGGTCGGGGTGGGCATGCGCCGCATTTCTTCTTGGGGCACTTGTCTTTTAGATCGTAGGCGTTCCTTGCCCGTCATTCGGCAAATACAGTTATGATGCCAAGTCATAGATGTTAATCTATAGCAAACTATGGGATCTTAAAATTACACACTTTTTGGTTTCTATGAGCACATTATATATTTATTTATTTATGTATTTATTTATTGCGGAGAGTTCGATATTTATGTTTATATTATTGTTGTTCGAAATCCCCAGCCGCCGAAGGCCGGTATGCAGTACATCATAACAGCGCGTCATGTACTGACGACCACCACCGTGCAGAAAGCAGCAATACCCAGAAGGTATATAGTAGTAGTTGTAGTAGTAGTAGTTTGTATGCCTTGCGCACATAATGTCATTCGCGGTAAAACTAAGGTAAAACAGAGTAACGTGACATTTCAAGTGCATATTAACGCTTCTGTATCACACCCAATTCTTACTTTGAAGTGTCTAACTGCTACGTATATCTGTAGAGATACCGTCCGAACTACGCACTTTGACGTGACCGGAAGGCCCGTCATCTAATCAGTAGAACATGCTTAACAATATAGGACTACCAGATGAAGGTGTTAAATTTGAGGCCTTACCTCGAATCTCGACTTAGAGCAAGTCGTTCGAGGTGAGGCCTCAAATTTAATGCTGTAGCATGTCGAGAATAGCCGGTCATCCGCCGATCGCTGACGAGTATCTATCTACCAATGAAAGCGTACCAAACAAGCACAATTCGGGTATCCACCAATGGGCGCTTGCCAAACAAGATGGCTCTGCAGCCCTGTACCAGTCGGACGACCATGAGGAGCTGGACGAGGACTGCTAAGTGCTGAAGGACGGCTATCATGACCTAAACGACAGCTACGAGGCCCTGAACGACGACTACAAGGACGTGAAAGACGACCACGAGGACCTAAAACCCTAGGCCAAAACCCTGGTCTGTTGCTATTTTGCGTTTCTGTTTCTCTGCTATAGAGATGTTTGTACGGTACGAACATCATGCAGTTCCCACCGTTTAAAAATAACGAGGCAGCATATTTATGGGTCGGGTGAGTGACGTGTCGACACAAATGATACGTCTCGCGACTTCTACACACGCACTGACTATACATATATGTTGGTTACCTGTATTTGTGCTCATAATCAGGCCATGTCGCGACCATCTACCTGGTGTGTATCGCGGGAAAGCGTGTACCTGTATTGTTAGGTAGTGCGCCTACTACTACGCGTGTTTCCCGTTGTAATGGCTTGTATTCACGATAGAACATTTCTAAACGTTGATTGGTTAGAATCGTAATGTGCCGTGAAGTAGGATAAATATTCGCCAGGTAGTCGCCTATGTGTCGCGCACATGTTGTCTATTCCGATATTGCTTGTATTGTGGTACACGCAACTTATCGATGCTGATTGGCGATAAATAGATTAGAAAACATATGTCAATGTGATATAGTTGGGTTCGGCGATGTAAAAATGCACACATGTACAATTTCAGCAGCCGTGCGTATCGCCGTCATCAGTACTATAGGACCGTACCGGCATTCTGGACTGATAGCAGCTTGCGCATGCGCTCGCACGGCGTCAAACGAGTCGAGGTACTAGCAGCGGGGTTGTTGCTGTCGTTTTGGGCGGTCGGGGTGGGCATGCGCCGCATTTCTTCTTGGGGCACTTTGTCTTTTAGATCGTAGGCGTTCCTTGCCCGTCATTCGGCAAATACAGTTATGATGCCAAGTCATAGATGTTAATCTATAGCAAACTATGGGATCTTAAAATTACACACTTTTTGGTTTCTATGAGCACATTATATATTTATTTATTTATGTATTTATTTATTGCGGAGAGTTCGATATTTATGTTTATATTATTGTTGTTCGAAATCCCCCAGCCGCCGAAGGCCGGTGTGCAGTACATCATAACAGCGCGTCATGTACTGACGACCACCACCGTGCAGAAAGCAGCAATACCCAGAAGGTATATAGTAGTAATAGTTGTAGTAGTAGTTTGTATGCCTTGCGCACATAATGTCATTCGCGGTAAAACTAAGGTAAAACAGAGTAACGTGACATTTCAAGTGCATATTAACGCTTCTGTATCACACCCAATTCTTACTTTGAAGTGTCTAACTGCTACGTATATCTGTAGAGATACCGTCCGAACTACGCACTTTGACGTGACCGGAAGGCCCGTCATCTAATCAGTAGAACATGCTTAACAATATAGGACTACCAGATGAAGGTGTTAAATTTGAGGCCTTACCTCGAATCTCGACTTAGAGCAAGTCGTTCGAGGTGAGGCCTCAAATTTAATGCTGTAACATGTCGAGAATAGCCGGTCATCCGCCGATCGCTGACAGTATCTATCTACCAATGAAAGCGTACCAAACAAGCACAATTCGGGTATCCACCAATGGGCGCTTGCCAAACAAGATGGCTCTGCAGCCCTGTACCAGTCGGACGACCATGAGGAGCTGGACGAGGACTGCTAAGTGCTGAAGGACGGCTATCATGACCTAAACGACAGCTACGAGGCCCTGAACGACGACTACAAGGACGTGAAAGACGACCACGAGGACCTAAAACCCTAGGCCAAAACCCTGGTCTGTTGCTATTTTGCGTTTCTGTTTCTCTGCTATAGAGATGTTTGTACGGTACGAACATCATGCAGTTCCCACCGTTTAAAAATAACGAGGCAGCATATTTATGGGTCGGGTGAGTGACGTGTCGACACAAATGATACGTCTCGCGACTTCTACACACGCACTGACTATACATATATGTTGATTACCTGTATTTGTGCTCATAATCAGGCCATGTCGCGACCATCTACCTGGTGTGTATCGCGGGAAAGCGTGTACCTGTATTGTTAGGTAGTGCGCCTACTACTACGCGTGTTTCCCGTTGTAATGGCTTGTATTCACGATAGAACATTTCTAAACGTTGATTGGTTAGAATCGTAATGTGCCGTGAAGTAGGATAAATATTCGCCAGGTAGTCGCCTATGTGTCGCGCACATGTTGTCTATTCCGATATTGCTTGTATTGTGGTACACGCAACTTATCGATGCTGATTGGCGATAAATAGATTAGAAAACATATGTCAATGTGATATAGTTGGGTTCTGGCGATGTAAAAATGCACACATGTACAATTTCAGCAGCCGTGCGTATCGCCGTCATCAGTACTATAGGACCGTACCGGCATTCTGGACTGATAGCAGCTTGCGCATGCGCTCGCACGGCGTCAAACGAGTCGAGGTACTAGCAGCGGGGTTGTTGCTGTCGTTTTGGGCGGTCGGGGTGGGCATGCGCCGCATTTCTTCTTGGGGCACTTGTCTTTTAGATCGTAGGCGTTCCTTGCCCGTCATTCGGCAAATACAGTTATGATGCCAAGTCATAGATGTTAATCTATAGCAAACTATGGGATCTTAAAATTACACACTTTTGGTTTCTATGAGCACATTATATATTTATTTATTTATGTATTTATTTATTGCGGAGAGTTCGATATTTATGTTTATATTATTGTTGTTCGAAATCCCCCAGCCGCCGAAGGCCGGTATGCAGTACATCATAACAGCGCGTCATGTACTGACGACCACCACCGTGCAGAAAGCAGCAATACCCAGAAGGTATATAGTAGTAGTAGTTGTAGTAGTAGTTTGTATGCCTTGCGCACATAATGTCATTCGCGGTAAAACTAAGGTAAAACAGAGTAACGTGACATTTCAAGTGCATATTAACGCTTCTGTATCACACCCAATTCTTACTTTGAAGTGTCTAACTGCTACGTATATTTGTAGAGATACCGTCCGAACTACGCACTTTGACGTGACCGGAAGGCCCGTCATCTAATCAGTAGAACATGCTTAACAATATAGGACTACCAGATGAAGGTGTTAAATTTGAAGCCTTACCTCGAATCTCGACTTAGAGCAAGTCGTTCGAGGTGAGGCCTCAAATTTAATGCTGTAGCATGTCGAGAATAGCCGGTCATCCGCCGATCGCTGACGAGTATCTACCAATGAAAGCGTACCAAACAAGCACAATTCGGGTATCCACCAATGGGCGCTTGCCAAACAAGATGGCTCTGCAGCCCTGTACCAGTCGGACGACCATGAGGAGCTGGACGAGGACTGCTAAGTGCTGAAGGACGGCTATCATGACCTAAACGACAGCTACGAGGCCCTGAACGACGACTACAAGGACGTGAAAGACGACCACGAGGACCTAAAACCCTAGGCCAAAACCCTGATCTGTTGCTATTTTGCGTTTCTGTTTCTCTGCTATAGAGATGTTTGTACGGTACGAACATCATGCAGTTCCCACCGTTTAAAAAATAACGAGGCAGCATATTTATGGGTCGGGTGAGTGACGTGTACGACACAAATGATACGTCTCGCGACTTCTACACACGCACTGACTATACATATATGTTGGTTACCTGTATTTGTGCTCATAATCAGGCCATGTCGCGACCATCTACCTGGTGTGTATCGCGGGAAAGCGTGTACCTGTATTGTTAGGTAGTGCGCCTACTACTACGCGTGTTTCCCGTTGTAATGGCTTGTATTCACGATAGAACATTTCTAAACGTTGATTGGTTAGAATCGTAATGTGCCGTGAAGTAGGATAAATATTCGCCAGGTAGTCGCCTATGTGTCGCGCACATGTTGTCTATTCCGATATTGCTTGTATTGTGGTACACGCAACTTATCGATGCTGATTGGCGATAAATAGATTAGAAAACATATGTCAATGTGATATAGTTGGGTTCGGCGATGTAAAAAATGCACACATGTACAATTTCAGCAGCCGTGCGTATCGCCGTCATCAGTACTATAGGACCGTACCGGCATTCTGGACTGATAGCAGCTTGCGCATGCGCTCGCACGGCGTCAAACGAGTCGAGGTACTAGCAGCGGGGTTGTTGCTGTCGTTTTGGGCGGTCGGGGTGGGCATGCGCCGCATTTCTTCTTGGGGCACTTGTCTTTTAGATCGTAGGCGTTCCTTGCCCGTCATTCGGCAAATACAGTTATGATGCCAAGTCATAGATGTTAATCTATAGCAAACTATGGGATCTTAAAATTACACACTTTTTGGTTTCTATGAGCACATTATATATTTATTTATTTATGTATTTATTTATTGCGGAGAGTTCGATATTTATGTTTATATTATTGTTGTTCGAAATCCCCCAGCCGCCGAAGGCCGGTATGCAGTACATCATAACAGCGCGTCATGTACTGACGACCACCACCGTGCAGAAAGCAGCAATACCCAAAAGGTATATAGTAGTAGTAGTTGTAGTAGTAGTTTGTATGCCTTGCGCACATAATGTCATTCGCGGTAAAACTAAGGTAAAACAGAGTAACGTGACATTTCAAGTGCATATTAACGCTTCTGTATCACACCCAATTCTTACTTTGAAGTGTCTAACTGATACGTATATTTGTAGAGATACCGTCCGAACTACGCACTTTGACGTGACCGGAAGGCCCGTCATCTAATCAGTAGAACATGCTTAACAATATAGGACTACCAGATGAAGGTGTTAAATTTGAAGCCTTACCTCGAATCTCGACTTAGAGCAAGTCGTTCGAGGTGAGGCCTCAAATTTAATGCTGTAGCATGTCGAGAATAGCCGGTCATCCGCCGATCGCTGACGAGTATCTACCAATGAAAGCGTACCAAACAAGCACAATTCGGGTATCCACCAATGGGCGCTTGCCAAACAAGATGGCTCTGCAGCCCTGTACCAGTCGGACGACCATGAGGAGCTGGACGAGGACTGCTAAGTGCTGAAGGACGGCTATCATGACCTAAACGACAGCTACGAGGCCCTGAACGACGACTACAAGGACGTGAAAGACGACCACGAGGACCTAAAACCCTAGGCCAAAACCCTGATCTGTTGCTATTTTGCGTTTCTGTTTCTCTGCTATAGAGATGTTTGTACGGTACGAACATCATGCAGTTCCCACCGTTTAAAAAATAACGAGGCAGCATATTTATGGGTCGGGTGAGTGACGTGTACGACACAAATGATACGTCTCGCGACTTCTACACACGCACTGACTATACATATATGTTGGTTACCTGTATTTGTGCTCATAATCAGGCCATGTCGCGACCATCTACCTGGTGTGTATCGCGGGAAAGCGTGTGTACCTGTATTGTTAGGTAGTGCGCCTACTACTACGCGTGTTTCCCGTTGTAATGGCTTGTATTCACGATAGAACATTTCTAAACGTTGATTGGTTAGAATCGTAATGTGCCGTGAAGTAGGATAAATATTCGCCAGGTAGTCGCCTATGTGTCGCGCACATGTTGTCTATTCCGATATTGCTTGTATTGTGGTACACGCAACTTATCGATGCTGATTGGCGATAAATAGATTAGAAAACATATGTCAATGTGATATAGTTGGGTTCGGCGATGTAAAAAATGCACACATGTACAATTTCAGCAGCCGTGCGTATCGCCGTCATCAGTACTATAGGACCGTACCGGCATTCTGGACTGATAGCAGCTTGCGCATGCGCTCGCACGGCGTCAAACGAGTCGAGGTACTAGCAGCGGGGTTGTTGCTGTCGTTTTGGGCGGTCGGGGTGGGCATGCGCCGCATTTCTTCTTGGGGCACTTGTCTTTTAGATCGTAGGCGTTCCTTGCCCGTCATTCGGCAAATACAGTTATGATGCCAAGTCATAGATGTTAATCTATAGCAAACTATGGGATCTTAAAATTACACACTTTTTGGTTTCTATGAGCACATTATATATTTATTTATTTATGTATTTATTTATTGCGGAGAGTTCGATATTTATGTTTATATTATTGTTGTTCGAAATCCCCCAGCCGCCGAAGGCCGGTGTGCAGTACATCATAACAGCGCGTCATGTACTGACGACCACCACCGTGCAGAAAGCAGCAATACCCAGAAGGTATATAGTAGTAATAGTTGTAGTAGTAGTTTGTATGCCTTGCGCACATAATGTCATTCGCGGTAAAACTAAGGTAAAACAGAGTAACGTGACATTTCAAGTGCATATTAACGCTTCTGTATCACACCCAATTCTTACTTTGAAGTGTCTAACTGCTACGTATATCTGTAGAGATACCGTCCGAACTACGCACTTTGACGTGACCGGAAGGCCCGTCATCTAATCAGTAGAACATGCTTAACCCCTTGCGTCCCGCCCCATATTCTGTATCATACAGAATTAGAATTTCATTTCGTTAAAGTATGCGCAGTCAACCCAACAAAATAGTGGGGTTCAAGCCCTCTTCGGCAATAGGGCAGGCATTTGTCCTCTCCACGCAATTTTGAAGCAGAAAACATGCAATCCAGCCACCTCTATGAAAAACATTCGCTGAAGTACACCGACCCCATTGGTTCTCGGTGATCTTCAACGATGATGAAAACCTGTGCTTCGACAACTCCTGTCGAAGTTGTTAGCATTGCTGTGTCGAGATGAGTGGTTGTACGTTCAGCTCGTAGGACGCAGAGGAAAAATTTGCCCAGTTCCTAACTTGGAGGGATAGCGGAAGGAACTGGGCAATTCTTCCTTCTGCGTTGCGTTCATTTCTGCGCAGAAAGCGCTTTGGATATTGCTGGTAGTTGCTCGATCGCGCTAGACGTACATTCGTGGCGCGACAACATGAGCGTGACCCGTAAGAAGCACACTAAAGGCGCGAGGTGTAAGCTTCGATGAAAACCAATGTAGGAATAGTATTCGAACACAACATGCAATCAATGTGTATTCATTTAGTTCTCTTTGCCCACCCCCTTCTTTCTCTCAGATTTCTTCATTTTCTTTACTCTCCTCGTTCTCCTAACTCTCCTCGTCGTTCGTCTCTGATCGCTTGCGCTTCTCCTTCCTGAAGCGGATCTCGTTGAGGTGTGCGGGGATGTTGCGGCCATCATTCCATACGTCGTGCCATATCTGGGCACAGGAGAGAGTGTTTCCTTCCGCTAGGCGACGGACCTTGGGGCATAGCGGAACGCGTCCGCCGAAGTAATGGCTGCATGTCGGGCAAAAATAGCTTGTTTCAAACGATTTTCCACTTTTGTGAGCCGAGCACACCTTGCAAAGATGTTGGCGACGTTTCGACTGCGTTTCAGTTTTGTAGCGGTTGTTAGTGTTGACCAAGGCGTGGTCGCCTCGGGCCACTGGTCCTGCCACTAAGTCCTCCGCGACAGGGTATGTGTCAAAATGCACGTCTCGCAATGCTAGCAAGTCTTTGTGTAAGCGCCGCAGGAAACAGGCATGTGGAGTGGGTTTCTCATCGTCGCGCTTCTTGGCAATATTGTGCACGATAAACCCGTTCACCAGGGCCATGTCAACAATCCCGAGGAATAGCTGCTTGTAATATTTCTTGAAAGCCACACACTTCTGCAGTGAGTACCGCTGCAAGCGCAGCTGATCGTGGACGTCGACACCTCCCATGCCTTCGGCGTAATCCACGACCAGCTGCGGACACGGCGTGACTGTGACGGAGCCGTCCTTTCTCTCCGGTTGACGGTGGTCTGGTGTGTGCTGCACCCCGTGGCGATCATGTTTACCGGCTTGGAGTCCATCCACGCGAGCGCAACCAGGTACGGGTACTGCCTGGAGTGGGCAATGCGATACTGACCTCTTGGAATAGTCTTTGGTCTTTTGTTTTGGCTGTACTCGATGTCTGGGCACCAGCCGAGACGCGACTTCCTGACAGTCCCCACGTGGTAGAGCCCCATATTGTATAATTTGATAGACAACTGAATGGAGGAGTAGTAGTTGTCGGTGATGATCAGGCGCTTATATGGCTGTCCACGTAGTGCTTTCGTAATGTTGCGAACAACAGCTTTAGGGCCGACATTTTGTTCCTTCTTGCCTTTATTCTTCTTCCCGCAATACACCTCAATGCTATTCAGTACAATCCAGAATACACACACGGTTGTTAGTTTACACCATGTCTCCTCTTACGGATAATACAGAATAGACCACATTACCGAGCGCAATAGGCAGTTTCAGCACAGCATGTCAGATAGAACTTGGTACCCCACTTTGAAGGTTTATCCTTCATATACACCTTGATCGGATTGAACCGCGACCGGTTCGGCACCATACCTTCATCAAAAGAGATGCAGCGGCCGAGGCGGTAGCCACGGCGGAAGGTTTTCTCCACAGCTTGCAACACTGGTCGAATCTTCCACGCCTTGTCGTGGACAGCGTCAGCATCCTCGTTGTTGCTAAAGTGAAGAAATCGAGTGATGGCTTCGAAGCGAGCTCGTTTCATGTACCGCGTGAACGTTCCCCGTGTAACTGCACCTTCTTCCGATGTTGACCTTTGTTTGTATAAACCGTCCCTAAGTGGAGCGATTGCCCGGGCCATTAGAAGGAGCCACAACATGGACGATTTCATGGGGTTTGATAGGTTGAAAGCGGCGAAACTCTGCTTCCAACTCTGATAATGGGGGCACAGACTTTCTTGGGTCCTTGGCTTGCTGCTTGAGCAGTGATTCGCGACGCTGTTGCGCTAGCTGTGGTATCAGCTGCGTTCGATACAGATTGGATTCCTCGGCAATGCGGATCCAAAGTTTTTTCGGCAGGAAGTAGAAGAAAAGACCTAGCGGTGAGTCAGCAAATGCGAGTGCTGAACGTGTTGGACCCCAAGGACCGTCATAGTAATCTCCGGCTGCACTCATCTGAAGCATACCTGCATTGTAAAATACATAATACAGAATTAGTATAGCGTGCAACACCGTATTCTGTAGCGTACAGACTTACCGCAATGAGCAGCGTCATAGGCTGTCCACCCACTGCTGGTCAGCTCTCGTAGCTCCTCCTCCGTTGTCTCGAAGGTAGGCTCAGGTTCGTCTTCCTCGGAACTGAAGTCACTGCTGTCGTTGCCGCTGCCTTCATCTTCACCACCACTCCTCAGCGCACCATCCTCGTCTCCATCCTCATCCTCGGATAGGTGTTCCGCAACAGATCCAGGTCGACACAAGTTAACGTCGTCAGCTGCGGTGCTCCCAAACAGAACTTCTCGACGCATAGCATCTAAGAACGCGCCATCATCAAAAGCATCCAGTGCATCGTAATCTCCAGCTTCAACGTCCATTAATTCTGTAGCCTCGGAACAGCTCGCACACGGCAGCAATTCTGTAGCCTCCGGAACAGCTCGCGCACGGCTTGGCAATTCTGTAGACTCCGAAACAGCTCGCACACGGCTTGGCAATTCTGTATCCTCCGGAACAGCTCGCACACGGCTTGGCAATTCTGTATCCTCCGGAACAGCACACGCACGGCTTGGCTGCGCTGAAACAGCTGGAGTAGCGGTCCGTTCTGATGCCACCGTCACGGCATGCACACAACTTGGTGTACTTGAACTTGCTGCAATAAGTACTGGACCCTCATCATCGACTATTCCAGCTCTTCGGGCATACTCAGTAAGCTCCTCGGTACCTGGGCACACATAACGACTCATCAGACGTCGCAAACTCATTTTCAACGCATGGTACTCACCAACGAAGAAGTCCGTGCCTCTAAGCAGGGCTGTTAGCCGCCCTGACACTCCTGGTCTGAGGTATGTGTGGTCGTCACTCCAGACCTGAAGGTTTTCGCGCCTTCCATCCTGCTGCTGTAAGCTTCGACCACAGCTTCCGGAACCGCTTCGTGGGGCCGTCGAACTCGTTCATCTGTAAGAGGGAGTGCTCGACGGACACTACCTCCCACTCATTTATACCGTTCCTTTTATACTTGGAATTATCTGTGCATAGCTTCCCCTCACAGTCTTTCTATGCGAATTTTCCCGAACCCCAAACAATACAAAGATTAGATGCGGGGTTGGCTCCGATGGGAAGCTTGTCGAATACTATGCACTCTCATATTTCCTATTCTGTAGAATACAGAATACAGGGAGAATAAGGGTTAACAATATAGGACTACCAGATGAAGGTGTTAAATTTGAGGCCTTACCTCGAATCTCGACTTAGAGCAAGTCGTTCGAGGTGAGGCCTCCAGAATTTAATGCTCTTTAACATGTCGAGAATAGCCGGTCATCCGCCGATCGCTGACGAGTATCTACCAATGAAAGCGTACCAAACAAGCACAATTCGGGTATCCACCAATGGGCGCTTGCCAAACAAGATGGCTCTGCAGCCCTGTACCAGTCGGACGACCATGAGGAGCTGGACGAGGACTGCTAAGTGCTGAAGGACGGCTATCATGACCTAAACGACAGCTACGAGGCCCTGAACGACGACTACAAGGACGTGAAAGACGACCACGAGGACCTAAAACCCTAGGCCAAAACCCTGGTCTGTTGCTATTTTGCGTTTCTGTTTCTCTGCTATAGAGATGTTTGTACGGTACGAACATCATGCAGTTCCCACCGTTAAAAAAAAACGAGGCAGCATATTTATGGGTCGGGTGAGTGACGTGTACGACACAAATGATACGTCTCGCGACTTCTACACACGCACTGACTATACATATATGTTGGTTACCTGTATTTGTGCTCATAATCAGGCCATGTCGCGACCATCTACCTGGTGTGTATCGCGGGAAAGCGTGTACCTGTATTGTTAGGTAGTGCGCCTACTACTACGCGTGTTTCCCGTTGTAATGGCTTGTATTCACGATAGAACATTTCTAAACGTTGATTGGTTAGAATCGTAATGTGCCGTGAAGTAGGATAAATATTCGCCAGGTAGTCGCCTATGTGTCGCGCACATGTTGTCTATTCCGATATTGCTTGTATTGTGGTACACGCAACTTATCGATGCTGATTGGCGATAAATAGATTAGAAAACATATGTCAATGTGATATAGTTGGGTTCGGCGATGTAAAAAATGCACACATGTACAATTTCAGCAGCCGTGCGTATCGCCGTCATCAGTACTATAGGACCGTACCGGCATTCTGGACTGATAGCAGCTTGCGCATGCGCTCGCACGGCGTCAAACGAGTCGAGGTACTAGCAGCGGGGTTGTTGCTGTCGTTTTGGGCGGTCGGGGTGGGCATGCGCCGCATTTCTTCTTGGGGCACTTGTCTTTTTTAGATCGTAGGCGTTCCTTGCCCGTCATTCGGCAAATACAGTTATGATGCCAAGTCATAGATGTTAATCTATAGCAAACTATGGGATCTTAAAATTACACACTTTTTGGTTTCTATGAGCACATTATATATTTATTTATTTATGTATTTATTTATTGCGGAGAGTTCGATATTTATGTTTATATTATTGTTGTTCGAAATCCCCCAGCCGCCGAAGGCCGGTATGCAGTACATCATAACAGCGCGTCATGTACTGACGACCACCACCGTGCAGAAAGCAGCAATACCCAGAAGGTATATAGTAGTAGTAGTTGTAGTAGTAGTTTGTATGCCTTGCGCACATAATGTCATTCGCGGTAAAACTAAGGTAAAACAGAGTAACGTGACATTTCAAGTGCATATTAACGCTTCTGTATCACACCCAATTCTTACTTTGAAGTGTCTAACTGATACGTATATTTGTAGAGATACCGTCCGAACTACGCACTTTGACGTGACCGGAAGGCCCGTCATCTAATCAGTAGAACATGCTTAACAATATAGGACTACCAGATGAAGGTGTTAAATTTGAAGCCTTACCTCGAATCTCGACTTAGAGCAAGTCGTTCGAGGTGAGGCCTCAAATTTAATGCTGTAGCATGTCGAGAATAGCCGGTCATCCGCCGATCGCTGACGAGTATCTACCAATGAAAGCGTACCAAACAAGCACAATTCGGGTATCCACCAATGGGCGCTTGCCAAACAAGATGGCTCTGCAGCCCTGTACCAGTCGGACGACCATGAGGAGCTGGACGAGGACTGCTAAGTGCTGAAGGACGGCTATCATGACCTAAACGACAGCTACGAGGCCCTGAACGACGACTACAAGGACGTGAAAGACGACCACGAGGACCTAAAACCCTAGGCCAAAACCCTGGTCTGTTGCTATTTTGCGTTTCTGTTTCTCTGCTATAGAGATGTTTGTACGGTACGAACATCATGCAGTTCCCACCGTTTAAAAAATAACGAGGCAGCATATTTATGGGTCGGGTGAGTGACGTGTACGACACAAATGATACGTCTCGCGACTTCTACACACGCACTGACTATACATATATGTTGGTTACCTGTATTTGTGCTCATAATCAGGCCATGTCGCGACCATCTACCTGGTGTGTATCGCGGGAAAGCGTGTGTACCTGTATTGTTAGGTAGTGCGCCTACTACTACGCGTGTTTCCCGTTGTAATGGCTTGTATTCACGATAGAACATTTCTAAACGTTGATTGGTTAGAATCGTAATGTGCCGTGAAGTAGGATAAATATTCGCCAGGTAGTCGCCTATGTGTCGCGCACATGTTGTCTATTCCGATATTGCTTGTATTGTGGTACACGCAACTTATCGATGCTGATTGGCGATAAATAGATTAGAAAACATATGTCAATGTGATATAGTTGGGTTCGGCGATGTAAAAATGCACACATGTACAATTTCAGCAGCCGTGCGTATCGCCGTCATCAGTACTATAGGACCGTACCGGCATTCTGGACTGATAGCAGCTTGCGCATGCGCTCGCACGGCGTCAAACGAGTCGAGGTACTAGCAGCGGGGTTGTTGCTGTCGTTTTGGGCGGTCGGGGTGGGCATGCGCCGCATTTCTTCTTGGGGCACTTGTCTTTTAGATCGTAGGCGTTCCTTGCCCGTCATTCGGCAAATACAGTTATGATGCCAAGTCATAGATGTTAATCTATAGCAAACTATGGGATCTTAAAATTACACACTTTTTGGTTTCTATGAGCACATTATATATTTATTTATTTATGTATTTATTTATTGCGGAGAGTTCGATATTTATGTTTATATTATTGTTGTTCGAAATCCCCCAGCCGCCGAAGGCCGGTGTGCAGTACATCATAACAGCGCGTCATGTACTGACGACCACCACCGTGCAGAAAGCAGCAATACCCAGAAGGTATATAGTAGTAATAGTTGTAGTAGTAGTTTGTATGCCTTGCGCACATAATGTCATTCGCGGTAAAACTAAGGTAAAACAGAGTAACGTGACATTTCAAGTGCATATTAACGCTTCTGTATCACACCCAATTCTTACTTTGAAGTGTCTAACTGCTACGTATATCTGTAGAGATACCGTCCGAACTACGCACTTTGACGTGACCGGAAGGCCCGTCATCTAATCAGTAGAACATGCTTAACCCCTTGCGTCCCGCCCCATATTCTGTATCATACAGAATTAGAATTTCATTTCGTTAAAGTATGCGCAGTCAACCCAACAAAATAGTGGGGTTCAAGCCCTCTTCGGCAATAGGGCAGGCATTTGTCCTCTCCACGCAATTTTGAAGCAGAAAACATGCAATCCAGCCACCTCTATGAAAAACATTCGCTGAAGTACACCGACCCCATTGGTTCTCGGTGATCTTCAACGATGATGAAAACCTGTGCTTCGACAACTCCTGTCGAAGTTGTTAGCATTGCTGTGTCGAGATGAGTGGTTGTACGTTCAGCTCGTAGGACGCAGAGGAAAAATTTGCCCAGTTCCTAACTTGGAGGGATAGCGGAAGGAACTGGGCAATTCTTCCTTCTGCGTTGCGTTCATTTCTGCGCAGAAAGCGCTTTGGATATTGCTGGTAGTTGCTCGATCGCGCTAGACGTACATTCGTGGCGCGACAACGCCAAAGCGTGACCCGTAAGAAGCACACTAAAGGCGCGAGGTGTAAGCTTCGATGAAAACCAATGTAGGAATAGTATTCGAACACAACATGCAATCAATGTGTATTCATTTAGTTCTCTTTGCCCACCCCCTTCTTTCTCTCAGATTTCTTCATTTTCTTTACTCTCCTCGTTCTCCTAACTCTCCTCGTCGTTCGTCTCTGATCGCTTGCGCTTCTCCTTCCTGAAGCGGATCTCGTTGAGGTGTGCGGGGATGTTGCGGCCATCATTCCATACGTCGTGCCATATCTGGGCACAGGAGAGAGTGTTTCCTTCCGCTAGGCGACGGACCTTGGGGCATAGCGGAACGCGTCCGCCGAAGTAATGGCTGCATGTCGGGCAAAAATAGCTTGTTTCAAACGATTTTCCACTTTTGTGAGCCGAGCACACCTTGCAAAGATGTTGGCGACGTTTCGACTGCGTTTCAGTTTTGTAGCGGTTGTTAGTGTTGACCAAGGCGTGGTCGCCTCGGGCCACTGGTCCTGCCACTAAGTCCTCCGCGACAGGGTATGTGTCAAAATGCACGTCTCGCAATGCTAGCAAGTCTTTGTGTAAGCGCCGCAGGAAACAGGCATGTGGAGTGGGTTTCTCATCGTCGCGCTTCTTGGCAATATTGTGCACGATAAACCCGTTCACCAGGGCCATGTCAACAATCCCGAGGAATAGCTGCTTGTAATATTTCTTGAAAGCCACACACTTCTGCAGTGAGTACCGCTGCAAGCGCAGCTGATCGTGGACGTCGACACCTCCCATGCCTTCGGCGTAATCCACGACCAGCTGCGGACACGGCGTGACTGTGACGGAGCCGTCCTTTTCTCTCCGGTTGACGGTGGTCTGGTGTGTGCTGCACCCCGTGGCGATCATGTTTACCGGCTTGGAGTCCATCCACGCGAGCGCAACCAGGTACGGGTACTGCCTGGAGTGGGCAATGCGATACTGACCTCTTGGAATAGTCTTTGGTCTTTTGTTTTGGCTGTACTCGATGTCTGGGCACCAGCCGAGACGCGACTTCCTGACAGTCCCCACGTGGTAGAGCCCCATATTGTATAATTTGATAGACAACTGAATGGAGGAGTAGTAGTTGTCGGTGATGATCAGGCGCTTATATGGCTGTCCACGTAGTGCTTTCGTAATGTTGCGAACAACAGCTTTAGGGCCGACATTTTGTTCCTTCTTGCCTTTATTCTTCTTCCCGCAATACACCTCAATGCTATTCAGTACAATCCAGAATACACACACGGTTGTTAGTTTACACCATGTCTCCTCTTACGGATAATACAGAATAGACCACATTACCGAGCGCAATAGGCAGTTTCAGCACAGCATGTCAGATAGAACTTGGTACCCCACTTTGAAGGTTTATCCTTCATATACACCTTGATCGGATTGAACCGCGACCGGTTCGGCACCATACCTTCATCAAAAGAGATGCAGCGGCCGAGGCGGTAGCCACGGCGGAAGGTTTTCTCCACAGCTTGCAACACTGGTCGAATCTTCCACGCCTTGTCGTGGACAGCGTCAGCATCCTCGTTGTTGCTAAAGTGAAGAAATCGAGTGATGGCTTCGAAGCGAGCTCGTTTCATGTACCGCGAGAACGTTCCCCGTGGAACTGCACCATCTTCCGAAGTTGACCAGTGCTTGGATAAACCGTCCCGAACTGGAGCGATAGCTCGGGCCATTAGAAGGGCCACAACATGGACGATTTCATGGGGTTTGATAGGTTGAAAGCGGCGAAACTCTGCATCCAACTCTGATAATGGGGGCACAGACTTTCTTGGGTCCTTGGCTTGCTGCTTGAGCAGTGATTCGCGACGCTGTTGCGCTAGCTGTGGTATCAGCTGCGTTCGATACAGATTGGATTCCTCGGCAATGCGGATCCAAAGTTTTTCGGCAGGAAGTAGAAGAAAGACCTAGCGGTGAGTCAGCAAATGCGAGTGCTGAACGTGTTGGACCCCAAGGACCGTCATAGTAATCTCCGGCTGCACTCATCTGAAGCTTATACCTGCATTGTAAAATACATAATACAGAATTAGTATAGCGTGCAACACCGTATTCTGTAGCGTACAGACTTACCGCAATGAGCAGCGTCATAGGCTGTCCACCCACTGCTGGTCAGCTCTCGTAGCTCCTCCTCCGTTGTCTCGAAGGTAGGCTCAGGTTCGTCTTCCTCGGAACTGAAGTCACTGCTGTCGTTGCCGCTGCCTTCATCTTCACCACCACTCCTCAGCGCACCATCCTCGTCTCCATCCTCATCCTCGGATAGGTGTTCCGCAACAGATCCAGGTCGACACAAGTTAACGTCGTCAGCTGCGGTGCTCCCAAACAGAACTTCTCGACGCATAGCATCTAAGAACGCGCCATCATCAAAAGCATCCAGTGCATCGTAATCTCCAGCTTCAACGTCCATTAATTCTGTAGCCTCCGGAACAGCTCGCACACGGCTTGGCAATTCTGTAGCCTCCGGAACAGCTCGCGCACGGCTTGGCAATTCTGTAGACTCCGAAACAGCTCGCACACGGCTTGGCAATTCTGTATCCTCCGGAACAGCTCGCACACGGCTTGGCAATTCTGTATCCTCCGGAACAGCACACGCACGACTTGGCTGCGCTGAAACAGCTGGAGTAGCGGTCCGTTCTGATGCCACCGTCACGGCATGCACACAACGGTGTACTTGAACTTGCTGCAATAAGTACTGGACCCTCATCATCGACTATTCCAGCTCTTCGGGCATACTCAGTAAGCTCCTCGGTACCTGGGCACACATAACGACTCATCAGACGTCGCAAACTCATTTTCAACGCATGGTACTCACCAACGAAGAAGTCCGTGCCTCTAAGCAGGGCTGTTAGCCGCCCTGACACTCCTGGTCTGAGGTATGTGTGGTCGTCACTCAGACCTGAAGGTTTTCGCGCCTTCCATCCTGCTGCTGTAAGCTTCGACCACAGCTTCCGGAACCGCTTCGTGGGGCCGTCGAACTCGTTCATCTGTAAGAGAGGAGTGCTCGACGGACACTACCTCCCACTCATTTATACCGTTCCTTTTATACTTGGAATTATCTGTGCATAGCTTCCCCTCACAGTCTTTCTATGCGAATTTTCCCGAACCCCAAACAATACAAAAGATTAGATGCGGGGGTTGGCTCCGATGGGAAGCTTGTCGAATACTATGCACTCTCATATTTCCTATTCTGTAGAATACAGAATACGGGAGAATAAGGGTTAACAATATAGGACTACCAGATGAAGGTGTTAAATTTGAGGCCTTACCTCGAATCTCGACTTAGAGCAAGTCGTTCGAGGTGAGGCCTCAAATTTAATGCTGTAGCATGTCGAGAATAGCCGGTCATCCGCCGATCGCTGACGAGTATCTACCAATGAAAGCGTACCAAACAAGCACAATTCGGGTATCCACCAATGGGCGCTTGCCAAACAAGATGGCTCTGCAGCCCTGTACCAGTCGGACGACCATGAGGAGCTGGACGAGGACTGCTAAGTGCTGAAGGACGGCTATCATGACCTAAACGACAGCTACGAGGCCCTGAACGACGACTACAAGGACGTGAAAGACGACCACGAGGACCTAAAACCCTAGGCCAAAACCCTGGTCTGTTGCTATTTTGCGTTTCTGTTTCTCTGCTATAGAGATGTTTGTACGGTACGAACATCATGCAGTTCCCACCGTTTAAAAAATAACGAGGCAGCATATTTATGGGTCGGGTGGTGACGTGTCGACACAAATGATACGTCTCGCGACTTCTACACACGCACTGACTATACATATATGTTGGTTACCTGTATTTGTGCTCATAATCAGGCCATGTCGCGACCATCTACCTGGTGTGTATCGCGGGAAAGCGTGTACCTGTATTGTTAGGTAGTGCGCCTACTACTACGCGTGTTTCCCGTTGTAATGGCTTGTATTCACGATAGAACATTTCTAAACGTTGATTGGTTAGAATCGTAATGTGCCGTGAAGTAGGATAAATATTCGCCAGGTAGTCGCCTATGTGTCGCGCACATGTTGTCTATTCCGATATTGCTTGTATTGTGGTACACGCAACTTATCGATGCTGATTGGCGATAAATAGATTAGAAAACATATGTCAATGTGATATAGTTGGGTTCGGCGATGTAAAATGCACACATGTACAATTTCAGCAGCCGTGCGTATCGCCGTCATCAGTACTATAGGACCGTACCGGCATTCTGGACTGATAGCAGCTTGCGCATGCGCTCGCACGGCGTCAAACGAGTCGAGGTACTAGCAGCGGGGTTGTTGCTGTCGTTTTGGGCGGTCGGGGTGGGCATGCGCCGCATTTCTTCTTGGGGCACTTGTCTTTTAGATCGTAGGCGTTCCTTGCCCGTCATTCGGCAAATACAGTTATGATGCCAAGTCATAGATGTTAATCTATAGCAAACTATGGGATCTTAAAATTACACACTTTTTGGTTTCTATGAGCACATTATATATTTATTTATTTATGTATTTATTTATTGCGGAGAGTTCGATATTTATGTTTATATTATTGTTGTTCGAAATCCCCAGCCGCCGAAGGCCGGTATGCAGTACATCATAACAGCGCGTCATGTACTGACGACCACCACCGTGCAGAAAGCAGCAATACCCAGAAGGTATATAGTAGTAGTAGTTGTAGTAGTAGTTTGTATGCCTTGCGCACATAATGTCATTCGCGGTAAAACTAAGGTAAAACAGAGTAACGTGACATTTCAAGTGCATATTAACGCTTCTGTATCACACCCAATTCTTACTTTGAAGTGTCTAACTGATACGTATATTTGTAGAGATACCGTCCGAACTACGCACTTTGACGTGACCGGAAGGCCCGTCATCTAATCAGTAGAACATGCTTAACAATATAGGACTACCAGATGAAGGTGTTAAATTTGAAGCCTTACCTCGAATCTCGACTTAGAGCAAGTCGTTCGAGGTGAGGCCTCAAATTTAATGCTGTAACATGTCGAGAATAGCCGGTCATCCGCCGATCGCTGACAGTATCTACCAATGAAAGCGTACCAAACAAGCACAATTCGGGTATCCACCAATGGGCGCTTGCCAAACAAGATGGCTCTGCAGCCCTGTACCAGTCGGACGACCATGAGGAGCTGGACGAGGACTGCTAAGTGCTGAAGGACGGCTATCATGACCTAAACGACAGCTACGAGGCCCTGAACGACGACTACAAGGACGTGAAAGACGACCACGAGGACCTAAAACCCTAGGCCAAAACCCTGGTCTGTTGCTATTTTGCGTTTCTGTTTCTCTGCTATAGAGATGTTTGTACGGTACGAACATCATGCAGTTCCCACCGTTTAAAAAATAACGAGGCAGCATATTTATGGGTCGGGTGAGTGACGTGTCGACACAAATGATACGTCTCGCGACTTCTACACACGCACTGACTATACATATATGTTGGTTACCTGTATTTGTGCTCATAATCAGGCCATGTCGCGACCATCTACCTGGTGTGTATCGCGGGAAAGCGTGTACCTGTATTGTTAGGTAGTGCGCCTACTACTACGCGTGTTTCCCGTTGTAATGGCTTGTATTCACGATAGAACATTTCTAAACGTTGATTGGTTAGAATCGTAATGTGCCGTGAAGTAGGATAAATAGTCGCCTATGTGTCGCGCACATGTTGTCTATTCCGATATTGCTTGTATTGTGGTACACGCAACTTATCGATGCTGATTGGCGATAAATAGATTAGAAAACATATGTCAATGTGATATAGTTGGGTTCGGCGATGTAAAAAATGCACACATGTACAATTTCAGCAGCCGTGCGTATCGCCGTCATCAGTACTATAGGACCGTACCGGCATTCTGGACTGATAGCAGCTTGCGCATGCGCTCGCACGGCGTCAAACGAGTCGAGGTACTAGCAGCGGGGTTGTTGCTGTCGTTTTGGGCGGTCAGGGTGGGCATGCGCCGCATTTCTTCTTGGGGCACTTGTCTTTTAGATCGTAGGCGTTCCTTGCCCGTCATTCGGCAAATACAGTTATGATGCCAAGTCATAGATGTTAATCTATAGCAAACTATGGGATCTTAAAATTACACACTTTTTGGTTTCTATGAGCACATTATATATTTATTTATTTATGTATTTATTTATTGCGGAGAGTTCGATATTTATGTTTATATTATTGTTGTTCGAAATCCCCCAGCCGCCGAAGGCCGGTATGCAGTACATCATAACAGCGCGTCATGTACTGACGACCACCACCGTGCAGAAAGCAGCAATACCCAAAGGTATATAGTAGTAGTAGTTGTAGTAGTAGTTTGTATGCCTTGCGCACATAATGTCATTCGCGGTAAAACTAAGGTAAAACAGAGTAACGTGACATTTCAAGTGCATATTAACGCTTCTGTATCACACCCAATTCTTACTTTGAAGTGTCTAACTGATACGTATATCTGTAGAGATACCGTCCGAACTACGCACTTTGACGTGACAGGAAGGCCCGTCATCTAATCAGTAGAACATGCTTAACAATATAGGACTACCAGATGAAAGGTGTTAAATTTGAAGCCTTACCTCGAATCTCGACTTAGAGCAAGTCGTTCGAGGTGAGGCCTCAAATTAATGCTGTAACATGTCGAGAATAGCCGGTCATCCGCCGATCGCTGACGAGTATCTACCAATGAAAGCGTACCAAACAAGCACAATTCGGGTATCCACCAATGGGCGCTTGCCAAACAAGATGGCTCTGCAGCCCTGTACCAGTCGGACGACCATGAGGAGCTGGACGAGGACTGCTAAGTGCTGAAGGACGGCTATCATGACCTAAACGACAGCTACGAGGCCCTGAACGACGACTACAAGGACGTGAAAGACGACCACGAGGACCTAAAACCCTAGGCCAAAACCCTGATCTGTTGCTATTTTGCGTTTCTGTTTCTCTGCTATAGAGATGTTTGTACGGTACGAACATCATGCAGTTCCCACCGTTTAAAAAATAACGAGGCAGCATATTTATGGGTCGGGTGAGTGACGTGTACGACACAAATGATACGTCTCGCGACTTCTACACACGCACTGACTATACATATATGTTGGTTACCTGTATTTGTGCTCATAATCAGGCCATGTCGCGACCATCTACCTGGTGTGTATCGCGGGAAAGCGTGTGTACCTGTATTGTTAGGTAGTGCGCCTACTACTACGCGTGTTTCCCGTTGTAATGGCTTGTATTCACGATAGAACATTTCTAAACGTTGATTGGTTAGAATCGTAATGTGCCGTGAAGTAGGATAAATATTCGCCAGGTAGTCGCCTATGTGTCGCGCACATGTTGTCTATTCCGATATTGCTTGTATTGTGGTACACGCAACTTATCGATGCTGATTGGCGATAAATAGATTAGAAAACATATGTCAATGTGATATAGTTGGGTTCGGCGATGTAAAAATGCACACATGTACAATTTCAGCAGCCGTGCGTATCGCCGTCATCAGTACTATAGGACCGTACCGGCATTCTGGACTGATAGCAGCTTGCGCATGCGCTCGCACGGCGTCAAACGAGTCGAGGTACTAGCAGCGGGGTTGTTGCTGTCGTTTTGGGCGGTCGGGGTGGGCATGCGCCGCATTTCTTCTTGGGGCACTTGTCTTTTAGATCGTAGGCGTTCCTTGCCCGTCATTCGGCAAATACAGTTATGATGCCAAGTCATAGATGTTAATCTATAGCAAACTATGGGATCTTAAAATTACACACTTTTTGGTTTCTATGAGCACATTATATATTTATTTATTTATGTATTTATTTATTGCGGAGAGTTCGATATTTATGTTTATATTATTGTTGTTCGAAATCCCCCAGCCGCCGAAGGCCGGTGTGCAGTACATCATAACAGCGCGTCATGTACTGACGACCACCACCGTGCAGAAAGCAGCAATACCCAGAAGGTATATAGTAGTAATAGTTGTAGTAGTAGTTTGTATGCCTTGCGCACATAATGTCATTCGCGGTAAAACTAAGGTAAAACAGAGTAACGTGACATTTCAAGTGCATATTAACGCTTCTGTATCACACCCAATTCTTACTTTGAAGTGTCTAACTGCTACGTATATCTGTAGAGATACCGTCCGAACTACGCACTTTGACGTGACCGGAAGGCCCGTCATCTAATCAGTAGAACATGCTTAACCCCTTGCGTCCCGCCCCATATTCTGTATCATGCAGAATTAGAATTTCATTTCGTTAAAGTATGCGCAGTCAACCCAACAAAATAGTGGGGTTCAAGCCCTCTTCGGCAATAGGGCAGGCATTTGTCCTCTCCACGCAATTTTGAAGCAGAAAACATGCAATCCAGCCACCTCTATGAAAAACATTCGCTGAAGTACACCGACCCCATTGGTTCTCGGTGATCTTCAACGATGATGAAAACCTGTGCTTCGACAACTCCTGTCGAAGTTGTTAGCATTGCTGTGTCGAGATGAGTGGTTGTACGTTCAGCTCGTAGGACGCAGAGGAAAAATTTGCCCAGTTCCTAACTTGGAGGGATAGCGGAAGGAACTGGGCAATTCTTCCTTCTGCGTTGCGTTCATTTCTGCGCAGAAAGCGCTTTGGATGTGCTGGTAGTTGCTCGATCGCGCTAGACGTACATTCGTGGCGCGACAACATGAGCGTGACCCGTAAGAAGCACACTAAAGGCGCGAGGTGTAAGCTTCGATGAAAACCAATGTAGGAATAGTATTCGAACACAACATGCAATCAATGTGTATTCATTTAGTTCTCTTTGCCCACCCCCTTCTTTCTCTCAGATTTCTTCATTTTCTTTACTCTCCTCGTTCTCCTAACTCTCCTCGTCGTTCGTCTCTGATCGCTTGCGCTTCTCCTTCCTGAAGCGGATCTCGTTGAGGTGTGCGGGGATGTTGCGGCCATCATTCCATACGTCGTGCCATATCTGGGCACAGGAGAGAGTGTTTCCTTCCGCTAGGCGACGGACCTTGGGGCATAGCGGAACGCGTCCGCCGAAGTAATGGCTGCATGTCGGGCAAAAATAGCTTGTTTCAAACGATTTTCCACTTTTGTGAGCCGAGCACACCTTGCAAAGATGTTGGCGACGTTTCGACTGCGTTTCAGTTTTGTAGCGGTTGTTAGTGTTGACCAAGGCGTGGTCGCCTCGGGCCACTGGTCCTGCCACTAAGTCCTCCGCGACAGGGTATGTGTCAAAATGCACGTCTCGCAATGCTAGCAAGTCTTTGTGTAAGCGCCGCAGGAAACAGGCATGTGGAGTGGGTTTCTCATCGTCGCGCTTCTTGGCAATATTGTGCACGATAAACCCGTTCACCAGGGCCATGTCAACAATCCCGAGGAATAGCTGCTTGTAATATTTCTTGAAAGCCACACACTTCTGCAGTGAGTACCGCTGCAAGCGCAGCTGATCGTGGACGTCGACACCTCCCATGCCTTCGGCGTAATCCACGACCAGCTGCGGACACGGCGTGACTGTGACGGAGCCGTCCTTTTCTCTCCGGTTGACGGTGGTCTGGTGTGTGCTGCACCCGTGGCGATCATGTTTACCGGCTTGGAGTCCATCCACGCGAGCGCAACCAGGTACGGGTACTGCCTGGAGTGGGCAATGCGATACTGACCTCTTGGAATAGTCTTTGGTCTTTTGTTTTGGCTGTACTCGATGTCTGGGCACCAGCCGAGACGCGACTTCCTGACAGTCCCCACGTGGTAGAGCCCCATATTGTATAATTTGATAGACAACTGAATGGAGGAGTAGTAGTTGTCGGTGATGATCAGGCGCTTATATGGCTGTCCACGTAGTGCTCGTAATGTTGCGAACAACAGCTTTAGGGCCGACATTTTGTTCCTTCTTGCCTTTATTCTTCTTCCCGCAATACACCTCAATGCTATTCAGTACAATCCAGAATACACACACGGTTGTTAGTTTACACCATGTCTCCTCTTACGGATAATACAGAATAGACCACATTACCGAGCGCAATAGGCAGTTTCAGCACAGCATGTCAGATAGAACTTGGTACCCCACTTTGAAGGTTTATCCTTCATATACACCTTGATCGGATTGAACCGCGACCGGTTCGGCACCATACCTTCATCAAAAGAGATGCAGCGGCCGAGGCGGTAGCCACGGCGGAAGGTTTTCTCCACAGCTTGCAACACTGGTCGAATCTTCCACGCCTTGTCGTGGACAGCGTCAGCATCCTCGTTGTTGCTAAAGTGAAGAAATCGAGTGATGGCTTCGAAGCGAGCTCGTTTCATGTACCGCGAGAACGTTCCCCGTGGAACTGCACCATCTTCCGAAGTTGACCAGTGCTTGGATAAACCGTCCCGAACTGGAGCGATAGCTCGGGCCATTAGAAGGGCCACAACATGGACGATTTCATGGGGTTTGATAGGTTGAAAGCGGCGAAACTCTGCTTCCAACTCTGATAATGGGGGCACAGACTTTCTTGGGTCCTTGGCTTGCTGCTTGAGCAGTGATTCGCGACGCTGTTGCGCTAGCTGTGGTATCAGCTGCGTTCGATACAGATTGGATTCCTCGGCAATGCGGATCCAAAGTTTTTTCGGCAGGAAGTAGAAGAAAAGACCTAGCGGTGAGTCAGCAAATGCGAGTGCTGAACGTGTTGGACCCCAAGGACCGTCATAGTAATCTCCGGCTGCACTCATCTGAAGCATACCTGCATTGTAAAATACATAATACAGAATTAGTATAGCGTGCAACACCGTATTCTGTAGCGTACAGACTTACCGCAATGAGCAGCGTCATAGGCTGTCCACCCACTGCTGGTCAGCTCTCGTAGCTCCTCCTCCGTTGTCTCGAAGGTAGGCTCAGGTTCGTCTTCCTCGGAACTGAAGTCACTGCTGTCGTTGCCGCTGCCTTCATCTTCACCACCACTCCTCAGCGCACCATCCTCGTCTCCATCCTCATCCTCGGATAGGTGTTCCGCAACAGATCCAGGTCGACACAAGTTAACGTCGTCAGCTGCGGTGCTCCCAAACAGAACTTCTCGACGCATAGCATCTAAGAACGCGCCATCATCAAAAGCATCCAGTGCATCGTAATCTCCAGCTTCAACGTCCATTAATTCTGTAGCCTCCGGAACAGCTCGCACACGGCTTGGCAATTCTGTAGCCTCCGGAACAGCTCGCGCACGGCTTGGCAATTCTGTAGACTCCGAAACAGCTCGCACACGGCTTGGCAATTCTGTATCCTCCGGAACAGCTCGCACACGGCTTGGCAATTCTGTATCCTCCGGAACAGCACACGCACGACTTGGCTGCGCTGAAACAGCTGGAGTAGCGGTCCGTTCTGATGCCACCGTCACGGCATGCACACAACTTGGTGTACTTGAACTTGCTGCAATAAGTACTGGACCCTCATCATCGACTATTCCAGCTCTTCGGGCATACTCAGTAAGCTCCTCGGTACCTGGGCACACATAACGACTCATCAGACGTCGCAAACTCATTTTCAACGCATGGTACTCACCAACGAAGAAGTCCGTGCCTCTAAGCAGGGCTGTTAGCCGCCCTGACACTCCTGGTCTGAGGTATGTGTGGTCGTCACTCAGACCTGAAGGTTTTCGCGCCTTCCATCCTGCTGCTGTAAGCTTCGACCACAGCTTCCGGAACCGCTTCGTGGGGCCGTCGAACTCGTTCATCTGTAAGAGGGGGAGTGCTCGACGGACACTACCTCCCACTCATTTATACCGTTCCTTTTATACTTGGAATTATCTGTGCATAGCTTCCCCTCACAGTCTTTCTATGCGAATTTTCCCGAACCCCAAACAATACAAAAGATTAGATGCGGGGGTTGGCTCCGATGGGAAGCTTGTCGAATACTATGCACTCTCATATTTCCTATTCTGTAGAATACAGAATACGGGAGAATAAGGGTTAACAATATAGGACTACCAGATGAAGGTGTTAAATTTGAGGCCTTACCTCGAATCTCGACTTAGAGCAAGTCGTTCGAGGTGAGGCCTCAAATTTAATGCTGTAGCATGTCGAGAATAGCCGGTCATCCGCCGATCGCTGACGAGTATCTACCAATGAAAGCGTACCAAACAAGCACAATTCGGGTATCCACCAATGGGCGCTTGCCAAACAAGATGGCTCTGCAGCCCTGTACCAGTCGGACGACCATGAGGAGCTGGACGAGGACTGCTAAGTGCTGAAGGACGGCTATCATGACCTAAACGACAGCTACGAGGCCCTGAACGACGACTACAAGGACGTGAAAGACGACCACGAGGACCTAAAACCCTAGGCCAAAACCCTGGTCTGTTGCTATTTTGCGTTTCTGTTTCTCTGCTATAGAGATGTTTGTACGGTACGAACATCATGCAGTTCCCACCGTTTAAAAAATAACGAGGCAGCATATTTATGGGTCGGGTGAGTGACGTGTACGACACAAATGATACGTCTCGCGACTTCTACACACGCACTGACTATACATATATGTTGGTTACCTGTATTTGTGCTCATAATCAGGCCATGTCGCGACCATCTACCTGGTGTGTATCGCGGGAAAGCGTGTACCTGTATTGTTAGGTAGTGCGCCTACTACTACGCGTGTTTCCCGTTGTAAAAAAACAAGCTTGTATTCACGATAGAACATTTCTAAACGTTGATTGGTTAGAATCGTAATGTGCCGTGAAGTAGGATAAATATTCGCCAGGTAGTCGCCTATGTGTCGCGCACATGTTGTCTATTCCGATATTGCTTGTATTGTGGTACACGCAACTTATCGATGCTGATTGGCGATAAATAGATTAGAAAACATATGTCAATGTGATATAGTTGGGTTCGGCGATGTAAAAAATGCACACATGTACAATTTCAGCAGCCGTGCGTATCGCCGTCATCAGTACTATAGGACCGTACCGGCATTCTGGACTGATAGCAGCTTGCGCATGCGCTCGCACGGCGTCAAACGAGTCGAGTACTAGCAGCGGGGTTGTTGCTGTCGTTTTGGGCGGTCGGGGTGGGCATGCGCCGCATTTCTTCTTGGGGCACTTGTCTTTAGATCGTAGGCGTTCCTTGCCCGTCATTCGGCAAATACAGTTATGATGCCAAGTCATAGATGTTAATCTATAGCAAACTATGGGATCTTAAAATTACACACTTTTGGTTTCTATGAGCACATTATATATTTATTTATTTATGTATTTATTTATTGCGGAGAGTTCGATATTTATGTTTATATTATTGTTGTTCGAAATCCCCAGCCGCCGAAGGCCAGTGTACCAGTACATCATAACAGCGCGTCATGTACTGACGACCACCACCGTGCAGAAAGCAGCAATACCCAGAAGGTATATAGTAGTAATAGTTGTAGTAGTAGTTTGTATGCCTTGCGCACATAATGTCATTCGCGGTAAAACTAAGGTAAAACAGAGTAACGTGACATTTCAAGTGCATATTAACGCTTCTGTATCACACCCAATTCTTACTTTGAAGTGTCTAACTGCTACGTATATCTGTAGAGATACCGTCCGAACTACGCACTTTGACGTGACCGAAAGGCCCGTCATCTAATCAGTAGAACATGCTTAACAATATAGGACTACCAGATGAAGGTGTTAAATTTGAAGCCTTACCTCGAATCTCGACTTAGAGCAAGTCGTTCGAGGTGAGGCCTCAAATTTAATGCTGTAGCATGTCGAGAATAGCCGGTCATCCGCCGATCGCTGACGAGTATCTACCAATGAAAGCGTACCAAACAAGCACAATTCGGGTATCCACCAATGGGCGCTTGCCAAACAAGATGGCTCTGCAGCCCTGTACCAGTCGGACGACCATGAGGAGCTGGACGAGGACTGCTAAGTGCTGAAGGACGGCTATCATGACCTAAACGACAGCTACGAGGCCCTGAACGACGACTACAAGGACGTGAAAGACGACCACGAGGACCTAAAACCCTAGGCCAAAACCCTGGTCTGTTGCTATTTTGCGTTTCTGTTTCTCTGCTATAGAGATGTTTGTACGGTACGAACATCATGCAGTTCCCACCGTTTAAAAAATAACGAGGCAGCATATTTATGGGTCGGGTGAGTGACGTGTCGACACAAATGATACGTCTCGCGACTTCTACACACGCACTGACTATACATATATGTTGGTTACCTGTATTTGTGCTCATAATCAGGCCATGTCGCGACCATCTACCTGGTGTGTATCGCGGGAAAGCGTGTGTACCTGTATTGTTAGGTAGTGCGCCTACTACTACGCGTGTTTCCCGTTGTAATGGCTTGTATTCACGATAGAACATTTCTAAACGTTGATTGGTTAGAATCGTAATGTGCCGTGAAGTAGGATAAATATTCGCCAGGTAGTCGCCTATGTGTCGCGCACATGTTGTCTATTCCGATATTGCTTGTATTGTGGTACACGCAACTTATCGATGCTGATTGGCGATAAATAGATTAGAAAACATATGTCAATGTGATATAGTTGGGTTCGGCGATGTAAAAAATGCACACATGTACAATTTCAGCAGCCGTGCGTATCGCCGTCATCAGTACTATAGGACCGTACCGGCATTCTGGACTGATAGCAGCTTGCGCATGCGCTCGCACGGCGTCAAACGAGTCGAGGTACTAGCAGCGGGGTTGTTGCTGTCGTTTTGGGCGGTCGGGGTGGGCATGCGCCGCATTTCTTCTTGGGGCACTTGTCTTTTTAGATCGTAGGCGTTCCTTGCCCGTCATTCGGCAAATACAGTTATGATGCCAAGTCATAGATGTTAATCTATAGCAAACTATGGGATCTTAAAATTACACACTTTTTGGTTTCTATGAGCACATTATATATTTATTTATTTATGTATTTATTTATTGCGGAGAGTTCGATATTTATGTTTATATTATTGTTGTTCGAAATCCCCCAGCCGCCGAAGGCCGGTGTGCAGTACATCATAACAGCGCGTCATGTACTGGCGACCACCACCGTGCAGAAAGCAGCAATACCCAGAAGGTATATAGTAGTAGTAGTTGTAGTAGTAGTAGTTTGTATGCCTTGCGCACATAATGTCATTCGCGGTAAAACTAAGGTAAAACAGAGTAACGTGACATTTCAAGTGCATATTAACGCTTCTGTATCACACCCAATTCTTACTTTGAAGTGTCTAACTGCTACGTATATCTGTAGAGATACCGTCCGAACTACGCACTTTGACGTGACCGGAAGGCCCGTCATCTAATCAGTAGAACATGCTTAACAATATAGGACTACCAGATGAAGGTGTTAAATTTGAGGCCTTACCTCGAATCTCGACTTAGAGCAAGTCGTTCGAGGTGAGGCCTCAAATTAATGCTGTAGCATGTCGAGAATAGCCGGTCATCCGCCGATCGCTGACGAGTATCTACCAATGAAAGCGTACCAAACAAGCACAATTCGGGTATCCACCAATGGGCGCTTGCCAAACAAGATGGCTCTGCAGCCCTGTACCAGTCGGACGACCATGAGGAGCTGGACGAGGACTGCTAAGTGCTGAAGGACGGCTATCATGACCTAAACGACAGCTACGAGGCCCTGAACGACGACTACAAGGACGTGAAAGACGACCACGAGGACCTAAAACCCTAGGCCAAAACCCTGGTCTGTTGCTATTTTGCGTTTCTGTTTCTCTGCTATAGAGATGTTTGTACGAGGTACGAACATCATGCAGTTCCCACCGTTTAAAAAATAACGAGGCAGCATATTTATGGGTCGGGTGGTGACGTGTCGACACAAATGATACGTCTCGCGACTTCTACACACGCACTGACTATACATATATGTTGGTTACCTGTATTTGTGCTCATAATCAGGCCATGTCGCGACCATCTACCTGGTGTGTATCGCGGGAAAGCGTGTGTACCTGTATTGTTAGGTAGTGCGCCTACTACTACGCGTGTTTCCCGTTGTAATGGCTTGTATTCACGATAGAACATTTCTAAACGTTGATTGGTTAGAATCGTAATGTGCCGTGAAGTAGGATAAATATTCGCCAGGTAGTCGCCTATGTGTCGCGCACATGTTGTCTATTCCGATATTGCTTGTATTGTGGTACACGCAACTTATCGATGCTGATTGGCGATAAATAGATTAGAAAACATATGTCAATGTGATATAGTTGGGTTCGGCGATGTAAAAAAATGCACACATGTACAATTTCAGCAGCCGTGCGTATCGCCGTCATCAGTACTATAGGACCGTACCGGCATTCTGGACTGATAGCAGCTTGCGCATGCGCTCGCACGGCGTCAAACGAGTCGAGGTACTAGCAGCGGGGTTGTTGCTGTCGTTTTGGGCGGTCGGGGTGGGCATGCGCCGCATTTCTTCTTGGGGCACTTTGTCTTTTAGATCGTAGGCGTTCCTTGCCCGTCATTCGGCAAATACAGTTATGATGCCAAGTCATAGATGTTAATCTATAGCAAACTATGGGATCTTAAAATTACACACTTTTTGGTTTCTATGAGCACATTATATATTTATTTATTTATGTATTTATTTATTGCGGAGAGTTCGATATTTATGTTTATATTATTGTTGTTCGAAATCCCCCAGCCGCCGAAGGCCGGTGTGCAGTACATCATAACAGCGCGTCATGTACTGACGACCACCACCGTGCAGAAAGCAGCAATACCAGAAGGTATATAGTAGTAATAGTTGTAGTAGTAGTTTGTATGCCTTGCGCACATAATGTGTCATTCGCGGTAAAACTAAGGTAAAACAGAGTAACGTGACATTTCAAGTGCATATTAACGCTTCTGTATCACACCCAATTCTTACTTTGAAGTGTCTAACTGCTACGTATATCTGTAGAGATACCGTCCGAACTACGCACTTTGACGTGACCGGAAGGCCCGTCATCTAATCAGTAGAACATGCTTAACAATATAGGACTACCAGATGAAGGTGTTAAATTTGAGGCCTTACCTCGAATCTCGACTTAGAGCAAGTCGTTCGAGGTGAGGCCTCGAAATTTAATGCTGTAGCATATCGAGAATAGCCGGTCATCCGCCGATCGCTGACGAGTATCTATCTACCAATGAAAGCGTACCAAACAAGCACAATTCGGGTATCCACCAATGGGCGCTTGCCAAACAAGATGGCTCTGCAGCCCTGTACCAGTCGGACGACCATGAGGAGCTGGACGAGGACTGCTAAGTGCTGAAGGACGGCTATCATGACCCTAAACGACAGCTACGAGGCCCTGAACGACGACTACAAGGACGTGAAAGACGACCACGAGGACCTAAAACCCTAGGCCAAAACCCTGGTCTGTTGCTATTTTTGCGTTTCTGCTTTCTCTGCTATAGAGATGTTTGTACGGTACGAACATCATGCAGTTCCCACCGTTTAAAAAATAACGAGGCAGCATATTTATGGGTCGGGTGAGTGACGTGTACGACACAAATGATACGTCTCGCGACTTCTACACACGCACTGACTATACATATATATTTGGTTACCTGTATTTGTGCTCATAATCAGGCCATGTCGCGACCATCTACCTGGTGTGTATCGCGGGAAAGCGTGTGTACCTGTATTGTTAGGTAGTGCGCCTACTACTACGCGTGTTTCCCGTTGTAATGGCTTGTATTCACGATAGAACATTTCTAAACGTTGATTGGTTAGAATCGTAATGTGCCGTGAAGTAGGATAAATATTCGCCAGGTAGTCGCCTATGTGTCGCGCACATGTTGTCTATTCCGATATTGCTTGTATTGTGGTACACGCAACTTATCGATGCTGATTGGCGATAAATAGATTAGAAAACATATGTCAATGTGATATAGTTGGGTTCGGCGATGTAAAAAATGCACACATGTACAATTTCAGCAGCCGTGCGTATCATAAATCATCAGTACTATAGGACCGTACCGGCATTCTGGACTGATAGCAGCTTGCGCATGCGCTCGCACGGCGTCAAACGAGTCGAGGTACTAGCAGCGGGGTTGTTGCTGTCGTTTTGGGCGGTCGGGGTGGGCATGCGCCGCATTTCTTCTTGGGGCACTTGTCTTTTAGATCGTAGGCGTTCCTTGCCCGTCATTCGGCAAATACAGTTATGATGCCAAGTCATAGATGTTAATCTATAGCAAACTATGGGATCTTAAAATTACACACTTTTTGGTTTCTATGAGCACATTATATATTTATTTATTTATGTATTTATTTATTGCGGAGAGTTCGATATTTATGTTTATATTATTGTTGTTCGAAATCCCCCAGCCGCCGAAGGCCGGTGTGCAGTACATCATAACAGCGCGTCATGTACTGACGACCACCACCGTGCAGAAAGCAGCAATACCCAGAAGGTATATAGTAGTAATAGTTGTAGTAGTAGTTTGTATGCCTTGCGCACATAATGTCATTCGCGGTAAAACTAAGGTAAAACAGAGTAACGTGACATTTCAAGTGCATATTAACGCTTCTGTATCACACCCAATTCTTACTTTGAAGTGTCTAACTGCTACGTATATCTGTAGAGATACCGTCCGAACTACGCACTTTGACGTGACCAGAAAGGCCCGTCATCTAATCAGTAGAACATGCTTAACAATATAGGACTACCAGATGAAGGTGTTAAATTTGAAGCCTTACCTCGAATCTCGACTTAGAGCAAGTCGTTCGAGGTGAGGCCTCAAATTAATGCTGTAACATGTCGAGAATAGCCGGTCATCCGCCGATCGCTGACGAGTATCTACCAATGAAAGCGTACCAAACAAGCACAATTCGGGTATCCACCAATGGGCGCTTGCCAAACAAGATGGCTCTGCAGCCCTGTACCAGTCGGACGACCATGAGGAGCTGGACGAGGACTGCTAAGTGCTGAAGGACGGCTATCATGACCTAAACGACAGCTACTGAGGCCCTGAACGACGACTACAAGGACGTGAAAGACGACCACGAGGACCCTAAAACCCTAGGCCAAAACCCTGGTCTGTTGCTATTTTGCGTTTCTGTTTCTCTGCTATAGAGATGTTTGTACGGTACGAACATCATGCAGTTCCCACCGTTTAAAAAATAACGAGGCAGCATATTTATGGGTCGGGTGAGTGACGTGTCGACACAAATGATACGTCTCGCGACTTCTACACACGCACTGACTATACATATATGTTGGTTACCTGTATTTGTGCTCATAATCAGGCCATGTCGCGACCATCTACCTGGTGTGTATCGCGGGAAAGCGTGTACCTGTATTGTTAGGTAGTGCGCCTACTACTACGCGTGTTTCCCGTTGTAATGGCTTGTATTCACGATAGAACATTTCTAAACGTTGATTGGTTAGAATCGTAATGTGCCGTGAAGTAGGATAAATATTCGCCAGGTAGTCGCCTATGTGTCGCGCACATGTTGTCTATTCCGATATTGCTTGTATTGTGGTACACGCAACTTATCGATGCTGATTGGCGATAAATAGATTAGAAAACATATGTCAATGTGATATAGTTGGGTTCGGCGATGTAAAAAATGCACACATGTACAATTTCAGCAGCCGTGCGTATCGCCGTCATCAGTACTATAGGACCGTACCGGCATTCTGGACTGATAGCAGCTTGCGCATGCGCTCGCACGGCGTCAAACGAGTCGAGGTACTAGCAGCGGGGTTGTTGCTGTCGTTTTTGGGCGGTCGGGGTGGGCATGCGCCGCATTTTCTTCTTGGGGCACTTGTCTTTGAGATCGTAGGCGTTCCTTGCCCGTCATTCGGCAAATACAGTTATGATGCCAAGTCATAGATGTTAATCTATAGCAAACTATGGGATCTTAAAATTACACACTTTTTGGTTTCTATGAGCACATTATATATTTATTTATTTATGTATTTATTTATTGCGGAGAGTTCGATATTTATGTTTATATTATTGTTGTTCGAAATCCCCCAGCCGCCGAAGGCCGGTGTGCAGTACATCATAACAGCGCGTCATGTACTGACGACCACCACCGTGCAGAAAGCAGCAATACCCAGAAGGTATATAGTAGTAATAGTTGTAGTAGTAGTTTGTATGCCTTGCGCACATAATGTCATTCGCGGTAAAAACTAAGGTAAAACAGAGTAACGTGACATTTCAAGTGCATATTAACGCTTCTGTATCACACCCAATTCTTACTTTGAAGTGTCTAACTGCTACGTATATCTGTAGAGATACCGTCCGAACTACGCACTTTGACGTGACCGGAAGGCCCGTCATCTAATCAGTAGAACATGCTTAACAATATAGGACTACCAGATGAAGGTGTTAAATTTGAGGCCTTACCTCGAATCTCGACTTAGAGCAAGTCGTTCGAGGTGAGGCCTCAAATTTAATGCTGTAGCATGTCGAGAATAGCCGGTCATCCGCCGATCGCTGACGAGTATCTATCTACCAATGAAAGCGTGCCAAACAAGCACAATTCGGGTATCCACCAATGGGCGCTTGCCAAACAAGATGGCTCTGCAGTCCTGTACCAGTCGGACGACCATGAGGAGCTGGACGAGGACTGCTAAGTGCTGAAGGACGGCTATCATGACCTAAACGACAGCTACGAGGACCTGAACGACGACTAAGGACGTGAAAGACGACCACGAGGACCTAAAACCCTAGGCCCAAACCCTGGTCTGTTGCTATTTTGCGTTTCTGTTTCTCTGCTATAGAGATGTTTGTACGGTACGAACATCATGCAGTTCCCACCGTTTAAAAAATAACGAGGCAGCATATTTATGGGTCGGGTGAGTGACGTGTACGACACAAATGATACGTCTCGCGACTTCTACACACGCACTGACTATACATATATGTTTGGTTACCTGTATTTGTGCTCATAATCAGGCCATGTCGCGACCATCTACCTGGTGTGTATCGCGGAAAGCGTGTACCTATATTGTTAGGTAGTGCGCCTACTACTACGCGTGTGTCCCGTTGTAATGGCTTGTATTCACGATAGAACATTTCTAAACGTTGATTGGTTAGAATCGTAATGTGCCGTGAAGTAGGATAAATATTCGCCAGGTAGTCGCCTATGTGTCGCGCACATGTTGTCTATTCCGATATTGCTTGTATTGTGGTACACGCAACTTATCGATGCTGATTGGCGATAAATAGATTAGAAAACATATGTCAATGTGGATATAGTTGGGTTCGGCGATGTAAAAATGCACACAGGTACAATTTCAGCAGCCGTGCGTATCGCCGTCATCAGTACTATAGGACCGTACCGGCATTCTGGACTGATAGCAGCTTGCGCATGCGCTCGCACGGCGTCAAACGAGTCGAGGTACTAGCAGCGGGGTTGTTGCTGTCGTTTTGGGCGGTCGGGGTGGGCATGCGCCGCATTTCTTCTTGGGGCACTTGTCTTTTAGATCGTAGGCGTTCCTTGCCCGTCATTCGGCAAATACAGTTATGATGCCAAGTCATAGATGTTAATCTATAGCAAACTATGGGGATCTTAAAATTACACACTTTTTGGTTTCTATGAGCACATTATATATTTATTTATTTATGTATTTATTTATTGCGGAGAGTTCGATATTTATGTTTATATTATTGTTGTTCAAGAAATCCCCAGCCGCCGAAGGCCGGTATGCAGTACATCATAACAGCGCGTCATGTACTGACGACCACCACCGTGCGAAAGCAGCAATACCCAAAGGTATATAGTAGTAGTAGTTGTAGTAGTAGTTTGTATGCCTTGCGCACATAATGTCATTCGCGGTAAAACTAAGGTAAAACAGAGTAACGCTGACATTTCAAGTGCATATTAACGCTTCTGTATCACACCCTAATTCTTACTTTGAAGTGTCTAACTGATACGTATATTTGTAGAGATACCGTCCGAACTACGCACTTTGACGTGACCGGAAGGCCCGTCATCTAATCAGTAGAACATGCTTAACAATATAGGACTACCAGATGAAGGTGTTAAATTTGAAGCCTTACCTCGAATCTCGACTTAGAGCAAGTCGTTCGAGGTGAGGCCTCAAATGTTTAATGCTGTAACATGTCGAGAATAGCCGGTCATCCGCCGATCGCTGACAGTATCTATCTACCAATGAAAGCGTACCAAACAAGCACAATTCGGGTATCCACCAATGGGCGCTTGCCAAAACAAGATGGCTCTGCAGCCCTGTACCAGTCGGACGACCATGAGGAGCTGGACGAGGACTGCTAAGTGCTGAAGGACGGCTATCATGACCTAAACGGCAGCTACGAGGCCCTGAACGACGACTACAAGGACGTGAAAGACGACCACGAGGACCTAAAACCCTAGGCCAAAACCTGATCTGTTGCTATTTTTGCGTTTCTGTTTCTCTGCTATAGAGATGTTTGTACGGTACGAACATCATGCAGTTCCCACCGTTTAAAAAATAACGAGGCAGCATATTTATGGGTCGGGTGAGTGACGTGTACGACACAAATGATACGTCTCGCGACTTCTACACACGCACTGACTATACATATATGTTTGGTTACCTGTATTTGTGCTCATAATCAGGCCATGTCGCGACCATCTACCTGGTGTGTATCGCGGGAAAGCGTGTGTACCTGTATTGTTAGGTAGTGCGCCTACTACTACGCGTGTTTCCCGTTGTAATGGCTTGTATTCACGATAGAACATTTCTAAACGTTGATTGGTTAGAATCGTAATGTGCCGTGAAGTAGGATAAATATTCGCCAGGTAGTCGCCTATGTGTCGCGCACATGTTGTCTATTCCGATATTGCTTGTATTGTGGTACACGCAACTTATCGATGCTGATTGGCGATAAATAGATTAGAAAACATATGTCAATGTGATATAGTTGGGTTCGGCGATGTAAAAAATGCACACATGTACAATTTCAGCAGCCGTGCGTATCGCCGTCATCAGTACTATAGGACCGTACCGGCATTCTGGACTGATAGCAGCTTGCGCATGCGCTCGCACGGCGTCAAACGAGTCGAGGTACTAGCAGCGGGGTTGTTGCTGTCGTTTTGGGCGGTCGGGGTGGGCATGCGCCGCATTTCTTCTTGGGGCACTTGTCTTTTAGATCGTAGGCGTTCCTTGCCCGTCATTCGGCAAATACAGTTATGATGCCAAGTCATAGATGTTAATCTATAGCAAACTATGGGATCTTAAAATTACACACTTTGGTTTCTATGAGCACATTATATATTTATTTATTTATGTATTTATTTATTGCGGAGAGTTCGATATTTATGTTTATATTATTGTTGTTCGAAATCCCCCAGCCGCCGAAGGCCGGTGTGCAGTACATCATAACAGCGCGTCATGTACTGACGACCACCACCGTGCAGAAAGCAGCAATACCCAGAAGGTATATAGTAGTAATAGTTGTAGTAGTAGTTTGTATGCCTTGCGCACATAATGTCATTCGCGGTAAAACTAAGGTAAAACAGAGTAACGTGACATTTCAAGTGCATATTAACGCTTCTGTATCACACCCAATTCTTACTTTGAAGTGTCTAACTGCTACGTATATCTGTAGAGATACCGTCCGAACTACGCACTTTGACGTGACCGAAAGGCCCGTCATCCTAATCAGTAGAACATGCTTAACAATATAGGACTACCAGATGAAGGTGTTAAATTTGAAGCCTTACCTCGAATCTCGACTTAAGAGCAAGTCGTTCGAGGTGAGGCCTCAAATTTAATGCTGTAACATGTCGAGAATAGCCGGTCATCCGCCGATCGCTGACGAGTATCTATCTACCAATGAAAGCGTACCAAACAAGCACAATTCGGGTATCCACCAATGGGCGCTTGCCAAACAAGATGGCTCTGCAGCCCTGTACCAGTCGGACGACCATGAGGAGCTGGACGAGGACTGCTAAGTGCTGAAGGACGGCTATCATGACCTAAACGACAGCTACGAGGCCCTGAACGACGACTACAAGGACGTGAAAGACGACCACGAGGACCTAAAACCCTAGGCCAAAACCCTGGTCTGTTGCTATTTTGCGTTTCTGTTTCTCTGCTATAGAGATGTTTGTGCAGTACGAACATCATGCAGTTCCCACCGTTTAAAATAACGAGGCAGCATATTTATGGGTCGGGTGAGTGACGTGTACGACACAAATGATACGTCTCGCGACTTCTACACACGCACTGACTATACATATATGTTGGTTACCTGTATTTGTGCTCATAATCAGGCCATGTCGCGACCATCTACCTGGTGTGTATCGCGGGAAAGCGTGTACCTGTATTGTTAGGTAGTGCGCCTACTACTACGCGTGTTTCCCGTTGTAATGGCTTGTATTCACGATAGAACATTTCTAAACGTTGATTGGTTAGAATCGTAATGTGCCGTGAAGTAGGATAAATATTCGCCAGGTAGTCGCCTATGTGTCGCGCACATGTTGTCTATTCCGATATTGCTTGTATTGTGGTACACGCAACTTATCGATGCTGATTGGCGATAAATAGATTAGAAAACATATGTCAATGTGATATAGTTGGGTTCGGCGATGTAAAAAATGCACACATGTACAATTTCAGCAGCCGTGCGTATCGCCGTCATCAGTACTATAGGACCGTACCGGCATTCTGGACTGATAGCAGCTTGCGCATGCGCTCGCACGGCGTCAAACGAGTCGAGGTACTAGCAGCGGGGTTGTTGCTGTCGTTTTGGGCGGTCGGGGTGGGCATGCGCCGCATTTCTTCTTGGGGCACTTGTCTTTTAGATCGTAGGCGTTCCTTGCCCGTCATTCGGCAAATACAGTTATGATGCCAAGTCATAGATGTTAATCTATAGCAAACTATGGGATCTTAAAATTACACACTTTTTGGTTTCTATGAGCACATTATATATTTATTTATTTATGTATTTATTTATTGCGGAGAGTTCGATATTTATGTTTATATTATTGTTGTTCGAAATCCCCCAGCCGCCGAAGGCCGGTGTGCAGTACATCATAACAGCGCGTCATGTACTGACGACCACCACCGTGCAGAAAGCAGCAATACCCAGAAGGTATATAGTAGTAATAGTTGTAGTAGTAGTTTGTATGCCTTGCGCACATAATGTCATTCGCGGTAAAACTAAGGTAAAACAGAGTAACGTGACATTTCAAGTGCATATTAACGCTTCTGTATCACACCCAATTCTTACTTTGAAGTGTCTAACTGCTACGTATATCTGTAGAGATACCGTCCGAACTACGCACTTTGACGTGACCGAAAGGCCCGTCATCTAATCAGTAGAACATGCTTAACAATATAGGACTACCAGATGAAGGTGTTAAATTTGAAGCCTTACCTCGAATCTCGACTTAGAGCAAGTCGTTCGAGGTGAGGCCTCAAATTTAATGCTGTAGCATGTCGAGAATAGCCGGTCATCCGCCGATCGCTGACGAGTATCTATCTACCAATGAAAGCGTACCAAACAAGCACAATTCGGGTATCCACCAATGGGCGCTTGCCAAACAAGATGGCTCTGCAGCCCTGTACCAGTCGGACGACCATGAGGAGCTGGACGAGGACTGCTAAGTGCTGAAGGACGGCTATCATGACCTAAACGACAGCTACGAGGCCCTGAACGACGACTACAAGGACGTGAAAGACGACCACGAGGACCTAAAACCCTAGGCCAAAACCCTGGTCTGTTGCTATTTTGCGTTTCTGTTTCTCTGCTATAGAGATGTTTGTACGGTACGAACATCATGCAGTTCCCACCGTTTAAAAAATAACGAGGCAGCATATTTATGGGTCGGGTGAGTGACGTGTCGACACAAATGATACGTCTCGCGACTTCTACACACGCACTGACTATACATATATGTTGGTTACCTGTATTTGTGCTCATAATCAGGCCATGTCGCGACCATCTACCTGGTGTGTATCGCGGGAAAGCGTGTACCTGTATTGTTAGGTAGTGCGCCTACTACTACGCGTGTTTCCCGTTGTAATGGCTTGTATTCACGATAGAACATTTCTAAACGTTGATTGGTTAGAATCGTAATGTGCCGTGAAGTAGGATAAATATTCGCCAGGTAGTCGCCTATGTGTCGCGCACATGTTGTCTATTCCGATATTGCTTGTATTGTGGTACACGCAACTTATCGATGCTGATTGGCGATAAATAGATTAGAAAACATATGTCAATGTGATATAGTTGGGTTCGGCGATGTAAAAATGCACACATGTACAATTTCAGCAGCCGTGCGTATCGCCGTCATCAGTACTATAGGACCGTACCGGCATTCTGGACTGATAGCAGCTTGCGCATGCGCTCGCACGGCGTCAAACGAGTCGAGGTACTAGCAGCGGGGTTGTTGCTGTCGTTTTGGGCGGTCGGGGTGGGCATGCGCCGCATTTCTTCTTGGGGCACTTGTCTTTTAGATCGTAGGCGTTCCTTGCCCGTCATTCGGCAAATACAGTTATGATGCCAAGTCATAGATGTTAATCTATAGCAAACTATGGGATCTTAAAATTACACACTTTTTGGTTTCTATGAGCACATTATATATTTATTTATTTATGTATTTATTTATTGCGGAGAGTTCGATATTTATGTTTATATTATTGTTGTTCGAAATCCCCCAGCCGCCGAAGGCCGGTGTGCAGTACATCATAACAGCGCGTCATGTACTGACGACCACCACCGTGCAGAAAGCAGCAATACCCAGAAGGTATATAGTAGTAATAGTTGTAGTATTAGTTTGTATGCCTTGCGCACATAATGTCATTCGCGAGTAAAACTAAGGTAAAACAGAGTAACGTGACATTTCAAGTGCATATTAACGCTTCTGTATCACACCCAATTCTTACTTTGAAGTGTCTAACTGCTACGTATATCTGTAGAGATACCGTCCGAACTACGCACTTTGACGTGACCGGAAGGCCCGTCATCTAATCAGTAGAACATGCTTAACCCCTTGCGTCCCGCCCCATATTCTGTATCATACAGAATTAGAATTTCATTTCGTTAAAGTATGCGCAGTCAACCCAACAAAATAGTGGGGTTCAAGCCTCTTCGGCAATAGGGCAGGCATTTGTCCTCTCACGCAATTTTGAAGCAGAAAACATGCAATCCAGCCACCTCTATGAAAAACATTCGCTGAAGTACACCGACCCCATTGGTTCTCGGTGATCTTCAACGATGATGAAAACCTGTGCTTCGACAACTCCTGTCGAAGTTGTTAGCATTGCTGTGTCGAGATGAGTGGTTGTACGTTCAGCTCGTAGGACGCAGAGGAAAAATTTGCCCAGTTCCTAACTTGGAGGGATAGCGGAAGGAACTGGGCAATTCTTCCTTCTGCGTTGCGTTCATTTCTGCGCAGAAAGCGCTTTGGATATTGCTGGTAGTTGCTCGATCGCGCTAGACGTACATTCGTGGCGCGACAACATGAGCGTGACCCGTAAGAAGCACACTAAAGGCGCGAGGTGTAAGCTTCGATGAAAACCAATGTAGGAATAGTATTCGAACACAACATGCAATCAATGTGTATTCATTTAGTTCTCTTTGCCCACCCCCTTCTTTCTCTCAGATTTCTTCATTTTCTTTACTCTCCTCGTTCTCCTAACTCTCCTCGTCGTTCGTCTCTGATCGCTTGCGCTTCTCCTTCCTGAAGCGGATCTCGTTGAGGTGTGCGGGGATGTTGCGGCCATCATTCCATACGTCGTGCCATATCTGGGCACAGGAGAGAGTGTTTCCTTCCGCTAGGCGACGGACCTTGGGGCATAGCGGAACGCGTCCGCCGAAGTAATGGCTGCATGTCGGGCAAAATAAGCTTGTTTCAAACGATTTTCCGCTTTTGTGAGCCGAGCACACCTTGCAAAGATGTTGGCGACGTTTCGACTGCGTTTCAGTTTTGTAGCGGTTGTTAGTGTTGACCAAGGCGTGGTCGCCTCGGGCCCACTGGTCCTGCCACTAAGTCCTCCGCGACAGGGTATGTGTCAAAATGCACGTCTCGCAATGCTAGCAAGTCTTTGTGTAAGCGCCGCAGGAAACAGGCATGTGGAGTGGGTTTCTCATCGTCGCGCTTCTTGGCAATATTGTGCACGATAAACCCGTTCACCAGGGCCATGTCAACAATCCCGAGGAATAGCTGCTTGTAATATTTCTTGAAAGCCACACACTTCTGCAGCGGTGAAGTACCGCTGCAAGCGCCAGCTGATCGTGGACGTCGACACCTCCCATGCGCTTCGGCGTAATCCACGACCAGCTGCGGACACGGCGTGACTGCTTGACGGAGCCGTCCTTTTTCTCTCCGGTTGACGGTGGTCTGGTGTAAAGCTGCACCCGTGGCGCATCATGTTTTACCGGCTTGAGTCCATCCACGCGAAGGCGCAACCAGGTACGGGTACTGCCCCTGGAGTGGGCAATGCGATACTGACCTCTTGGAATAGTCTTTGGTCTTTTGTTTTGGCTGTACTCGATGTCTGGGCACCAGCCGAGACGCGACTTCCTGACAGTCCCCACGTGGTAGAGCCCCATATTGTATAATTTGATAGACAACTGAATGGAGGAGTAGTAGTTGTCGGTGATGATCGAGCGCTTATATGGCTGTCCACGTAGTGCACTTTCGTAATGTTGCGAACAACAGCTTTAGGGCCGAGCATTTGTTCCTTCTTGCCTTTATTCTTCTTCCCCGCAATACATCTCTCAATGCTATTCAGCGGTACAATCCAGAATACACACACGGTTGTTAGTTTACACCATGTCTCCTCTTACCGGATAATACAGAAGTTAGACCACATTACCGGGAAGCGCAATAGGCAGTTTCAGCACAGCATGTCAGATAGAACTTGGTACTCCCACTTTGAAGGTTTATCCTTCATATACACCTTGATCGGATTGAACCGCGACCGGTTCCGGCACCATCACCTTCATCAAAAGAGATGCAGCACGGCCAGGAGGCGGTAGCCACGGCGGAAGGTTTTCTCCACCAGCTTGCCCAACACTGGTCCGAATCTTCCACGCCTTTGCAATCGTGGACCAGCGTCAGCATCCTCGTTGTTGCTAAAGTGAAGCAGAAATCGAGATGATGGCTTCTGAAGCGAAGCTCGTTTCATGTACCCGCGAGAACGTTCCCCGTGGAACTGCACCATCTTCCGAAGTTGACCAGTGCTTGGATAAATCCGTCCCGAACTGGAGCGATAGCTCGGGCCATTAGAAGGGCCACAACATGGACGATTTCATGGGGTTTGATAGGTTGAAAGCGGCTGAAACTCTGCTTCCAACTCTGATAATGGGGCACAGAACTTTCCTTGGGTCAGCTTTGCTGCTTGAGCAGTGATTCGCGACGCTGTTGCGCTAGCTGTGGTATCAGCTACGCGTTCCGATACAGATTGGATTCCTCGGCAATGCGGATCCAAAGTTTTTTCGGCAGGAAGTAGAAGAAAAGACCTAGCGGTGAGTCAGCAAATGCGAGGGTGCTGGAAACGTGTTGGACCCCAAGGACCGTCATAGTAATCTCCGGCTGCACTCATCTGAAGCATACCTGCATTGTAAAAATACATAATACCAGAATTAGTATAGCGTGCAACACACCGTTATTCTGTTGTAGCGTACAGACTTACCGCAAATGAGCAGCGATCATAGGCTGTCCACCCCACTGCTGGTCAGCTCTCGTGAGCTCCTCCTCCGTTGTCTCGGAAGGTAGGCTCAGGTTCGTCTTCCTCGGAACTGAAGTCACTGCTGTCGTTGCCGCTGCCTTCATCTTCTTCACCACCACTCTCTCAGCGCACCATCCTCGTCTCCATCCTCATCCTCGGATAGGTGTTCCGCAACAGATCCAGGTCGACACAAGTTAACGTCGTCAGCTGCGGTGCTCCCAAACAAGAACTTCTCGACGCAAGAGCATCTTAAGAACGCGCCATCATCAAAAAGCATCCAGTGCATCGTAATCTCCAGCTTCCAACGTCCATTAATTCTGTAGCCTCCGGAACAGCTCGCACACGGCTTGGCAATTCTGCCCAGCCTCGGAACAGCTCGGGCGCACGGCTTGGCAATTCTGTAGACTCCGAAACAGCTCGCGTACTTACGGCTTTGGCAATTCTGTATTCCTCCGGAACAGCTCGCACACGGCTTGGCAACGTTCTGTATCCTCCGGAACAGCACACGCACGGACTTGGCTTGCGCTGAAACAGCTGGAGTAGCGGTCCGTTCTGATGCCACCGTCACGGCATGCGTACACAACTTAATGTGCTTGAACTCTGCTGCAATAAGTTGCACTGGACCCTCATCATCGACTATTCCAGCTCTTCGGTGCATCACTCAGTAAGCTCCTCGGTACCTGGGCACACATAACGACTCCATCAGACGTCGCCAAACTCATTTTCAACGCATGGTACTCACCAACGAAGAAGTCCGTGCCTCTAAGCAGGGCTGTTAGCCGCCCTGACACTCCTGGTCTGAGGTATGTGCTGGTCGTCCACTCAGAGCCTGAAGGTTTTCGCGCCTTCCATCCCTGCTGCTGTAAGCTTCGACCACAGCTTCCGGAACCGCTTCGTGGGGCCGTCGAACTCGTTCATCTGTAAGAGGGGGAGTGCTCGACGGACACTACCTCCCACTCATTTCTATACCGTTCAACTTTTATACTTGGAATTATCTGGTGCATAGCTTCCCCTCACAGTCTTTTCTATGCGAATTTTCCCGAACCCCAAACAATACAAAAGATTAGATGCAGGGGGTTGGCTCCGATGGGAAACTTGTCGAGATACTATGCACTCTCATATTTCCCTATTCTGTAGAATACAGAATACGGGAGAATAAGGGTTAACAATATAGGACTACCAGATAGAAGGTGTGTAGAGATTTGAGGCCTTACCTCGAATCTCGACTTAGAGCAAGTCGTTCGAGGTGAGGCCTCAAACAATCTTAATGCTGTAACATGTCGAGATAATAGCCGGTCATCCGCCGATCGCTGACGAGTATCTACCAATGAAAGCGTACCAAACAGAAAGCACAATTCGGGTACATCCACCAATGGGCGCTTGCCAAACAAGATGGCTCTCTGCAGCCCTGTATGGCGCCAGTCGGACGACCATGAGGAGCTGGACGAGGACTGCTAAGTGCTGAGAAGGACGGCTATCATGACCTAAACGGCAGCTACGAGGCCCTGAACGACACGACTACAAGGACGTGAAAAGACGACCACGAGGACCTAAAACCCTAGGCCAAAAACCCTGGTCTGTTGCTATTTTGCGTTTCTGTTTCTCTGCTATAGAGATGTTTGTACGGTACGAACATCATGCAGTTTCCCACCGTTTAAAAAAATAACGAGGCAGCATATTTATGGGTCGGGTGAGTGACGTGTACGACAACCAAATGGATACGTCTCGCGACTTTCTACTACACGGCACTGACTATACATATATGTTGGTTACCCGTTGTATTTGTGCTCTATAATCAGGCCATGTCGCGACCATCTACCTGGTGTGTATCGGGCGGGGAAAGCGTGTGTACCTGTATTGTTAGGTAGTGCGCCTACTACTACGCGTGTTTCCCGTTGTAATGGCTTGTATTCACGATGAGGAACATTTCCTAAACGTTGATTGGTTAGAATCGTAATGTGCCGTGAAGTAGGATAAATATTCGCCCAGGTAGTCGCCTCATGTGTCGCGCCCATGTTGTCTATTCCGATATTGCTTGTATTGTGGTACACGCAACTTTTCGATGCTGGATTGGCGATAAATAGATTAGAAAACACGCTACGTCAATGTGATATAGTTGGAGTTCGGCGATGTAAAAATGCACACATGTACAATTTCAGCAGCCGTGCGTATCGCCGTCATCAGTACTATAGGGACCGTACCGGCATTCTGGACTGATAGCAGCTTGCGCATGCGCTCGCACGGCGTCAAACAGGAGTCGAGGTACTTAGCAGCGGGGTTGTTGCTGTAATGTTTTGGGACACGGTCGGGGTGGGCATGCGCCTGCATTTCTTCTTGGGGCACTTGTCTTTTAGATCGTAGGCGTTCCTTGCCCGTCATTCGGCAAATACAGTTATGATGCCAAGTCATAGATGTTAATCTATAGCAAACTATGGGATCTTAAAATTACACACTTTTTTGGATTTCTATGAGCACATTATATATTTATTTATTTATGTATTTATTTATTGCGGAGAGTTCGATATTTATGTTTTATATTATTGTTGTTCGGAAATCCCCCAGCCGCCGAAGGCCGGTGTGCCAAGTACGATCATGTAACAGCGCGTCATGTACTGACTGACCACCACCGATGCAGAAAGCAGCAATACCCAGAAGGTATATAGTAGTAATAGTTGTAGTAGTAGTTTGTATGCCTTTTGCGCACATAATGTCATTCGCGGTAAAACTAAGGTAAAACAGAGTAACGTGACATTTCAGAAGGTGCATATTAACGCTTCTGTATCACACCCAATTCT